>CAXDIW010000057.1:0-449000 GCA_963989415.1 Cerceris ruficornis
AATAGGTAGACGGTTGAAATCATTGTATATATTGATTCTATATAGTCTAAGAAACATATATGCAAAGCATCCAAACAGTACAATTCGCCAATTTTTTGTTCTTCAAGTTTAAGTAAACTACGATCCCCATTGTTAATCCCTTAACGGAAATTATTTGTAACTTTCGACAAGTAGAACAATGAATGGAACAGGTAGACGGTTGAAATCAATGTATATATTGCGTCTATATATTCTAAGAAACCTATATGCAAAGCATCTAAACAGTAACAATCGCCAATTTTTTGATCTTCAAGTTTATGTGAACATCGAGCCCCATTGATAATCATGAAATGGAAATTATTTGTAACTTGCTACAAGTAGAACAATGATTGGAACACGTAGACTGTTGAAATCTTTGTATATATTGCTTCTATATAGTCTACGAAACATATATGCAAAGCATCGAAACAGTACAATTCGCCAATTTTTTGTTCTTCAAGTTTAAGTGAACTACGAGCCCCATTGTTAATCCTTTAACGGATATTAATTGTAACTTTCTACAAGTAGAACAATGATTGGAACACGTAGACTGTTGAAATCTTTGTATATATTGCTTCCATATAGTCTAAGAAACATATATGCAAAGCATCCAAACAGTACCATTCGCCAATTTTTTGTTCTTCAAGATTAAGTGAACAATGAGCCCCATTGTTAATCGTTTATCGGAAATTATTTGTAAATTTCGACAAATAGAACAATGTATGGAACAGGTAGACTGTTGAAATCATTGTATATATTGCTTCTATATAGTCCAAGAAACTTATATGCAAAGCGTCCAAACAGTACAATTCGCCAATTTTTTGCTCTTCAAGTTTAAGTGAACTACGAGCACCATTGTTAATACTTTAAAGGAAATTAATTGTAAATTTCGGCAAGTAGAACAATGATTGGAACACGTAGACGGTTGAAATCTTTGTATATATTGCTTCCATATAGTCTAAGAAACATGTACGCAAAGCATCCAAATAGTACCATTCGCCAATTTTTTGTTCTTCAAGTTTAAGTGAACTACGAGCCCCATTGTTAATCCTTTAAAGGAAATTATTTGTAAATTTCGACAAGTAGAACAATGAATGGATCATGTAGACGGTTGAAATCATTGTATATATTACTTCTATATAGCCTACGAAACATATATGCAAATCATCCAAACAGTAGAATTCGCCAATTTTTTGTTCTTCAAGTTTAAGTGAACTACGAGCCCCATTGTTAATCCTTTAAAGGAAATTATTTGTAAATTTCGACAAGTAGAACAATGAATGGAACAGGTAGACGGTTGAAATCTTTGTATATATTGCTTCTATATAATCTAAGAAACATATCTGCAGATCATCCAAACAGTACAATCCGCCAATTATTTGATCTTCAAGTTTAAGTGAACTACGAGCCCCATTGTTAATACTTTAACGGAAATTATTTGTAACTTGCGACAAGTAGAACAATGAATGGAACAGGTAGCCGGTTGAAATCTTTGTATATATTGCTTCTATATAGTCTATGAAACATATATGCAAAGCATCCAAACAGTACAATTCGCCAATTTCTTGTACTTCAAGTTTAAGTGAACAATGAGCCCCAATGGTTAATCCATTATCGGTAATTATTTGTAACTTTCGACAAGTAGAACAATGAATGGAGCAGGTAGACGGTTGAAATCCTTGTATATATTGCGTCTATATAATCTAAGAAACATATATGCAAAGCATCCAAACAGTACAATTCGCCAATTTTTTGATCTTCAAGTTTAAGTGAACTACGAGCCCCATTGTTAATCCTTTAAAGGAAATTATTTGTAAATTTCGACAAGTAGAACAATGAATGGATCAGGTAGACGGTTGAAATCATTGTATATATTGCTTTTATATAGTCTAAGAAACATATATGCTAAGCATCCAAACAGTACAATTCGACAATTATTTCATCTTCATGTTTAAGTGAACTACGAGCCCCATTGTTAATCCTTTAAAGGAAATTATTTGTAAATTTCGACAAGTAGAACAATGTATGGAACAGGTAGACTGTTGAAATCATTGTATATATTGCTTCTATATAGTCCAAGAAACTTATATGCAAAGCGTCCAAACAGTACAATTCGCCAATTTTTTGCTCTTCAAGTTTAAGCGAACTACGAGCCCCATTGTTAATACTTTAAAGGAAATTAATTGTAAATTTCGGCAAGTAGAACAATGAATGGAATAGGTAGACGGTTGTAATCATTGTATATATTGCTTCTATATAGTCTAAGAAACATATATGCAAAGCATCCAAACAGTACAATTCGCCAATTTTTTGTTCTTCAAGTTTAAGTGAACAATGAGCCCCAATGGTTAATCCTTTATCGGAAATTATTTGTAACTTTCGACAAGTAGAACAATGAATGGAACAGGTAGACGGTTGAAATCATTGTATATATTGCTTGTATATAGTCTAAGAAATATATATGCAAAGCATCCAAACAGTACCATTCGCCAATTTTTTGTTCTTCAAGTTTAAGTGAAGTACGAGCCCCATTGTTAATCCTTTAAAGGAAATTATTTGTAATTTTCGACAAGTAGAACAATGAATGAAACAGGTAGACTGTTGAAATCATTGTATATATTGCTTCTATATAGTCCAAGAAACTTATATGCAAAGCGTCCAAACAGTACAATTCGCCAATTTTTTGCTCTTCAAGTTTAAGCGAACTACGAGCCCCATTGTTAATACTTTAAAGGAAATTAATTGTAAATTTCGGCAAGTAGAACAATGAATGGAATAGGTAGACTGTTGAAATCATTGTATATATTGCTTCTATATAGTCCAAGAAACTTATATGCAAAGCGTCCAAACAGTACAATTAGCCAATTTTTTGCTCTTCAAGTTTAAGCGAACTACGAGCCCCATTGTTAATACTTTAAAGGAAATTAATTGTAACTTTCGACAAGTAGAACAATGAATGGAACAGGTAGACGGTTGAAATCATTGTATATATTGCTTGTATATAGTCTAAGAAATATATATGCAAAGCATCCAAACAGTACAATTCGCCAATTTTTTGATCTTCAAGTTTAAGTGAACTACGAGCCCCATTGTTAATCCTTTAAAGGAAATTATTTGTAAATTTCGACAAGTAGAACAATGAATGGATCAGGTAGACGGTTGAAATCATTGTATATATTGCTTTTATATAGTCTAAGAAACATATATGCTAAGCATCCAAACAGTACAATTCGACAATTATTTCATCTTCATGTTTAAGTGAACTACGAGCCCCATTGTTAATCCTTTAAAGGAAATTATTTGTAAATTTCGACAAGTAGAACAATGTATGGAACAGGTAGACTGTTGAAATCATTGTATATATTGCTTCTATATAGTCCAAGAAACTTATATGCAAAGCGTCCAAACAGTACAATTCGCCAATTTTTTGCTCTTCAAGTTTAAGCGAACTACGAGCCCCATTGTTAATACTTTAAAGGAAATTAATTGTAAATTTCGGCAAGTAGAACAATGAATGGAATAGGTAGACGGTTGTAATCATTGTATATATTGCTTCTATATAGTCTATGAAACATATCTGCAGATCATCCAAACAGTACAATTCGCCAATTTTTTGTTCTTCAAGTTCAAGTGAACTACGAGCCGCATTGTTAATACTTTAACGGAAATTATTTGTAACTTGCGACAAGTAGAACAATGAATGGAACAGGTAGATGGTTGAAATCAATGTAGATATTGCTTCTATAAAGTCTAAGAAACATATATGCAAAGCATCCAAACAGTACCATTCGCCAATTTTTTGTTCTTCAAGTTTAAGTGAAGTACGAGCCCCATTGTTAATCCTTTAAAGGAAATTATTTGTAATTTTCGACAAGTAGAACAATGAATGAAACAGGTAGACGGTCGAAATCTTTGTATATATTGCTTCTATATAATCTAAGAAACATATATGCAAAGCATCCAAACAGTACCATTCGCCAATTTTTTGTTCTTCAAGTTTAAGTGAACAACGAGCACCATTGATAATCATGAAACGGAAATTATTTGTAAATTTCTACAAGTAGAACAATGAATGGAACAGGTAGACTGTTGAAATCATTATATATATTGCTTCTATATAGTCTAAGAAACATATATGCAAAGCGTCCAAACAGTACAATTCGCCAATTATTTGATCTTCAAGTTTAAGTAAAATACGATCCCCATTGTTAATCCTTTAAAGGAAATTATTTGTAAATTTCGACAAGTAGAACAATGAATGGAACAGGTAGACTGTTGAAATCATTGTATATATTGCTTCTATATAGTCTAAGAAACATATATGCAAAGCGTCCAAACAGTACAATTCGCCAATTATTTGATCTTCAAGTTTAAGTGAACTACGAGCCCCATTGTTAATACTTTAACGGAAATTATTTGTAAATTTCGACAAGTAGAACAATGATTGGAACACGTGGACGGTTGAAATCTTTGTATATATTGCTTCCATATAGTCTAAGAAACATGTACGCAAAGCATCCAAACAGTACCATTCGCCAATTTTTTGTTCTTCAAGTTTAAGTGAACAATGAGCCCCAATGGTTAATCCTTTATCGGAAATTATTTGTAACTTTCGGCAAGTAGAACAATGAATGGAACAGGTAGACGGTTGAAATCTTTGTATATATTGCTTCTATATAGCCTAAGAAACATATATGCAAAGCATCCAAACAGTAGAATTCGCCAATTTATTGTTCTTCAAGTTTAAGTGAACTACGAGCCCCATTGTTAATCCTTTAAAGGAAATTATTTGTAACTTTCGACAAGTAGAACAATGAATGGAACAGGTAGACGGTTGAAATCATTGTATATATTGCTTCTATATAATCTAAGAAACATATATGCAAAGGATCCAAACAGTACAATTCGACAATTTTTTGCTCTTCAAGTTTAAGTGAACTACGAGCCCCATTGTTAATCCTTTAAAGGAAATTATTTGTAAATTTCGGGAAGTAGAACAATGAATGGAATAGGTAGACGGTTGAAATCATTGTATATATTGATTCTATATAGTCTAAGAAACATATATGCAAAGCATCCAAACAGTACAATTCGCCAATTTTTTGTTCTTCAAGTTTAAGTAAACTACGATCCCCATTGTTAATCCCTTAACGGAAATTATTTGTAACTTTCGACAAGTAGAACAATGAATGGAACAGGTAGACGGTTGAAATCATTGTATATATTGCTTCTATATAGTCTAAGAAACATATCTGCAGATCATCCAAACAGTACAATCCGCCAATTATTTGATCTTCAAGTTTAAGTGAACTACGAGCCCCATTGTTAATACTTTAACGGAAATTATTTGTACTTGCGACAAGTAGAACAATGAATGGAACAGGTAGACGGTTGAAATCAATGTATATATTGCGTCTATATATTCTAAGAAACCTATATGCAAAGCATCTAAACAGTAACAATCGCCAATTTTTTGATCTTCAAGTTTAAGTGAACAGCGAGCCCCATTGATAATCATGAAATGGAAATTATTTGTAACTTTCTACAAGTAGAACAATGAATAGTACAGGTAGACGGGTGAAATCTTTCTATATATTGCTTCTAAATAGTCTAAGAAACATATATGCAAAGCATCCAAACAGTACAATTCGCCAATTTTTTGATCTTCAAGTTTAAGTGAACTACGAGCCCCATTGTTAATCCTTTAAAGGAAATTATTTGTAAATTTCGACAAGTAGAACAATGAATGGATCAGGTAGACGGTTGAAATCATTGTATATATTGCTTTTATATAGTCTAAGAAACATATATGCTAAGCATCCAAACAGTACAATTCGACAATTATTTCATCTTCAAGTTTAAGTGAACAGCGAGCCCCATTGATAATCATGAAATGGAAATTATTTGTAACTTTCTACAAGTAGAACAATGAATAGTGCAGGTAGAGGGGTGAAATCTTTCATTATATTGCTTCTAAATAGTCTAAGAAACATATATGCAAAGCATCCAAACAGTACAATTCGCCAATTTTTTGTTCTTCAAGTTTAAGTGAACTACGAGCCCCATTGTTAATCCTTTAAAGGAAATTATTTGTAAATTTCGACAAGTAGAACAATGAATGGAACAGGTAGACGGTTGAAATCTTTGTATATGTTGCTTCTATATAGTCTAAGAAACCTATATGCAAAGCATCTAAACAGTACCATTCGCTAATTTTTTGTTCTTCAAGTTTAAGTGAACTACGAGCCCCATTGTTAATAATTTAACGGAAAATATTTGTAGCTTGCGACAAGTAGAACAATGAATGGAACAGGTAGCCGGTTGAAATCTTTTTATATATTGCTTCTAAATAGTCTAAGAAACATATATGCAAAGCATCCAAACAGTACAATTCGCCAATTTTTTGATCTTCAAGGTTAAGTGAACAGCGAGCCCCATTGATAATCATGAAATGGAAATTATTTGTAACTTTCTACAAGTAGAACAATGAATAGTACAGGTAGGCAGGTGAAATCTTTGTATATATTGCTTCCATATAGTCTAAGAAACATATATGCAAAGCATCCAAACAGTACCATTCGCCAATTTTTTGTTCTTCAAGTTCAAGTGAACAATGAGCCCCATTGTTAATCCTTTATCGGAAATTATTTGTAATTTTCGACAAGTAGAACAATGAATGGAACATGTAAACGGTTGAAATCTTTGTATATATTGCTTCCATATAGTCTAAGAAACATATATGCAAAGCATCCAAACAGTACCATTCGCCAATTTTTTGTTCTTCAAGTTCAAGTGAACAATGAGCCCCATTGTTAATCCTTTATCGGAAATTATTTGTAATTTTCGACAAGTAGAACAATGAATGGAACAGGTAGACGTTTGAAATCTTTGTATATATTGCTTCTATATAATCTAAGAAACATAAATGCAAAGCATCCAAACCGTACCATTCGCCAATTTTTTGTTCTTCAAGTTTAAGTGAACAACGAGCCCCATTGATAATCATGAAACGGAAAGTATTTGTAACTTTCTACAAGTAGAACAATGAATAGAACAGGTAGACGGTTGAAATCTTTGTATATGTTGCTTCTATATAGTCTACGAAACCTATATGCAAAGCATCTAAACAGTAACAATCGCCAATTTTTTGATCTTCAAGTTTAAGTGAACAGCGAGCCCCATTGATAATCACGAAATGGAAATTATTTGTAACTTTCTACAAGTAGAACAATGAATAGTACAGGTAGACGGGTGAAATCTTTCTATATATTGCTTCTAAATAGTCTAAGAAACATATATGCAAAGCATCCAAACAGTACAATTCGCCAATTTTTAGTTCTTCAAGTATAAGTGAACTACGAGCCCCATTGTTAATCCTTTAACGGAAATTAATTGTAACTTTCTACAAGTAGAACAATGATTGGAACACGCAGACGGTTGAAATCTTTGTATATATTGCTTCTATATAGTCTAAGAAACAGATATGCAAAGCATCCAAACAGTACAATTCGCCAATTTTTTGTTCTTCAAGTTTAAGTGAACAATGAGCCCCATTGTTAATCCTTTAAAGGAAATTATTTCTAACTTTGGACAAGTAGAACAATGAATGGAACAGGTAGACTGTTGAAATCATTGTATATATTGCGTCTATATAGTCTAAGAAACATATATGCAAAGCATCCAAACAGTACAATTCGCCAATTTTTTGGTCTTCAAGTTTAAGTGAACAATGAGCCCCATTGTTAATCCTTTAAAGGAAATTATTTCTAACTTTCGACAAGTAGAACAATGAGAGGAACAGGTAGACGGTTGAAATCTTTGTATATATTGCTTCTATATAGTCTAAGAAACATGTATGCAAAGCATCCAAACAGTACAATTCGCCAATTTTTTGTTCTTCAAGTTTAAGTGAACAATGAGCCCCAATGGGTAATCCTTTATCGGTAATTATTTGTAACTTTCGACAAGTAGAACAATGAATGGAACAGGTAGACGGATGAAATCCTTGTATATATTGCTTCCATATAGTCTAAGAAACATGTACGCAAAGCATCCAAATAGTACCATTCGCCAATTTTTTGTCCTTCAAGTTTAAGTGAACAATGAGCCCCATTGTTAATCCTTTATCGGAAATTATTTCTAACTTTCGACAAGTAGAACAATGAATCGAACAGGTAGACGGTTGAAATCTTTGTATATATTGCTTCTATATAGTCTAAAACACATATATGCAAAGCATCCAAACAGTACAATTCGCCAATTTTTTGTTCTTCAAGTTTAAGTGAACAATGAGCCCCAATGGTTAATCCTTTATCGGTAATTATTTGTAACTTTCGACAAGTAGAACAATGAATGGAACAGGTAGACGGTTGAAATCCTTGTATATATTGCGTCTATATAGTCTAAGAAACATATATGCAAAGCATCCAAACAGTACAATTCGCCAATTTTTTGTTCTTCAAGTTTAAGTGAACAATGAGCCCCAATGGGTAATCCTTTATCGGTAATTATTTGTAACTTTCGACAAGTAGAACAATGAATGGAACAGGTAGACGGATGAAATCCTTGTATATATTGCTTCCATATAGTCTAAGAAACATGTACGCAAAGCATCCAAACAGTACCATTCGCCAATTTTTTGTCCTTCAAGTTTAAGTGAACAATGAGCCCCATTGTTAATCCTTTATCGGAAATTATTTCTAACTATCGACAAGTAGAACAATGAATCGAACAGGTAGACGGTTGAAATCTTTGTATATATTGCTTCTATATAGTATAAGAAACATATATGCAAATCATCCAAACAGTACAATTCGCCAATTATTTGATCTTCAAGTTTAAGTAAACTACGATCCCCATTGTTAATCCCTTAACGGAAATTATTTGTAACTTTCGACAAGTAGAACAGTGAATGGAACAGGTAGACGGTTGAAATCTTTGTATATATTGCTTCTATATAGTATAAGAAACATATTTGCAGAGCATCCAGACAGTACCATTCGCCAATTTTTTGTTCTTCAAGTTTAAGTGAACAACGAGCCCCATTGTAAATCCTTTAAAGGAAATTACTTGTAACTTTCGAAAAGTAGAACAACGAATGGAACAGGTAGACTGTTGTAATCATTGTATATATTGCTTCTATATAGTCTAAGAAACATATATGCAGAGCATCCAGACAGTACCATTCGCCAATTTCTTGTTCTTCAAGTTTAAGTGAACAATGAGCCCCAATGGTTAATCCGTTATCGGAAATTATTTGTAACTTTCGACAAGTAGAACAATGAATGGAACAGGTAGACGGTTGAAATCTTTGTATATATTGCTTCTATATAGTCTAAGAAACATATATGCAAAGCATCCAAACAGTACCAGTCGCCAATTTTTTGTTCTTCAAGTTTAAGTGAACAACGAGGCCCATTGTTAATCCTTTATCGGAAATTATTTCTAACTTTCGACAAGTAGAACAATGATTGCAACAGGTAGACTGTTGAAATCATTGTATATATTGCGTCTATATAGTGTAAGAAACATATATGCAAAGCATCCAAACAGTACAATTCGCCAATTTTTTGTTTTTCAAGTTTAAGTGAACAATGAGCCCCATGGTTAATCCTTTAAAGGAAATTATTTGTAACTTTCGACAAGTAGAACAATGAGAGGAACAGGTAGACGGTTGAAATCTTTGTATATATTGCCTCTATATAGTCTAAGAAACATGTATGCAAAGCATCCAAACAGTACAATTCGCCAATTTTTTGTTCTTCAAGTTTAAGTGAACAATGAGCCCCAATGGTTAATCCTTTACCGGTAATTATTTGTAACTTTCGACAAGTAGAACAATGAATGGAACAGGTAGACGGTTGAAATCATTGTATATATTGCTTCTATATAGTCTAAGAAACATATATGCAAAGCATCCAGACAGTACAATTCGCCAATTTTTTGTTCTTCAAGTTTAAGAAAACTACGATCCCAATTGTTAATCCTTTAACGTAAATTATTTGTAACTTTCAACAAGTAGAACAATGAATGGGACAGGTAGACGGTTGAAATCAATGTATATATTGCTTCTATATAGTCTAAGAAACATATATGCAAAGCATCGAAACATTACAATTCGCCAATTTTTTGTTCTTCGAGTGTAAGTGAACAACGAGCCCCATTGATAATCATGAAACGGAAATTATTTGTAACTATCGACAAGTAGAACAATGAATGGAACAGGTAGACGGTTGAAATCATTATATATATTGCTTCTATATAGTCTAAGAAACATATATGCAAAGCATCCAAACAGTACAATTCGCCAATTTATTGTTCTTCAAGTTTAAGTGAACAACGAGCCCCATTGTTAATCGTTTAAAGGAAATTATTTGTAAATTTCGACAAGTAGAACAATGATTCGAACACGTAGACGGTTGAAATCTTTGTATATATTGCTTCTATATAGTCTAAGAAACATATGTGCAAAGCATCCAAACAGTACCAGTCGCCAGTTTTTTGTTCTTCAAGTTTAAGCGAACTACGAGCCCCATTGTTAATACTTTAACGGAAATTATTTGTAACTTTCGACAAGTAGAACAATGAATGGAACAGGTAGACGGTTGAAATCATTATATATATTGCTTCTATATAGTCTACGAAACATATATGCAAAGCATCCAGATAGTACAATTTGCCAATTTTTTGATCTTCAAGTTTAAGTGAACAACGAGCCCCATTGATAATCATGAAATGGAAATTATTTGTAAATTTCTACAAGTAGAACAATGAATAGTACAGGTAGACGGGTGAAATCTTTCTATATATTGCTTCCATATAGTCTAAGAAACATATATGCAAAGAATCCAAACAGTACAATTCGCCAATTTGTTATTCTTCAAGTTTTAAGTGAACTACGAGCCCCATTGTTAATCCTTTTAAGGAAATTATTTGTAATTTTCGACAAGTAGAACAATGAATGGAACAGGTAGACGGTTGAAATCTTTGTATATATTGCTTCTATATAGTCTAAGAAACTTATATGCAAAGCATCTAAACAGTAACATTCGCCAATTTTTTTATCTTCAAGTTTAAGTGAACAATGAGCCCCAATGGTTAATCCGTTATCGGAAATTATTTGTAACTTTCAACAAGTAGAACAATGAATGGAACAGGTAGACGGATGAAATCCTTGTATATATTGCTTCCATATAGTCTAAGAAACATGTACGCAAAGCATCCAAACAGTACCATTCGCCAATTTTTGGTCCTTCAAGTTTAAGTGAACAATGAGCCCCATTGTTAATCCTTTATCGGAAATTATTTCTAACTTTCGACAAGTAGAACAATGAATCGAACAGGTAGACGGTTGAAATCTTTGTATATATTGCTTCTATATAGTATAAGAAACATATATGCAAATCATCCAAACAGTACAATTCGCCAATTATTTGATCTTCAAGTTTAAGTAAACTACGATCCCCATTGTTAATCCCTTAACGGAAATTATTTGTAACTTTCGACAAGTAGAACAGTGAATGGAACAGGTAGACGGTTGAAATCTTTGTATATATTGCTTCTATATAGTATAAGAAACATATTTGCAGAGCATCCAGACAGTACCATTCGCCAATTTTTTGTTCTTCAAGTTTAAGTGAACAACGAGCCCCATTGTAAATCCTTTAAAGGAAATTACTTGTAATTTTCGAAAAGTAGAACAACGAATGGAACAGGTAGACTGTTGTAATCATTGTATATATTGCTTCTATATAGTCTAAGAAACATATATGCAGAGCATCCAGACAGTACCATTCGCCAATTTCTTGTTCTTCAAGTTTAAGTGAACAATGAGCCCCAATGGTTAATCCGTTATCGGAAATTATTTGTAACTTTCGACAAGTAGAACAATGAATGGAACAGGTAGACGGTTGAAATCTTTGTATATATTGCTTCTATATAGTCTAAGAAACATATATGCAAAGCATCCAAACAGTACCAGTCGCCAATTTTTTGTTCTTCAAGTTTAAGTGAACAACGAGGCCCATTGTTAATCCTTTATCGGAAATTATTTCTAACTTTCGACAAGTAGAACAATGATTGCAACAGGTAGACTGTTGAAATCATTGTATATATTGCGTCTATATAGTGTAAGAAACATATATGCAAAGCATCCAAACAGTACAATTCGCCAATTTTTTGTTCTTCAAGTTTAAGTGAACAATGAGCCCCATGGTTAATCCTTTAAAGGAAATTATTTGTAACTTTCGACAAGTAGAACAATGAGAGGAACAGGTAGACGGTTGAAATCTTTGTATATATTGCCTCTATATAGTCTAAGAAACATGTATGCAAAGCATCCAAACAGTACAATTCGCCAATTTTTTGTTCTTCAAGTTTAAGTGAACAATGAGCCCCAATGGTTAATCCTTTACCGGTAATTATTTGTAACTTTCGACCAGTAGAACAATGAATGGAACAGGTAGACGGTTGAAATCATTGTATATATTGCTTCTATATAGTCTAAGAAACATATATGCAAAGCATCCAGACAGTACAATTCGCCAATTTTTTGTTCTTCAAGTTTAAGAAAACTACGATCCCAATTGTTAATCCTTTAACGTAAATTATTTGTAACTTTCAACAAGTAGAACAATGAATGGGACAGGTAGACGGTTGAAATCAATGTATATATTGCTTCTATATAGTCTAAGAAACATATATGCAAAGCATCGAAACATTACAATTCGCCAATTTTTTGTTCTTCGAGTGTAAGTGAACAACGAGCCCCATTGATAAACATAAAACGGAAATTATTTGTAACTATCGACAAGTAGAACAATGAATGGAACAGGTAGACGGTTGAAATCATTATATATATTGCTTCTATATAGTCTAAGAAACATATATGCAAAGCATCCAAACAGTACAATTCGCCAATTTATTGTTCTTCAAGTTTAAGTGAACAACGAGCCCCATTGTTAATCGTTTAAAGGAAATTATTTGTAAATTTCGACAAGTAGAACAATGATTCGAACACGTAGACGGTTGAAATCTTTGTATATATTGCTTCTATATAGTCTAAGAAACATATGTGCAAAGCATCCAAACAGTACCAGTCGCCAGTTTTTTGTTCTTCAAGTTTAAGCGAACTACGAGCCCCATTGTTAATACTTTAACGGAAATTATTTGTAACTTTCGACAAGTAGAACAATGAATGGAACAGGTAGACGGTTGAAATCATTATATATATTGCTTCTATATAGTCTACGAAACATATATGCAAAGCATCCAGATAGTACAATTTGCCAATTTTTTGATCTTCAAGTTTAAGTGAACAACGAGCCCCATTGATAATCATGAAATGGAAATTATTTGTAAATTTCTACAAGTAGAACAATGAATAGTACAGGTAGACGGGTGAAATCTTTCTATATATTGCTTCCATATAGTCTAAGAAACATATATGCAAAGAATCCAAACAGTACAATTCGCCAATTTGTTATTCTTCAAGTTTTAAGTGAACTACGAGCCCCATTGTTAATCCTTTTAAGGAAATTATTTGTAATTTTCGACAAGTAGAACAATGAATGGAACAGGTAGACGGTTGAAATCTTTGTATATATTGCTTCTATATAGTCTAAGAAACTTATATGCAAAGCATCTAAACAGTAACATTCGCCAATTTTTTTATCTTCAAGTTTAAGTGAACAATGAGCCCCAATGGTTAATCCGTTATCGGAAATTATTTGTAACTTTCAACAAGTAGAACAATGAATGGAACAGGTAGACGGTTGAAATCAATGTATATATTGCTTCTATATAGTCTAAGAAACTTATATGCAAAGCATCTAAACAGTAACATTCGCCAATTTTTTTATCTTCAAGTTTAAGTGAACAATGAGCCCCAATGGTTAATCCGTTATCGGAAATTATTTGTAAATTGCGACAAGTAGAACAATGAGTGGAACAGTTAGACGGTTGAAATCAATGTATATATTGCTTCTATATAGTCTAAGAAACATATATGCAAAGCATCCAAACAGTACCATTCGCCAATTTTTTGTTCTTCAAGTTTAAGTGAACTACGAGCCCCATTGTTAATCCTTTAAAGGAAATTATTTGTAAATTTCGACAAGTAGAACAATGAATGGAACAGGTAGACTGTTGAAATCATTGTATATATTGCTTCTATATAGTCTAAGAAACATATATGCAAAGCATCACAACAGTACAATTCGCCAATTTTTTGTTCTTCAAGTTTAAGTGAACAATGAGCCCCAATGGTTAATCCGTTTTCGGAAATTATTTGTAACTTTCGACAAGTAGAACAATGAATGGAACAGGTAGACGGTTGAAATCTTTGTATATATTGCTTCTATATAGTCTAAGAAACTTATATGCACAGCATCTAAACAGTAACATTCGCCAATTTTTTTATCTTCAAGTTTAAGTGAACAATGAACCCCAATGGTTAATCCGTTATCGGAAATTATTTGTAACTTGCGAGAAGTAGAACAATGAGTGGAACAGGTAGACGGTTGAAATCAATGTATATATTGCTTCTATATAGTCTAAGAAACATATATGCAAAGCATACAAACAGTACCATTCGCCAATTTTTTGTTCTTCAAGTTTAAGTGAACAATGAGCCCCATTGTTAATCCTTTAAAGGAAATTATTTGTAAATTTCGGCAAGTAGAACAATGAATGGAACAGGTAGACGGTTGAAATCTTTGTATATATTGCGTCTATATAGTCTAAGAAACATATATGCAAAGCATCCAAACAGTACAATTCGCCAATTTATTGTTCTTCAAGTTAAAGTGAACAACGAGCCCCATTGTTAATCCTTTAAAGGAAATTATTTGTAAATTTCGACAAGTAGAACAATGATTGGGACACGTAGAAGTTTGAAATGTTTGTATATATTGCTTCCATATAGACTAAGAAACATGTACGCAAACCATCCAAACAGTACCGTTCGCCAATTTTTTGTTCTTCAAGTTTAAGTGAACAATGAGCCCCATTGTTAATCCTTTATCGGAAATTATTTGTAACTTTCGACCAGTAGAACAATGAATGGAACAGGTAGACGGTTGAAATCTTTGTATATATTGCTTCTATATAGTCTAAGAAATATATATGCAAAGCATCCAAACAGTACCATTCGCCGATTTTTTGTCCTTCAAGTTTAAGTGAACAATGAGCCCCATTGTTAAACCTTTATCGGAAATTATTTGTAACTTTCGACAAGTAGAACAATGAATGGAACAGGTGGACGGTTGAAATCTTTGTATATATTGCTTCTATATAGTCTAAGAAACAGATATGCAAAGCATCTAAACAGTACAATTCGCCAATTTTTTGTACTTCAAGTTTAAGTGATCTACGAGCCCCATTGTTAATCCTTTAACGGAAATTAATTGTAACGTTCGACAAGTAGAACAATGAATGGAACAGGTAGACGGTTGAAATCTTTGTATAGATTGCTTCTATATAGTCTAAGAAACATCTATGCAAAGCATCCAAACAGTACAATTCGCCAATTTTTTGTACTTCAAGTTTAAGTGAACTACGAGCCCCATTGATAATCACGAAAGGGAAATTTTTTGTAAGTTTCTACAAGTAGAACAATGAATAGAACAGGTAGACGGTTGAATTCTTTGTATATGTTGCTTCTATATAGTCTAGGAAATCTATATGCAAAGCATCCAAACACTAACATTTGCCAATTTTATGTTCTTCAAGTTTAAGTGAACTACGAGCCCCATTGTTAATCCTTTAACGGAAATTATTTGTAAATTTCGACAAGTAGAACAATGATTGGAACACGTAGACGGTTGAAATCTTTGTATATAATGCTTCTATATAGTCTCAGAAACATATATGCAAAGCATTGAAACAGTACAATTCGCCAATTTTTTGTTCTTCAAGATTAAGTGAACTACGAGCCCCATTGTTAATACTTTAACGGAAATTATTTGTAACTTTCGACAAGTAGATCAATGACTGGAACAGGTAGACGGTTGAAATCAATGTATATATTGCTTCTATATAGTCTAAGCAACATATATGCAAAGCATCTAAACAGTAACATTCGCCAATTTTTGTATCTTCAAGTATTAGTGAACAACGAGCCCCATTGATAATCATGAAATGGAAATTATTTGTAACTTTCTACAAGTAGAACAATGAATGGAACAGGTAGACGCTTAAATCATTGTATATATTCCTTCTATATAGTCTAAGAAACATGTACGCAAACCATCCAAGCAGTACAATTCGCCAATTTATTGTTCTTCAAGTTTAAGTGAACAACGAGCCGCATTGTTAATCCTTGAAAGGAAATTATTTGTAAATTTCGACAAGTAGAACAATGAATGGAACAGGTAGACGGTTGAAATCATTGTATATATTGCTTCCATATAGTCTAAGAAACATGTACGCAAAGCATCCAAACAATTCCATTCGCCAATGTTATGTTCTTCAAGTTTAAATGAACTACGAACCCCATTGTTAATTATTTAACGAAAATTATTTGTAACATTCGACAAGTAAAACAATGAATGGAACAGGTAGACGGTTGAAATCTTTGTATATATATTGCTTCTATATAGTCTAAGAAACATATATGCAAAGCATCCAGACAGTACCATTCGCCAATTTTTTGTTCTTCAAGTTTAAGTGAACAACGAGCCCCATTGATAATCATGAAGTGGAAATTATTTGTAACTTTCTACAAGTAGAACAATGAATAGTACAGGTAGACGGGTGAAATCAATGTATATGCGGCTTCTATATAGTCTAAGAAACCTATATGCAAAGCATCTAAACAGTAACATTCGCCAATTTTTGTATCTTCAAGTATTAGTGAACAACGAGCCCCATTGATAATCATGAAATGGAAATTATTTGTAACTTTCTACAAGTAGAACAATGAATGGAACAGGTAGACGCTTAAATCATTGTATATATTCCTTCTATATAGTCTAAGAAACATGTACGCAAACCATCCAAGCAGTACAATTCGCCAATTTATTGTTCTTCAAGTTTAAGTGAACAACGAGCCGCATTGTTAATCCTTGAAAGGAAATTATTTGTAAATTTCGACAAGTAGAACAATGAATGGAACAGGTAGACGGTTGAAATCATTGTATATATTGCTTCCATATAGTCTAAGAAACATGTACGCAAAGCATCCAAACAGTACCATTCGCCAATTTTTTGTTCTTCAAGTTTAAGTGAACAATGAGCCCCATTGTTAATCCTTTATCGGAAATTATTTGTAATTTTCGACAAGTAGAACAATGAATGGAACAGGTAGACGGGTGAAATCTTTCTATATATTGCTTCTATACACTCTAAGAAACATATACGCAAAGCATCCAAACAGTACAATTCGCCAATTTTTTGTTCTTCAAGTTTAAGTGAACTACGAGCCGCATTGTTAATCCTTTAAAGGAAATTATTTGTAACTTTCGACAAGTAGATCAATGACTGGAACAGGTAGACGGTTGAAATCAATGTATATATTGCTTCTATATAGTCTAAGCAACATATATGCAAAGCATCTAAACAGTACAAATCGCCAATTTTTTGTTCTTCAAGTTTAAGTGAACTACGAGCCCCATTGTTAATCCTTTAAAGGAAATTATTTGTAAATTTCGACAAGTAGAACAATGAATGGAACAGTTAGACGGTTGAAATCATAGTATATATTGCTTCTATATAGTCTAAGAAACACATATGCAAAGCATCCAAACAGTACAATTCGCCAATGTTATGTTCTTCAAGTTTAAATGAACTACGAACCCCATTGTTAATTATTTAACGGTAATTATTTGTAACATTCGACAAGTAAAACAATGAATGGAACAGGTAGACGGTTGAAATCTTTGTATATATATTGCTTCTATATAGTCTAAGAAACATATATGCAAAGCATCCAGACAGTACCATTCGCCAATTTTTTGTTCTTCAAGTTTAAGTGAACAACGAGCCCCATTGATAATCATGAAGTGGAAATTATTTGTAACTTTCTACAAGTAGAACAATGAATAGTACAGGTAGACGGGTGAAATCTTTCTATATATTGCTTCTATATAGTCTAAGAAACATATATGCAAAGAATCCAAACAATACAATTCGCCAATTTTTTGTTCTTCATGTTTAAGTGAACTACGAGCCCCATTGTTAATCCTTTAAAGGAAATTATTTGTAAATTTCGACAAGTAGAACAATGAATGGAACAGGTAGACGCTTAAATCATTGTATATATTCCTTCTATATAGTCTAAGAAACATGTACGCAAACCATCCAAGCAGTACAATTCGCCAATTTATTGTTCTTCAAGTTTAAGTGAACAACGAGCCGCATTGTTAATCCTTGAAAGGAAATTATTTGTAAATTTCGACAAGTAGAACAATGAATGGAACAGGTAGACGGTTGAAATCATTGTATATATTGCTTCCATATAGTCTAAGAAACATGTACGCAAAGCATCCAAACAGTACCATTCGCCAATGATATGTTCTTCAAGTTTAAATGAACTACGAACCCCATTGTTAATTATTTAACGGAAATTATTTGTAACATTCGACAAGTAAAACAATGAATGGAACAGGTAGACGGTTGAAATCTTTGTATATATATTGCTTCTATATAGTCTAAGAAACATATATGCAAAGCATCCAGACAGTACCATTCGCCAATTTTTTGTTCTTCAAGTTTAAGTGAACAACGAGTCCCATTGATAATCATGAAGTGGAAATTATTTGTAACTTTCTACAAGTAGAACAATGAATAGTACAGGTAGACGGGTGAAATCAATGTATATGCGGCTTCTATATAGTCTAAGAAACCTATATGCAAAGCATCTAAACAGTAACATTCGCCAATTTTTGTATCTTCAAGTATTAGTGAACAACGAGCCCCATTGATAATCATGAAATGGAAATTATTTGTAACTTTCTACAAGTAGAACAATGAATGGAACAGGTAGACGCTTAAATCATTGTATATATTCCTTCTATATAGTCTAAGAAACATGTACGCAAACCATCCAAGCAGTACAATTCGCCAATTTATTGTTCTTCAAGTTTAAGTGAACAACGAGCCGCATTGTTAATCCTTGAAAGGAAATTATTTGTAAATTTCGACAAGTAGAACAATGAATGGAACAGGTAGACGGTTGTAATCATTGTATATATTGCTTCCATATAGTCTAAGAAACATGTACGCAAAGCATCCAAACAGTACCATTCGCCAATTTTTTGTTCTTCAAGTTTAAGTGAACAATGAGCCCCATTGTTAATCCTTTATCGGAAATTATTTGTAATTTTCGACAAGTAGAACAATGAATGGAACAGGTAGACGGGTGAAATCTTTCTATATATTGCTTCTATATACTCTAAGAAACATATACGCAAAGCATCCAAACAGTACAATTCGCCAATTTTTTGTTCTTCAAGTTTAAGTGAACTACGAGCCCCATTGTTAATCCTTTAAAGCAAATTATTTGTAAATTTCGACAAGTTGAACAATGATTGGAACACGTAGACGGTTGAGATCTTTGTATATATTGCTTCTATATAGTCTAAGAAACATATACGCAAAGCATCCAAACAGTACAATTTGCCAATTTTTTTTCTTCAAGTTTAAGTGAACTACGAGCCCCATTTTTAATCCTTTAAAGGAAATTATTTGTAAATTTCGACAAGTTGAAAAATGAATGGAACAGGTAGACGGTTGAAATCATTGTATATATTGCTTCTATATAGTCTAAGAAACATATATGCAAAGAATCCAAACAATACAATTCGCCAATTTTTTGTTCTTCATGTTTAAGTGAACAACGAGCCCCATTGATAATCACGAAAGGGAAATTATTTGTAAGTTTCTACAAGTAGAACAATGAATAGAACAGGTAGACGGTTGAATTCTTTGTATATGTTGTTTCTATATAGTCTAGGAAATCTATATGCAAAGCATCCAAACACTTACATTTGCCAATTTTTTGTTCTACAAGTTTAAGTGAACAATGAGCCCCAATGGTTAATCCTTTATCGGAAATTATTTGTAAATTTCGACAAGTAGAACAATGAATGGAACAGGTAGACGGTTGAAATCATAGTATATATTGCTTCTATATAGTCTAAGAAACATATATGCAAAGAATCCAAACAATACAATTCGCCAATTTTTTGTTCTTCATGTTTAAGTGAACTACGAGCCCCATTGTTAATCCTTTAAAGGAAATTATTTGTAAATTTCGACAAGTTGAAAAATGAATGGAACAGGTAGACGGTTGAAATCATTGTATATATTGCTTCTATATAGTCTAAGAAACATATATGCAAATCATCCAAACAGTACAATTTGCCAATTTTTTGTTCTTCAAGTTTAAGTGAACAACGAGCCCCATTGATAATCACGAAAGGGAAATTTTTTGTAAGTTTCTACAAGTAGAACAATGAATAGAACAGGTAGACGGTTGAATTCTTTGTATATGTTGCTTCTATATAGTCTAGGAAATCTATATGCAAAGCATCCAAACACTAACATTTGCCAATTTTATGTTCTTCAAGTTTTAGTGAACAATGAGCCCCAATGGTTAATCCTTTATCGGAAATTATTTGTAAATTTCGACAAGTAGAACAACGAATGGAACAGGTAGACGGTTGAAATCATTGTATATATTGCTTCTATATAGTCTAAGAAACATATATGCAAAGCATCCAAACAGTACAATTCGCCAATTTCTTGTTCTTCAAGTTTAAGTGAACTACGAGCCCCATTGATAATCATGAAACGGAAATTATTTGTAAGTTTCTACAAGTAGAACAATGAATGGAACAGGTAGACGGTTGAAATCTTTGTATATGTTGCTTCTGTATAGTCTAAGAAACATATATGCAAAGCATCCAAACAGTACAATTCGCCAATTTTTTGTACTTCAAGTTTAAGTGAACTACGAGCCCCATTGTTAATCCTTTAACGGAAATTAATTGTAACTTTCTACAAGTAGAACAATGAATGGAACAGGTAGACGGTGGAAATCAATGTATATATTGCTTCTATATAGTCAAAGAAACATATATGCAAAGCATCGAAACAGTACAATTCGCTAATTTTTTGTTCTTCAAGTTTAAGAGAACTACGAGCCCCATTGTAAATACTTTAACGGAAATTATTTGTAACTTTCGACAAGTAGAACAATGAATGGAACAGGTAGACGGTTGAAATCATTGTATATATTGCTTCTATATAGTCTAAGAAACATATATGCAAAGCATCCAAACAGTACAATTCGCCAATTTTTTGTTCTTCAAGTATAAGTGAACAATGAGACTCAATGGTTAATCCATTATCGGAAATTATTTGTTACTTTCGACAAGAAGAACAATGAATGGAACAGGTAGACGGTTGAAATCTTTGTATATATTGCTTCTATATAGTCTAAGAAACATATATGCAAAGCATCCAAACAGTACAATTCGCCAATTTATTGTTCTTCAAGTTTAAGTGAACAAGGAGCCCCATTGTTAATCCTTTAACGGAAATTAATTGTAACTTTCGACAAGTAGAAGAATGAATGGAACAGGTAGACGGTTGAAATCTTTGTATATATTGCTTCTATATAGTCTAAGAAACATATATGCAAAGCATCCAAACAGTACCATTCGCCAATTTTTTGTTCTTCAAGTTTAAGTGAACTACGAGCCCCATTGTTAATCCTTTAACGGAAATTAATTGTAATTTTCTACAAGTAGAACAATGAATGGAACAGGTAGACGGTTGAAATCTTAGTATATGATGCTTCTATGTAGTCTAAGAAACATATATGCAAAGCATCCAAACAGTACAATCCGCCAATTTTTTGTACTTCAAGTTTAAGTGAACTACGATTCCCATTGTTAATCCTTTCACAGAAATTATTTGTAACTTTCGACAAGTAGAACAATGAATAGTACAGGTAGACGGGTGAAATCTTTCTATATATTGCTTCTATATAGTCTAAGAAACATATATGCAAAGAATCCAAACAGTACAATTCGCCAATTTATTGATCTTCAAGTTTAAGTGAACTACGAGCCCCATTGTTAATCCTTTAACGGAAATTAATTGTAATTTTCTACAAGTAGAACAATGAATGGAACAGGTAGACGGTTGAAATCTTTGTATATGATGCTTCTATGTAGTCTAAGAAACATATATGCAAAGCATCCAAACAGTACAATTCGCCAATTTATTGATCTTCAAGTTTAAGTGAACTACGAGCCCCATTGTTAATCCTTTAACGGAAATTAATTGTAATTTTCTACAAGTAGAACAATGAATGCAACAGGTAGACGGTGGAAATCAATGTATATATTGCTTCTATATAGTCAAAGAAACATATATGCAGAGCATCCAAACAATACAATTCGCCAATTTTTTGTACTTCAAGTTTAAGTGAACTACGATGCCCATTATTAATCCTTTAACAGAAATTATTTGTAACTTTCGACAAGTAGAACAATGAATGGAACAGGTAGACGGTTGAAATCAATGTATATATTGCTTCTATATAGTCTAAGAAACATATATGCAAAGCATCTAAACAGTACAATTCGCCAATTTTTTGTACTTCAAGTTTTAGTGAACAATGAGCCCCAATGGTTAATCCTTTATCGGAAATTATTTGTAATTTTCGACAAGTAGAACAATGAATGGAACAAGTAGACGGTTGAAATCATTGTATATATTGCTTCTATATAGTCTAAGAAACATATATGCAAAGCATCCAAACAGTACCATTCGCCAATTTTTTGTTCTTCAAGTTTAAGTGAACAACGAGCCCCATTGATAATCATGAAGTGGAAATTATTTGTAACTTTCTACAAGTAGAACAATGAATAGTACAGGTAGACGAGTGAAATCCTTCTATATATTGCTTCTGTATAGTCTAAGAAACATATATGCAAAGCATCTAAACAGTACAATTCGCCAATTTTTTGTTCTTCAAGTTTTAGTGAACAATGAGCCCCAATGGTTAATCCTTTATCGGAAATTATTTGTAATTTTCGACAAGTAGAACAATGAATGGAACAAGTAGACGGTTGAAATCATTGTATATATTGCTTCAATATAGTCTAAGAAACATATACGCAAAGCATCAAAACAGTACAATTCGCCAATTTTTTTTCTTCAAGTTTAAGTGAACTACGAGCACCATTGTTAATCCTTTAAAGGAAATTATTTGTAACTTTCGACATGTAGAACAATGAATGGAACAGGTAGACGGTTGAGATCTTTGTATATATTGCTTCTATATAGTCTAAGAAACATATATGCAAAGCATCCAAACAGTACAATTCGCCAATTTATTGTTCTTCAAGTTTAAGTGAACTACGAGCCCCATTGTTAATCCTTTAAAGGAAATTATTTGTAAATTTCGACAAGTATAACAATGAATGGAACAGGTAGACTGTTGAAATCATTGTATATATTGCTTCTATATAGTCTAAGAAACATATATGCAAAGCGTCCAAACAGTACAATTCGCCAATTTTTTGTTCTTCAAGTTTAAGTGAACTACGAGCCCCATTGTTAATACTTTAACGGAAATTATTTGTAACTTTCGACAAGTAGAACAATGAATGGAACAGGCAGACGGTTGAAATCAATGTATATATTGCTTCTATATAGTCTAAGAAACATATATGCAAAGCATCCAAACAGTACAATTCGCCAATTTATTGATCTTCAAGTTTAAGTGAACAATGAGCCCCATGGTTAATCCATTATCGGAAATTATTTGTAACTTTCGACAAGTAGAACAATGAATGGAACAGGTAGACGGTTGAAATCTTTGTATATATTGCTTCTATATAGTATAAGAAACATATATGCAAATCATCCAAACAGTACAATTCGCCAATTTTTTGATCTTCAAGTTTAAGTGAACTACGAGCCCCATTGTTAATACTTTAACGGAAATTATTTGTAAATTTGGACAAGTTGAACAATGAATGGAACAGGTAGACGGTTGCAATCAATGTATATATTGCTTCTACATAGTCTACGAAACATATATGCAAAGCATCCAAACAGTAACATTCGCCAATTTTTTGTTCTTCAAGTGTAAGTGAACAACGAGCCCCATTGATAATCATGAAACGGAAATTATTTGTAAGTTTCTACAAGTAGAACAATGAATAGAACGGGTAGACGGTGGAAATCTTTGTATATGATGCTTCTATATTTTCTAAGAATCCTATATGCAAAGCATCTAAACAGTAACATTCGCCAATTTTTTGTTCATCAAGTTTAAGTGAACAACGAGCCCCATTGTTAATACTTTAACGGAAATTATTTGTAATTTTCGACAAGTTGAACAATGAATGGAACAGGTAGACGGTTGAAATCAATGTATATATTGCTTCTATATAGTCTAAGAAACATATATGCAAAGCATCTAAACAGTACAATTCGCCAATTTTTTGTTCTTCAAGTGTAAGTGAACAACGAGCCCCATTGATAATCATGAAACGGAAATTATTTGTAATTTTCGACAAGTAGAACAATGAATGGAACAGGTAGACGGTTGAAATCAATGTGTATATTGCTTCTATATAGTCTAAGAGACATATATGCAAAGCATCTAAACAGTACAATTTGCCAATTTTTTGTTCTTAAAGATTAAGTGAACATCGAGCCCCATTGTTAATCCTTTAAAGGAAATTATTTGTAAATTTCGGCACGTAGAACAAAGAATGGAATAGGTAGACTGTTGAAATCATTGTATATATTGCTTCTAGATAGTCTAAGAAACATATATGCAAAGCGTCCAAAAAGTACAATTCGCCAATTTTTTGCTCTTCAAGTTTAAGTGATCTACGAGCCCAATTGTTAATCCTTTAACGTAAATTATTTGTAACTTTCGACAAGTAGAACAATGACTGGAACAGGTAGACGGTTGAAATCATTGTATATATTGCTTCTATATAGTCTAAGAAACATATATGCAAAGCATCCAGATAGTACAATTTGCCAATTTTTTGTTCTTCAAGTTTAAGTGAACAATGAGCCCCAATGGTTAATCCTTTATCGGAAATTATTTGTAACTTTCAACAAGTAGAACAATGAATGGAACAGGTAGACGGTTGAAATCAATGTATATATTGCTTCTATATAGTCTAAGAAACATATATGCAAAGCATCGAAACATTACAATTCGCTAATTTTTTGATCTTCAAGTTTAAGTGAACAACGAGCCCCATTGATAATCATGAAATGGAAATTATTTGTAAATTTCTACAAGTAGAACAATGAATAGTACAGGTAGACGGGTGAAATCTTTCTATATATTGCTTCCATATAACTTCTTTAACGGAAATTATTTGTAACTTTCGACAAGTAGAACAATGATTGGAACAGGTAGACGGTTGAAATCAATGTATATATTGCTTCAATATAGTCTAAGAAACATATATGCAAAGCATCGAAACAGTACAATTCGCCAGTTTTTTGTTTTTCAAGTTTAAGTGAACTACGAGCCCCATTGTTAATACTTTAACGGAAATTATTTGTAATTTTCGACAAGTAGAACAATGAATGGCGCAGGTATGCGGTTGAAATCTTTGTATATATTGCTTCTATATAGTATACGAAACATATATGCAAAGCATCCAAACAGTACAATTCGCCAATTTTTTGTTCTTCAAGTTTAAGTAAACAATGAGCCCCAATGGTTAATCCATTATCGGAAATTATTTGTAACTTTCAACAAGTAGAACAATGAATGGAACAGGTAGACGGTTGAAATCAATGTATATATTGCGTCTATATAGTCTAAGAAACATATATGCAAAGCATCCAAACAGTACCATTCGCCAATTTTTTGTTCTTCAAGTTTAAGTGAACTACGAGCCCCATTGTTAATCCTTTAAAGGAAATTATTTGTAAATTTCGACAAGTAGAACAATGAATGGAACAGGTAGACGGTTGAAATCAATGTATATATTGCGTCCATATAGTCTAAGAAACATGTACGTAAAGCATCCAAACAGTACCATTCGCCAATTTTTTGATCTTCAAGTTTAAGTGAACAGCGAGCCCCATTGATAATCATGAAATGGAAATTATTTGTAACTTTCTACAAGTAGAACAATGAATAGTACAGGTAGACGGGTGAAATCTTTCTATATATTGCTTCTAAATAGTCTAAGAAACTTATATGCAAGGTATCCAAACAGTACAATTCGCCAATTTTTTGTTCTTCAAGTTTAAGTGAACTACGAGCCCAATTGTTAATCCTTTAAAGGAAATTATTTGTAAATATCGACAAGTAGAACAATGAATGGATCATGTAGACGGTTGAAGTCATTGTATATATTGCTTCTATATAGTCTAAGAAACATATATGCAAATCATCCAAACAGTACAATTCGCCAATTATTTGATCTTCAAGTTTAAGTGAACTACGAGCCCCATTGTTAATACTTTAACGGAAATTATTTGTAACTTGCGACAAGTAGAACAATGAATGGAACAGGTAGTCGGTTGAAATCAATGTATATATTGCTTCTATATAGTCTAAGAAACATATATGCAAAGCATCCAAACAGTACCATTCATCAATTTCTTGTTCTTCAAGTTTAAGTGAACAACGAGCCCCATTGTTAATCCTTTATCGGAAATTATTTGTAATTTTCGAAAAATAGAACAATGAATGGAACAGGCAGACTGTTGAAATCATTGTATATATTGCTTCTATATAGTCTAAGAAACATATATGCAGAGCATCCAGACAGTACCATTCGCCAATTTCTTGTTCTTCAAGTTTAAGTGAACAATGAGCCCCAATGGTTAATCCGTTATCGGAAATTATTTGTAACTTGCGACAAGTAGAACAATGAATGGAACAGGTAGACGGTTGAAATCTTTGTATATGTTGCTTCTGTATAGTCTAAGAAACATATATGCAAAGCATCCAAACAGTACAATTCGCCAATTTTTTGTACTTCAAGTTTAAGTGAACTACGAGCCCCATTGTTAATCCTTTAACGGAAATTAATTGTAACTTTCTACAAGTAGAACAATGAATGGAACAGGTAGACGGTGGAAATCAATGTATATATTGCTTCTATATAGTCAAAGAAACATATATGCAAAGCATCGAAACAGTACAATTCGCTAATTTTTTGTTCTTCAAGTTTAAGAGAACTACGAGCCCCATTGTAAATACTTTAACGGAAATTATTTGTAACTTTCGACAAGTAGAACAATGAATGGAACAGGTAGACGGTTGAAATCAATGTATATATTGCTTCTATATAGTCTAAGAAACATATATGCAAAGCATCCAAACAGTACCATTCATCAATTTCTTGTTCTTCAAGTTTAAGTGAAAAACGAGCCCCATTGTTAATCCTTTATCGGAAATTATTTGTAATTTTCGAAAAGTAGAACAATGAATGGAACAGGCAGACTGTTGAAATCATTGTATATATTGCTTCTATATAGTCTAAGAAACATATATGCAGAGCATCCAGACAGTACCATTCGCCAATTTCTTGTTCTTCAAGTTTAAGTAAACAATGAGCCCCAATGGTTAATCCGTTATCGGAAATTATTTGTAACTTTCGACAAGTAGAACAATGAATGGAACAGGTAGACGGTTGAAATCTTTGTATATATTGCTTCTATATAGTCTAAGAAACATATATGCAAAGCATCTAAACAGTAACAATCGCCAATTTTTTGATCTTCAAGTTTAAGTGAACAGCGAGCCCCATTGATAATCATGAAATGGAAATTATTTGTAACTTTCTACAAGTAGAACAATGAATAGTACAGGTAGACGTGTGAAATCTTTCTATATATTGCTTCTAAATAGTCTAAGAAACATCTATGCAAAGCATCCAAACAGTACAATTCGCCAATTTTTTGTTCTTCAAGTTTAAGTGAACTACGAGCCCCATTGTTAATCCTTTAAAGGAAATTATTTGTAAATTTCGACAAGTAGAACAATGATTGGAACACGTAGACGGTTGAAATGTTTGTATATATTGCTTCCATATAGTCTAAGAAACATGTACGCAAAGCATCCAAACAGTACCGTTCGCCAATTTTTTGTTCTTCAAGTTTAAGTGAACTACGAGCCCCATTGTTAATCCTTTAAAGGAAATTATTTGTAAATTTCGACAAGTAGAACATTGAATGGAACAGGTAGACGGTTGAAATCTTTGTATATATTGCTTCTATATAGTATAAGAAACATATATGCAAAGCATCCAAACAGTACAATTCGCCAATTTTTTGTTCTTCAAGTTTAAGTGAACTACGAGCCCCATTGTTAATCCTTTAAAGGAAATTATTTGTAAATTTCGACAAGTAGAACAATGAATGGATCATGTAGACGGTTGAAAAAATTGTATATATTGCTTGTATATAGTCTTCGAAACATAAATGCAAAGCATCCAAACAGTACAATTCGCCAATTTTTTGTACTTCAAGTTTAAGTGAACTACGAGCCCCATTGTTAATCCTTTAACAGAAATTAATTGTAACTTTCGACAAGTAGAACAATGAATGGAACAGGTAGACGGTTGAAATCTTAGTATATATTGCTTCTAGATAGTCTAAGAAACATATATGCAAAGCATCCAAACAGTACAATTCGCCAATTTATTGTTCTTCAAGTTTAAGTGAACTACGAGCCCCATTGTTAATCCTTTAAAGGAAATTATTTGTAAATTTCGACAAGTAGAACAATGATTGGAACACGTAGACGGTTGAAATCTTTGTATATATTGCTTCCATATAGTCTAAGAAACATGTACGCAAAGCATCCAAACAGTACCGTTCGCCAATTTTTTGTTCTTCAAGTTTAAGTGAACTACGAGCCCCATTGTTAATCCTTTAAAGGAAATTATTTGTAAATTTCGACAAGTAGAACATTGAATGGAACAGGTAGACGGTTGAAATCTTTGTATATATTGCTTCTATATAGTATAAGAAACATATATGCAAAGCATCCAAACAGTACAATTCGCCAATTTTTTGTTCTTCAAGTTTAAGTGAACTACGAGCCCCATTGTTAATCCTTTAAAGGAAATTATTTGTAAATTTCGACAAGTAGAACAATGAATGGATCATGTAGACGGTTGAAAAAATTGTATATATTGCTTGTATATAGTCTTCGAAACATATATGCAAAGCATCCAAACAGTACAATTCGCCAATTTTTTGTACTTCAAGTTTAAGTGAACTACGAGCCCCATTGTTAATCCTTTAACAGAAATTAATTGTAACTTTCGACAAGTAGAACAATGAATGGAACAGGTAGACGGTTGAAATCTTAGTATATATTGCTTCTAGATAGTCTAAGAAACATATATGCAAAGCATCCAAACAGCACCATTCGCCAATTTTTTGTTCTTCAAGTTTAAGTGAACAATGAGCCCCATTGTTAATCCTTTATCGGAAATTATTTGTAACTTTCGACAAGTAGAACAATGAATGGAACTGGTAGACGGTTGAAATCATTCTATATATTGCTTCTATATAGTCTTCGAAACATATATGCAAAGCATCCAAACAGTACAATTCGCCAATTTTTTGTACTTCAAGTTTAAGTGAACTACGAGCCCCATTGTTAATCCTTTAACAGAAATTAATTGTAACTTTCGACAAGTAGAACAATGAATGGAACAGGTAGACGGTTGAAATCAATGTATATATTGCTTCCATATAGTCTAAGAAACATGTACGTAAAGCATCCAAACAGTACCATTCGCCAATTTTTTGATCTTCAAGTTTAAGTGAACAGCGAGCCCCATTGATAATCATGAAATGGAAATTATTTGTAACTTTCTACAAGTAGAACAATGAATAGTACAGGTAGACGGGTGAAATCTTTCTATATATTGCTTCTAAATAGTCTAAGAAACTTATATGCAAAGTATCCAAACAGTACAATTCGCCAATTTTTTGTTCTTCAAGTTTAAGTGAACTACGAGCCCAATTGTTAATCCTTTAAAGGAAATTATTTGTAAATATCGACAAGTAGAACAATGAATGGATCATGTAGACGGTTGAAGTCATTGTATATATTGCTTCTATATAGTCTAAGAAACATATATGCAAATCATCCAAACAGTACAATTCGCCAATTATTTGATCTTCAAGTTTAAGTGAACTACGAGCCCCATTGTTACTACTTTAACGGAAATTATTTGTAACTTGCGACAAGTAGAACAATGAATGGAACAGGTAGTCGGTTGAAATCAATGTATATATTGCTTCTATATAGTCTAAGAAACATATATGCAAAGCATCCAAACAGTACCATTCATCAATTTCTTGTTCTTCAAGTTTAAGTGAAAAACGAGCCCCATTGTTAATCCTTTATCGGAAATTATTTGTAATTTTCGAAAAGTAGAACAATGAATGGAACAGGCAGACTGTTGAAATCATTGTATATATTGCTTCTATATAGTCTAAGAAACATATATGCAGAGCATCCAGACAGTACCATTCGCCAATTTCTTGTTCTTCAAGTTTAAGTAAACAATGAGCCCCAATGGTTAATCCGTTATCGGAAATTATTTGTAACTTTCGACAAGTAGAACAATGAATGGAACAGGTAGACGGTTGAAATCTTTGTATATATTGCTTCTATATAGTCTAAGAAACATATATGCAAAGCATCCAAACAGTACCAGTCGCCAATTTTTTGTTCTTCAAGTTTAAGTGAACAACGAGGCCCATTGTTAATCCTTTATCGGAAATTATTACTAACTTTCGACAAGTAGAACAATGAATGGAACAGGTAGACTGTTGAAATCATTGTATATATTGCGTCTATATAGTCTAAGAAACATATATGCAAAGCATCCAAACAGTACAATTCGCCAATTTTTTGTTCTTCAAGTTTAAGTGAACAATGAGCCCCATTGTTAATCCTTTAAAGGAAATTATTTGTAACTTTCGACAAGTAGAACAATGAATGGAACAGGTAGACGGTTGAAATCTTTGTATATATTGCTTCTATATAGTCTAAGAAACATATATGCAAAGCATCCAAACAGTACCATTCGCCAATTTTTTGTTCTTCAAGTTTAAGTGAACTTCGAGCCCCATTGTTAATCCTTTAAAGGAAATTATTTGTAAATTTCGACAAGTAGAACAATGAATGGAACAGGTTGACTGTTGAAATCATTGTATATATTGCTTCTATATAGTCTAAGAAACATATATGCAGAGCATCCAGACAGTACCATTCGCCAATTTTTTGTTCTTCAAGTTTAAGTGAACAACGAGCCCCATTGTTAATCCTTTAAAGGTAATTATTTGTAATTTTCGAAAAGTAGAACAATGAATGGAACAGGTAGACTGTTGAAATCATTGTATATATTGCTTCTATATAGTCTAAGAAACATATATGCAGAGCATCCAGACAGTACCATTCGCCAATTTCTTGTTCTTCAAGTTTAAGTGAACAATGAGCCCCAATGGTTAATCCGTTTTCGGAAATTATTTGTAACTTTCGACAAGTAGAACAATGAATGGAACAGGTAGACGGTTGAAATCTTTGTATATATTGCTTCTATACAGTCTAAGAAACATATATGCAAAACATCCAAACAGTACCAGTCGCCAATTTTTTGTTCTTCAAGTTTAAGTGAACAACGAGGCCCATTGTTAATCCTTTATCGGAAATTATTTCTAACTTTCGTCAAGTAGAACAATGAATGGAACAGGTAGACTGTTGAAATCATTGTATATATTGCGTCTATATAGTCTAAGAAACATATATGCAAAGCATCCAAACAGTACAATTCGCCAATTTTTTGTTCTTCAAGTTTAAGTGAACAACGAGCCCCAATGTTAATCCGTTAAAGGAAATTATTTGTAACTTTCGACAAGTAGAACAATGAGTGGAACAGGTAGACGGTTGAAATCAATGTATATATTGCTTCTATATAGTCTAAGAAACATATATGCAAAGCATCCAAACAGTACCATTCGCCAATTTTTTGTTCTTCAAGTTTAAGTGAACTTCGAGCCCCATTGTTAATCCTTTAAAGGAAATTATTTCTAACTTTCGACAAGTAGAACAATGAATCGAACAGGTAGACGGTTGAAATCTTTGTATCTATTGCTTCTATATAGTATAAGAAACATATATGCAAAGCATCCAAACAGTACAATTCGCCAATTTTTTGTTCTTCAAGTTTAAGTAAACTACGAGCCCCATTGTTAATCCTTTAAAGGAAATTATTTGTAAATTTCGACAAGTAGAACAATGATTGGAACACGTAGACGGTTGAAATCTTTGTATATATTGCTTCCATATAGTCTAAGAAACATGTACGCAAAGCATCCAAACAGTACCGTTCGCCAATTTTTTGTTCTTCAAGTTTAAGTGAACAATGAGCCCCATTGTTAATCCTTTATCGGAAATTATTTGTAACTTTCGACCAGTAGAACAATGAATGGAACAGGTAGACGGTTGAAATCGTTGTATATATTGCTTCTATATAGTCTAAGAAACATATATGCAAAGCATCCAAACAGTACAATTCGCCAATTTTTTTATCTTCAAGTTTAAGTGAACAATGAGCCCCAATGGTTAATCCGTTATCGGAAATTATTTGTAACTTTCGACAAGTAGAACAATGAATGGAACAGGTAGACGGTTGAAATCTTTGTATATATTGCTTCTATATAGTCTAAGAAACATATCTGCAAAGCATCCAAACAGTACCATTCGCCAATTATTTCATCTTCATGTTTAAGTGAACTACGAGCCCCATTGTTAATACTTTAACGGAAATTATTTGTAACTTCCGACAAGTAGAACAATGAATGGAACAGGTAGACGGTTGAAATCTTTGTATATATTGCTTCTATATAGTCTAAGAAACATATATGCAAAGCATCTAAACAGTAACAATCGCCAATTTTTTGATCTTCAAGTTTAAGTGAACAGCGAGCCCCATTGATAATCATGAAATGGAAATTATTTGTAACTTTCTAGAAGTAGAACAATGAATAGTACAGGTAGACGGGTGAAATCTTTCTATATATTGCTTCTGAATAGTCTATGAAACATCTATGCAAAGCATCCAAACAGTACAATTCGCCAATTTTTGTTCTTCAAGTTTAAGTGAACTACGAGCCCCATTGTTAATCCTTTAAAGGAAATTATTTGTAAATTTCGACAAGTAGAACAATGAATGGATCATGTAGACGGTTGAAAAAATTGTATATATTGCTTCTATATAGTCTACGAAACATATATGCAAAGCATCCAAAAAGTACAATTCGCCAATTTTTTGTTCTTCAAGTTTAAGTGAACTACGAGCCCCATTGTTAATCCTTTAAAGGAAATTATTTGTAAATTTCGACAAGTAGAACAATGATTGGAACACGTAGACGGTTGAAATCTTTGTATATATTGCTTCCATATAGTCTAAGAAACATGTACGCAAAGCATCCAAACAGTACCGTTCGCCAATTTTTTGTTCTTCAAGTTTAAGTAAACTACGAGCCCCATTGTTAATCCTTTAAAGGAAATTATTTGTCACTTTCGACAAGTAGAACAATGAATGGAACAGGTAGACGGTTGAAATCTTTGTATATATTGCTTCTATATAGTCTAAGAAACATATATGCAAAGCATCCAAACAGTACCATTCGCCGATTTTTTGTTCTTCAAGTTTAAGTGAACAATGAGCCCCATTGTTAATCCTTTATCGGAAATTATTTGTAACTTTCGACAAGTAGAACAATGAATGGAATAGGTAGACGGTTGAAATCTTTGTATATGTTGCTTCTATATAGTCTAAGAAACATATATGCAAAGCATCCAAACAGTACCATTCGCCACTTTTTTGTTCTTCAAGTTTAAGTGAACAACGAGCCCAATTGTTAATCCTTTAAAGGAAATTATTTGTAAATTTCGACAAGTAGAACAATGATTGGAACACGTAGACGGTTGAAATCTTTGTATATATTGCTTCCATATAGTCTAAGAAACATGTACGCAAAGCATCCAAACAGTACCATTCGCCAATTTTTTGTTCTTCAAGTTTAAGTGAACAATGAACCCCAATGGTTAATCCTTTATCGGAAATTATTTGTAATTTTCGACAAGTAGAACAATGAATGGAACAGTTAGACGGTTGAAATATTTGTATATATTGCTTCTATATAATCTAAGAAACATATATGCAAAGCATCTAAACAGTAACAATCGCCAATTTTTTGATCTTCAAGTTTAAGTGAACAGCGAGCCCCATTGATAATCATGAAATGGAAATTATTTGTAACTTTCTACAAGTAGATCAATGAATAGTACAGGTAGACGTGTGAAATCTTTCTATATATTGCTTCTAAATAGTCTAAGAAACATCTATGCAAATCATCCAAACAGTACAATTCGCCAATTTTTTGTTCTTCAAGTTTAAGTGAACAATGAGCCCCAATGGTTAATCCGTTATCGGAAATTATTTGTAACTTTCGACAAGTAGAACAATGAATGGAACTGGTAGACGGTTGAAATCTTTTTATATATTGCTTCTAAATAGTCTAAGAAACATATATGCAAAGCATCCAAACAGTACCATTCGCCAATTTTTTGTTCTTCAAGTTTAAGTGAACTACGAGCCCCATTGTTAATCCTTTAAAAGAAATTATTTGTAAATTTCGACAAGTAGAACAATGAATGGAACAGGTAGACTGTTGGAATCATTGTATATATTGCTTCTATATAGTCTAAGAAACATATATGCAAAGCATCCAAACAGTACCATTCGCCAATTTTTTGTTCTTCAAGTTTAAGTGAACAACGAGCCCCAATGGTTAATCCTTTATCGGAAATTATTTGTAACTTCCGACAAGTAGAACATTGAATGGAACAGGTAGACTGTTGAAATCTTTGTATATATTGCGTCTATATAGTCTAAGAAACATATATGCAAAGCATCCAAACAGTACCATTCGCCAATTTTTTGTTCTTCAAGTTTAAGTGAACTGCGAGCCCCATTGTTAATCCTTTAACGGAAATTAATTGTAACTTTCTACAAGTAGAACAATGATTGGAACACGTAGACGGTTGAAATCTTTGTATATATTGCTTCCATATTGTCTAAGAAACATATATGCAAAGCATCCAAACAGTACCATTCGCCAATTTTTTGTCCTTCAAGTTTAAGTGAACAATGAGCCCCATTGTTAATCCTTTATCGGAAATTATTTGTAACTTTCGACAAGTAGAACAATGAATGGAACAGGAAGACGGTTGAAATCTTTGTATATATTGCTTCTATATAGTCTAAGAAACATATATGCAAAGCATCCAAACAGTACAATTCGCCAATTTTTTGTTCTTCAAGTTTAAGTGAACAATGAGCCCCAATGGTTAATCCTTTATCCGTAATTATTTGTAACTTTCGACAAGTAGAACAATGAATGGAACAGGTAGGCAGTTGAAATCCTTGTAAATATTGCGTCTATATAGTCTAAGAAACATATATGCAAAGCATCCAAACAGTACAATTCGCCAATTTATTGTTCTTCAAGTTTAGGTGAACAACGAGCCCCATTGTTAATCCTTTATCGGAAATTATTTGTAACTTCCGTCAAGTAGAACAATGAATGGAACAGGTAGACTGTTGAAATCTTTGTATATATTGCTTCTATATAGTCTAAGAAACATATATGCAAAGCATCCAAACAGTACAATTCGCCAATTTATTGTTCTTCAAGTTTAAGTGAACAACGAGCCCCATTGTTAATCCTTTAAAGGAAATTATTTGTAAATTTCGACAAGTAGAACAATGAATGGAACAGGTAGACGGTCGAAATCTTTGTATATATTGCTTCTATATAATCTAAGAAACATATATGCAAAGCATCCAAACAGTACCATTCGCCAATTTTTTGTTCTTCAAGTTTAAGTGAACTACGAGCAATATTGTTAACCCTTTAAAAGAAATTATTTGTAAATTTCGACAAGTAGAACAATGAATGGAACTGGTAGACTGTTGGAATCATTGGTTATATTGCTTCTATACAGTCTAAGAAACATATATGCAAACCGTCCAAACAGTACAATTCGCCAATTATTTGATCTTCAAGTTTAAGTGAACTGCGAGCTCCATTGTTAATACTTTAACGGAAATTATTTGTAACTTGCGACATGTAGAACAATGAATGGAACAGGTAGCCGGTTGAAATCAATGTATATATTGCTTCTAAATAGTCTAAGAAACATATATGCAAAGAAACCAAACAGTACAATTCGCCAATTTTTTGTTCTTCAAGTTTAAGTGAACTACGAGCCCCATTGTTAATCCTTTAAAGGAAATTATTTGTAACTTTCGACAAGTAGAACAATGAATGGAACAGGTAGACTGTTGAAATCATTGTATATATTGCTTCTATATAGTCTAAGAAACATATATGCAAAGCATCCAAACAGTACAATTCGCCAATTTATTGTTCTTCAAGTTTAAGTGAACAACGAGCCCCATTGTTAATCCCTTAACGGAAATTATTTGTAACTTTCGACAAGTAGAACAGTGAATGGAACTGGTAGACGGTTGAAATCTTTTTATATATTGCTTCTAAATAGTCTAAGAAACATATATGCAAAGCATCCAAACAGTACAATTCGCCAATTTTTTGTTCTTCAAGTTTAAGTGAACAATGAGCCCCAATGGTTAATCCGTTATCGGAAATTATTTGTAAATTTCGACAAGTAGAACAATGAATGGAACAGGTAGACGGTTGAAATCTTAGTATATATTGCGTCTATATAGTCTAAGAACCATATATGCAAAGCATCCAAACAGTACCATTCGCCGATTTTTTGTTCTTCAAGTTTAAGTGAACTACGAGCCCCATTGTTAATCCTTTAAAGGAAATTATTTCTAAATTTCGACAAGTAGAACAATGAATGGAACTGGTAGACGGTTGAAATCTTTTCATATATTGCTTCTAAATAGTCTATGAAACATATATGCAAAGTATCCAAACAGTACAATTCGCCAATTTTTTGTTCTTTAAGTTTAAGTGAACTACGAGCCCAATTGTTAATCCTTTAAAGGAAATTATTTGTAAATATCGACAAGTAGAACAATGAATGGAACAGGTAGACGGTTGAAATCAATGTATATATTGCTTCTATATAGTCTAAGAAACATATATGCAAAGCATCCAAACAGTACCATTCGCCAATTTTTTGTTCTTCAAGTTTAAGTGAACAATGAGCCCCAATGGTTAATCCTTTATCGGAAATTATTTGTAATTTTCGACAAGTAGAACAATGAATGGAACAGGTAGAAGGTTGAAATCTTTGTATATATTGCTTCTATATAGTCTAAGAAACCTATATGCAAAGCATCTAAACAGTAACAATCGCCAATTTTTTGATCTTCAAGTTTAAGTGAACAGCGAGCCCCATTGATAATCATGAAATGGAAATTATTTGTAACTTTCTACAAGTAGAACAATGAATAGTACAGGTAGACGGGTTAAATCAATCTATATATTGCTTCTAAATAGTCTAAGAAACATATATGCAAAGCATCCAAATAGTACAATTCGCCATTTTTTTGTTCTTCAAGTTTAAGTGAACTACCAGCCCCATTGTTAATCCTTTAAAGGAAATTATTTGTAAATTTCGACAAGTAGAACAATGAATGGATCAGGTAGACGGTTGAAATCATTGTATATATTGCTTCTATATAATCTAAGAAACATATATGCAAAGCATCCAAACAGTACAATTCGCCAATTTTTTGTTCTTTAAGTTTAAGTGAACTACGAGCCCCATTGTTAATCCTTTAAAGGAAATTATTTGTAAATTTCGACAAGTAGAACAATGAATAGTACAGGTAGACGGGTGAATTCTTTCTATATATTGCTTCTAAATAGTCTAAGAAACATATATGCAAAGCAACCAAACAGTACAATTCGCCAATTTTTTGTTCTTCAAGTTTAAGTGAACTACGAGCCCCATTGTTAATCCTTTAAAGGAATTTATTTGTAAATTTCGACAAGTAGAACAATGAATGGAACAGGTAGACGGTTGAAATCAATGTATATATTGCTTCTATATAGTCTAAGAAACATATATGCAAAGCATCCAAACAGTACCATTCGCCAATTTTTTGTTCTTCAAGTTTAAGTGAACAATGAGCCCCAATGGTTAATCCTTTATCGGAAATTATTTGTAATTTTCGACAAGTAGAACAATGAATGGATCAGGTAGACGGTTGAAATCTTTGTATATATTGCTTCTATATAGTCTAAGAAACCTATATGCAAAGCATCCAAACAGTACAATTCGCCAATTTTTTGTACTTCAAGTTTAAGTGAACTACGAGCCCCATTGTTAATCCTTTAACGGAAATTAATTGTAACTTTCGACAAGTAGAAGAATGAATGGAACAGGTAGACGGTTGAAATCTTTGTATATGTTGCTTCTATATAGTCTAAGAAACATTTATGAAAAGCATCCAAACAGTACAATTCGCCAATTTATTGTTCTTCAAGTTTAAGTGAACAACGAGCCCCATTGTTAATCCTTTAAAGGAAATTATTTGTAACTTTCGACAAGTAGAACAATGAATGGAACAGGTAGACGGTTGAAATCTTTGTATATATTGCTTTTATATAGTCTAAGAAACATATATGCAAAGCATCCAAACAGTACAATTCGCCAATTTTTTGTTCTTCAAGTTTAAGTGAGCAATGAGCCCCAATGGTTAATCCTCTATCGGAAATTATTTGTAAATTTCGACAAGTAGAACAATGAATGGAACTGGTAGCCGGTTGAAATCTTTGTATATATTGCTTCTATATAGTCTAAGAAACATATATGCAAAGCATCCAAACAGTACAATTCGCCAATTTTTTGTTCTTCAAGTTTAAGTGAACAATGAGCCCCAATGGTTAATCCTTTATCGGAAATTATTTGTAAATTTCGACAAGTAGAACAATGAATGGAACAGGTAGCCGGTTGAAATCAATGTATATATTGCTTCTATATAGTCTAAGAAACATATATGCAAAGCATCCAAACAGTACCATTCGCCAATTTTTTGTTCTTCAAGTTTAAGTGAACAATGAGCCCCATTGTTAATCCTTTATCGGAAATTATTTGTAACTTTCGACAAGTAGAACATTGAATGGAACAGGTAGACTGTTGAAAACATTGTATATATTGCTTCTATATAGTCTAAGAAACATTTATGCAAAGCATCCAAACAGTACCATTCGCCAATTTTTTGTCCTTCAAGTTTAAGTGAACAATGAGCCCCATTGTTAATCCTTTATCGGAAATTATTTGTAACTTTCGACAAGTAGAACAATGAATCGAACAGGTAGACGGTTGAAATCCTTGTATATATTGCTTCCATATAGTCTACGAAACAAGTACGCAAAGCATCCAAACAGTACCATTCGCCAATTTTTTGTCCTTCAAGTTCAAGTGAACAATGAGCCCCATTGTTAATCCTTTATCGGAAAATATTTGTAACTTTCGACAAGTAGAACAATGAATTGAACAGGTAGACGGTTGAAATCTTTGTATATATTGCTTCTATATAGTCTAAGAAACATATATGCAAAGCATCCAAACAGTACAAGTCGCCAATTTTTTGTTCTTCAAGTTTAAGTGAACAATGAGCCCCAATGGTTAATCCTTTATCGGTAATTATTTGTAACTTTCGACAAGTAGAACAATGAATGGAACTGGTAGACGGTTGAAATCTTTGTATATATTGCTTCTATATAATCTAAGAAACATATATGCAAAGCATCTAAACAGTAACAATCGCCAATTTTTTGATCTTCAAGTTTAAGTGAACAGCGAGCCCCATTGATAATCATGAAATGGAAACTATTTGTAACTTTCTACAAGTAGAACAATGAATAGTACAGGTAGACGGGTGAAATCTTTCTATATATTGCTTCTAAATAGTCTAAGAAACATCTATGCAAAGCATCCAAACAGTACAGTTCGCCAATTTTTTGTTCTTCAAGGTTAAATTAACTACGATCCCCATTGTTAATCCCTTAACGGAAATTATTTGTAACTTTCGACAAGTAGAACAATGAATGGAACATCTAGACGGTTGAAATCATTGTATATGTTGCTTCTATATAGTCTAAGAAACATATATGCAAAGCATCCAAACAGTACAATTCGCCACTTTTTTGTTCTTCAAGTTTAAGTGAACAATGAGCCCCAATGGTTAATCCTTTATCGGTAATTATTTGTAACTTTCGACAAGTAGAACAATGAATGGAACAGGTAGACGGTTGAAATCCTTGTATATATTGCTTCCATATAGTCTAAGAAACATGTACGCAAAGCATCCAAACAGTACCATTCGCCAATTTTTTGTCCTTCAAATTTAAGTGAACAGCGAGCCCCATTGATAATCATGAAATGGAAACTATTTGTAACTTTCTACAAGTAGAACAATGAATAGTACAGGTATACGGGTGAAATCTTTCTATATATTGCTTCTAAATAGTCTAAGAAACATCTATGCAAAGCATCCAAACAGTACAATTCGCCAATTTTTTGTTCTTCAAGTTTAAGTAAACTACGATCCCCATTGTTAATCCCTTAACGGATATTATTTGTAACTTTCGACAAGTAGAACAATGAATGGAACTGGTAGCCGGTTGAAATCTTTGTATATATTGCTTCTATATAGTCTAAGAAACATATATGCAAAGCATCCAAACAGTACAATTCGCCAATTTTTTGTTCTTCAAGTTTATGTGAACAATGAGCCCCAATGGTTAATCCTTTATCGGAAATTATTTGTAAATTTCGACAAGTAGAACAATGAATGGAACAGGTAGCCGGTTGAAATCAATGTATATATTGCTTCTATATAGTCTAAGAAACATATATGCAAAGCATCCAAACAGTACCATTCGCCAATTTTTTGTTCTTCAAGTTTAAGTGAACATTGAGCCCCAATGGTTAATCCTTTATCGGAAATTATTTGTAAATTTCGACAAGTAGAACAATGAATAGTACAGGTAGACGGGTGAAATCTTTCTATATATTGCTTCTAAATAGTCTAAGAAGCATCTATGCAAAGCATCCAAACAGTACAATTCGCCAATTCTTTGTTCTTCAAGTTTAAGTGAACTACGAGCCCCATTGTTAATTTTTTAAAGGAAATTATTTGTAAATTTCGACAAGTAGAACAATGAATGGACCATGTAGACGGTTGAAAAAATTGTATGTATTGCTTCTATATAGTCTACGAAACATATATGCAAAGCATCCAAACAGTACAATTCGCCAATTTTTTGTACTTCAAGTTTAAGTGAACTACGAGCCCCATTGTTAATCCTTTAACGGAAATTAATTGTAACTTTCGACAAGTAGAAGAATGAATGGAACAGGTAGACGGTTGAAATCTTTGTATATGTTGCTACTATATAGTCTAAGAAACATATATGAAAAGCATCCACACAGTACAATTTGCCAATTTATTGTTCTTCAAGTTTAAGTGAACAACGAGCCCCATTGTTAATCCTTTAAAGGAAATTATTTGTAACTTTCGACAAGTAGAACAATGAATGGAACAGGTAGACGGTTGAAATCTTTGTATATATTGCTTTTATATAGTCTAAGAAACATATATGCAAAGCATCCAAACAGTACAATTTGCCAATTTTTTGTTCTTCAAGTTTAAGTGAGCAATGAGCCCCAATGGTTAATCCTTTATCGGAAATTATTTGTAAATTTCGACAAGTAGAACAATGAATGGAACACGTAGCCGGTTGAAATCAATGTATATATTGCTTCTATATAGTCTAAGAAACATATATGCAAAGCATCCAAACAGTACAATTCGCCAATTTTTTGTTCTTCAATTTTATGTGAACAATGAGCCCCAATGGTTAATCCTTTATCGGAAATTATTTGTAAATTTCGACAAGTAGAACAATGAATGGAACAGGTAGCCGGTTGAAATCAATGTATATATTGCTTCTATATAGTCTAAGAAACATATATGCAAAGCATCCAAACAGTACCATTCGCCAATTTTTTGTTCTTCAAGTTTAAGTGAACATTGAGCCCCAATGGTTAATCCTTTATCGGAAATTATTTGTAAATTTCGACAAGTAGAACAATGAATAGTACAGGTAGACGGGTGAAATCTTTCTATATATTGCTTCTAAATAGTCTAAGAAACATCTATGCAAAGCATCCAAACAGTACAATTCGCCAATTTTTTGTTCTTCAAGTTTAAGTGAACTACGAGCCCCATTGTTAATCCTTTAAAGGAAATTATTTGTAAATTTCGACAAGTAGAACAATGAATGGACCATGTAGACGGTTGAAAAAATTGTATATATTGCTTCTATATAGTCTACGAAACATATATGCAAAGCATCCAAACAGTACAATTCGCCAATTTTTTGTACTTCAAGTTTAAGTGAACTACGAGCCCCATTGTTAATCCTTTAACGGAAATTAATTGTAACTTTCGACAAGTAGAAGAATGAATGGAACAGGTAGACGGTTGAAATCTTTGTATATGTTGCTTCTATATAGTCTAAGAAACATATATGAAAAGCATCCAAACAGTACAATTCGCCAATTTATTGTTCTTCAAGTTTAAGTGAACAACGAGCCCCATTGTTAATCCTTTAAAGGAAATTATTTGTAACTTTCGACAAGTAGAACAATGAATGGAACAGGTAGACGGTTGAAATCTTTGTATATATTGCTTTTATATAGTCTAAGAAACATATATGCAAAGCATCCAAACAGTACAATTCGCCAGTTTTTTGTTCTTCAACTTTAAGTGAGCAATGAGCCCCAATGGTTAATCCTCTATCGGAAATTATTTGTAAATTTCGACAAGTAGAACAATGAATGGAACTGGTAGCCGGTTGAAATCTTTGTATATATTGCTTCTATATAGTCTAAGAAACATATATGCAAAGCATCCAAACAGTACAATTCGCCAATTTTTTGTTCTTCAAGTTTAAGTGAACAATGAGCCCCAATGGTTAATCCTTTATCGGAAATTATTTGTAAATTTCGACAAGTAGAACAATGAATGGAACAGGTAGCCGGTTGAAATCAATGTATATATTGCTTCTATATAGTCTAAGAAACATATATGCAAAGCATCCAAACAGTACAATTCGCCAATTTTTTGTTCTTCAAGTTTAAGTGAACAATGAGCCCCAATGGTTAATCCTTTATCGGAAATTATTTGTAACTTTCGACAAGTAGAACAATGAATGGAACAGGTAGACGGTTGAAATCTTTGTATATATTGCTTCTATATAGTATAAGAAACATATATGCAAAGCATCCAAACAGTACAATTCGCCAATTTTTTGTTCTTCAAGTTTAAGTGAACAATGAGCCCCAATGGTTAATCCGTTATCGGAAATTATTTGTAAATTTCGACAAGTAGAACAATGATTGGATCAGGTAGACGGTTGAAATCTTTGTATATATTGCTTTTATATAGTCTACGAAACATATATGCAAAGCATCCAAACAGTACAATTCGCCAATTTTTTGTTCTTCAAGTTTAAGTGAACTACGAGCCCCATTGTTAATCCTTTAAAGGAAATTATTTGTAAATTTCGACAAGTAGAACAATGATTGGATCAGGTAGACGGTTGAAATCATTGTATATATTGCTTCTATATAGCCTACGAAACATATATGCAAAGCATCCAAACAGTACAATTCGCCAATTTTTTGTTCTTCAAGTTTAAGTGAACAATGAGCCCCAATGGTTAATCCTTTATCGGTAATTATTTGTAACTTTCGACAAGTAGAACAATGAATGGAACTGGTAGACGGTTGAAATCTTTGTATATATTGCTTCTATATAATCTAAGAAACATATATGCAAAGCATCTAAACAGTAACAATCGCCAATTTTTTGATCTTCAAATTTAAGTGAACAGCGAGCCCCATTGATAATCATGAAATGGAAACTATTTGTAACTTTCTACAAGTAGAACAATGAATAGTACAGGTATACGGGTGAAATCTTTCTATATATTGCTTCTAAATAGTCTAAGAAACATCTATGCAAAGCATCCAAACAGTACAATTCGCCAATTTTTTGTTCTTCAAGTTTAAGTAAACTACGATCCCCATTGTTAATCCCTTAACGGAAATTATTTGTAACTTTCGACAAGTAGAACAATGAATGGAACTGGTAGCCGGTTGAAATCTTTGTATATATTGCTTCTATATAGTCTAAGAAACATATATGCAAAGCATCCAAACAGTACAATTCGCCAATTTTTTGTTCTTCAAGTTTAAGTGAACAATGAGCCCCAATGGTTAATCCTTTATCGGAAATTACTTGTAATTTTCGACAAGTAGAACAATGAATGGATCAGGTAGACGGTTGAAATCTTTGTATATATTGGTTCTATATAGTCTACGAAACATATATGCAAATCATCTAAACAGTAACAATCGCCAATTTTTTGATCTTCAAGTTTAAGTGAACAGCAAGCCCCATTGATAATCATGAAATGGAAATTATTTGTAACTTTCTATAAGTAGAACAATGAATAGTACAGGTAGACGGGTGAAATCTTTCTATATATTGCTTCTAAATAGTCTAAGAAACATATATGCAAAGCATCCAAACAGTACAATTCGCCAATTTTTTGTTCCTCAAGTTTAAGTGAACAACGAGCCCCATTGTTAATCCTTTAAAGGAAGTTATTTGTAAATTTCGACAAGGAGAACAATGAATGGAACAGGTAGACGGTTGAAATCTTTGTATATATTGCTTCTATATAATCTAAGAAACATTAATGCAATGCATCCAAACAGTACAATTCGCAAATTTCTTGTTCCTCAAGTTTAAGTGAACTACGAGCCCCATTGTTAATCCTTTAACGGAAATTAATTGTAACTTTCTACAAGTAGGACAATGATTGGAACACGTAGACGGTTGAAATCTTTATATATATTGCTTCTATATAGTCTAAGAAACATATACGCAAAGCATCCAAACAGTACCATTCGCCAATTTTTTGTTCTTCAAGTTTAAGTGAACAATGAGCCCCAATGGTTAATCCTTTATCGGAAATTACTTGTAATTTTCGACAAGTAGAACAATGAATGGAACAGGTAGACGGTTGAAATCTTTGTATATATTGCTTCTATATAGTCTACGAAACATATATGCAAAGCATCCAAACAGTACTATTCGCCAATTTTTTGTTCTTCAAGGTTAAGTGAACAGCAAGCCCCATTGATAATCATGAAATGGAAATTATTTGTAACTTTCTACAAGTAGAACAATGAATAGTACAGGTAGACGGGTGAAATCTTTCTATATATTGCTTCTAAATAGTCTAAGAAACATATATGCAAAGCATCCAAACAGTACAATTCGCCAATTTTTTGTTCTTCAACTTTAAGTGAACTACGAGCCCCATTGTTAATGCCTTAACGGAAATTATTTGTAACTTTCGACAAGTAGAACAATGAATGGAACAGGTAGACGGTTGAAATCTTTGTATATATTGCTTCCATATAGTCTAAGAAACATGTACGCAAAGCATCCAAACAGTACCATTCGCCAATTTTTTGTTCTTCAAGTTTAAGTGAACTCGAGCCCCATTGTTAATCCTTTAAAGGAAATTATTTGTAAATTTCGACAAGTAGAACAATGAATGGAACAGGTAGACGGTTGAAATATTTGTATATATTGATTCTATATAATCTAAGAAACATATAAGCAAAGCATCCAAACAGTACCATTCGCCAATTTTTTGATCTTCAGGTTTAAGTGAACAGCGAGCCCCATTGATAATCATGAAATGGAAATTATTTGTAACATTCTACAAGTAGAACAATGAATAGTACAGGTAGACGGGTGAAATCTTTCTATATATTGTTTCTAAATAGTCTAAGAAACATATATGCAAAGCATACAATCAGTACAATTCGCCAATTTTTTGATCTTCAAGTTTAAGTGAACAGTGAGCCCCATTGATAATCATGAAACGGAAATTATTTGTAACTTTCTACAGGTAGAACAATGAATAGTACAGGTAGACGGGTGAAATCTTTCTATATATTGCTTCTAAATAGTCTAAGAAACATATATGCAAAGCATCCAAACAGTACAATTCGCCAATTTTTTGTTCTTCAAGTTTAAGTGAACAATGAGCCCCAATGGTTAATCCTTTATCGGAAATTACTTGTAATTTTCGACAAGTAGAACAATGAATGGAACAGGTAGACGGTTGAAATCTTTGTATATATTGGTTCTATATAGTCTAAGAAACATATATGCAAAGCATCCAAACAGTACCATTCGCCAATTTTTTGTTCTTCAAGGTTAAGTGAACAGCAAGCCCCATTGATAATCATGAAATGGAAATTATTTGTAACTTTCTACAAGTAGAACAATGAATAGTACAGGTAGACGGGTGAAATCTTTCTATATATTGCTTCTAAATAGTCTAAGAAACATATATGCAAAGCATCCAAACAGTACAATTCGCCAATTTTTTGTTCTTCAAGTTTAAGTGAGCAATGAGCCCCAATGGTTAATCCTTTATCGGAAATTATTTGTAAATTTCGACAAGGTGAACAATGAATGGAACAGGTAGACGGTTGAAATCTTTGTATATATTGCATCTATATAGTCTGAGAAACATATATGCAAAGCATCCAAACAGTACCATTCGCCAATTTTTTGTTCTTCAAGTTTAAGTGAACAATGAGCCCCAATGGTTAATCCTTTATCGGAAATTATTTGTAAATTTCGACAAGTAGAACAATGAATAGTACAGGTAGACGGGTGAAATCTTTCTATATATTGCTTCTAAATAGTCTAAGAAACATCTATGCAAAGCATCCAAACAGTACAATTCGCCAATTTTTTGTTCTTCAAGTTTAAGTGAACTACGAGCCCCATTGTTAATCCTTTAAAGGAAATTATTTGTAAATTTCGACAAGTAGAACAATGAATGGACCATGTAGACGGTTGAAAAAATTGTATATATTGCTTCTATATAGTCTACGAAACATATATGCAAAGCATCCAAACAGTACAATTCGCCAATTTTTTGTACTTCAAGTTTAAGTGAACTACGAGCCCCATTGTTAATCCTTTAACGGAAATTAATTGTAACTTTCGACAAGTAGAACAATGAATGGAACAGGTAGACGGTTGAAATCTTTGTATATGTTGCTTCTATATAGTCTAAGAAACATATATGCAAAGCATCCAAACAGTACAATTCGCCAATTTATTGTTCTTCAAGTTTAAGTGAACAACGAGCCCCATTGTTAATCCTTTAAAGGAAATTATTTGTAACTTTCGACAAGTAGAACAATGAATGGAACAGGTAGACGGTTGAAATCTTTGTATATATTGCTTTTATATAGTCTAAGAAACATATATGCAAAGCATCCAAACAGTACAATTCGCCAATTTTTTGTTCCTCAACTTTAAGTGAGCAATGAGCCCCAATGGTTAATCCTTTATCGGAAATTATTTGTAAATTTCGACAAGTAGAACAATGAATGGAACTGGTAGCCGGTTGAAATCTTTGTATATATTGCTTCTATATAGTCTAAGAAACATATATGCAAAGCATCCAAACAGTACAATTCGTCAATTTTTTGTTCTTCAAGTTTAAGTGAACAATGAGCCCCAATGGTTAATCCGTTATCGGAAATTATTTGTAACTTTCGACAAGTAGAACAATGAATGGAAAACTTAGACGGTTGAAATCTTTGTATATATTGCTTCTATATAGTCTAAGAAACATGTACGCAAAGCATCCAAACAGTACCATTCGCCAATTTTTTGTTCTTCAAGTTTAAGTGAACAATGAGCCCCAATGGTTAATCCTTTATCGGAAATTATTTGTAATTTTCGACAAGTAGAACAATGAATGGAACAGTTAGACGGTTGAAATATTTGTATATATTGCTTCTATATAATCTAAGAAACATATATGCAAAGCATCCAAACAGTACAATTCGACAATTTTTTGCTCTTCAAGTTTAAGTGAACTACGAGCCCCATTGTTAATGCCTTAACGGAAATTATTTGTAACTTTCGACAAGTAGAACAATGAATGGAACAGGTAGACGGTTGAAATCTTTGTATATATTGCTTCCATATAGTCTAAGAAACATGTACGCAAAGCATCCAAACAGTACCATTCGCCAATTTTTTGTTCTTCCATTTTAAGTGAACTCGAGCCCCATTGTTAATACTTTAAAGGAAATTATTTGTAAATTTCGACAAGTAGAACAATGAATAGTACAGGTAGACGGGTGAAATCTTTCTATATATTGCTTCTAAATAGTCTAAGAAACATATATGCAAAGCATCCAAACAGTACAATTCGCCAATTTTTTGTTCTTCAAGTTTAAGTGAACAATGAGCCCCAATGGTTAATCCTTTATCGGAAATTACTTGTAATTTTCGACAAGTAGAACAATGAATGGAACAGGTAGACGGTTGAAATCTTTGTATATATTGGTTCTATATAGTCTACGAAACATATATGCAAAGCATCCAAACAGTACCATTCGCCAATTTTTTGTTCTTCAAGTTTAAGTGAACAGCAAGCCCCATTGATAATCATGAAATGGAAATTATTTGTAACTTTCTACAAGTAGAACAATGAATAGTACAGGTAGACGGGTGAAATCTTTCTATATATTGCTTCTAAATAGTCTAAGAAACATATATGCAAAGCATCCAAACAGTACAATTCGCCAATTTTTTGTTCTTCAAGTTTAAGTGAACAACGAGCCCCATTGTTAATCCTTTAAAGGAAGTTATTTGTAAATTTCGACAAGGAGAACAATGAATGGAACAGGTAGACGGTTGAAATCTTTGTATATATTGCTTCTATATAATCTAAGAAACATTAATGCAATGCATCCAAACAGTACAATTCGCAAATTTCTTGTTCCTCAAGTTTAAGTGAACTACGAGCCCCATTGTTAATCCTTTAACGGAAATTAATTGTAACTTTCTACAAGTAGAACAATGATTGGAACACGTAGACGGTTGAAATCTTTGTATATATTGCTTCCATATAGTCTAAGAAACATATATGCAAAGCATCCAAACAGTACCATTCGCCAATTTTTTGATCTTCAAGCTTAAGTGAACAATGAGACCCATTGTTAATCCTTTATCGGAAATTATTTGTAACTTTCGGCAAGTAGATCAATGAATGGATCATGTAGACGGTTGAAAAAATTGTATATATTGCTTCTATATAGTCTAAGAAACATATATGCAAAGCATCCAAACAGTACAATTCGCCAATTTTTTGTTCTTCAAGTTTAAGTGAACAATGAGCCCCATTGTTAATCCTTTAAAGGAAATTATTTGTAACTTTCGACAAGTTGAACAATGAATGGAACAGGTAGACGGTTGAAATCTTTGTATATATTGCTTCTACATAGTCTAAGAAACATATATGCAAAGCATCCAAACAGTACAATTCGCCAATTTTTTGTTCTTCAAGTTTAAGTGAACAATGAGCCCCAATGGTTAATCCTTTATCGGTAATTATTTGTAACTTTCGACTAGTAGAACAATGAATGGAACAGGTAGACGGTTGAAATCTTTGTATACATTGCTTCTATATAGTCTAAGAAACATATATGCAAAGCATCCAAACAGTACAATTCGCCTATTTTTTGTTCTTCAAGTTTAAGTGAACAATGAGCCCCATTGTTAATCCTTTAAAGGAAATTATTTGTAACTTTCGACAAGTAGAACAATGAATGGAACAGGTAGACGGTTGAAATCTTTGTATATATTGCTTCTACATAGTCTAAGAAACATATATGCAAAGCATCCAAACAGTACAATTCGCCAATTTTTTGTTCTTCAAGTTTAAGTGAACTACGAGCCCCATTGTTAATCCTTTAACGGAAATTAATTGTAATTTTCTACAAGTAGAACAATGATTGGAACACGTAGACGGTTGAAATCTTTGTATATATTGCTTCCATATAGTCTAAGAAACATGTACGCAAAGCATCCAAACAGTACCATTCGCCAATTTTTTGTTCTTCAAGCTTAAGTGAACAATGAGCCCCATTGTTAATCCTTTATCGGAAATTATTTGTAAATTTCGACAAGTAGAACAATGAATGGAACAGGTACACTGTTGAAATCATTGTATATGTTGCTTCTATATAGTCCAAGAGACATATATGCAAAGCGTCCAAACAGTACAATTCGCCAATTTTTTGTTCTTCAAGTTTAAGTGAAGAATGAGCCCCATTGTTAATCCTTTATCGGAAATTATTTGTAACTTTCGACAAGTAGAACATTGAATGGAACAGGTAGACGGTTGAAATCTTTGTATATATTGCTTCTATATAGTATAAGAAACATATATGCAAAGCATCCAAACAGTACCATTCGCCAATTTTTTGTTCTTCAAGTGTAAGTGAACTACGAGCCCCATTGTTAATCCTTTAAAGGAATTTATTTGTAACTTTCGACAAGTAGAACAATGAATGAAACAGGTAGACTGTTGAAATCATTGTATATATTGCTTCTATATAGTCTAAGAAACATATATGCAAAGCATCCAAACAGTACCAGTCGCCAATTTTTTGATCTTCAAGATTAAGTGAACAGCGAGCCCCATTGATAATCATGAAATGGTAATTATTTGTAACTTTCTACAAGTAGAACAATGAATAGTACAGGTAGACGGGTGAAATCTTTCTATATATTGCTTCTAAATAGTCTAAGAAACATCTAGGCAAAGCATCCAAACAGTACCATTCGACAATTTTTCGTTCTTCAAGTTTAAGTGAACAATGAGCCCCATTGTTAATCCTTTAAAGGAAATTATTTGTAAATTTCGGCAAGTAGAACAATGAATGGAATAGGTAGACGGTTGAAATCATTGTATATATTCTTTCTATATAGTCTAAGAAACATATATGCAAAGCATCCAAACAGTACCATTCGCCAATTTTTTCTTCTTCAAGCTTAAGTGAACAATGAGCCCCATTGTTAATCCTTTATCGGAAATTATTTGTAAATTTCGACAAGTAGAACAATGAATGGAACAGGTACACTGTTGAAATCATTGTATATGTTGCTTCTATATAGTCCAAGAGACATATATGCAAAGCGTCCAAACAGTACAATTCGCCAATTTTTTGTTCTTCAAGTTTAAGTGAACAATGAGCCCCATTGTTAATCCTTTATCGGAAATTATTTGTAACTTTCGACAAGTAGAACATTGAATGGAACAGGTAGACGGTTGAAATCTTTGTATATATTGCTTCTATATAGTATAAGAAACATATATGCAAAGCATCCAAACAGTACCATTCGCCAATTTTTTGTTCTACAAGTGTAAGTGAACTACGAGCCCCATTGTTAATCCTTTAAAGGAATTTATTTGTAACTTTCGACAAGTAGAACAATGAATGGAACAGGTAGACTGTTGAAATCATTGCATATATTGCTTCTATATAGTCCATGAAACATATATGCAAAGCGTCCAAACAGTACAAATCGCCAATTTTTAGCTCTTCAAGTTTAAGTGAACTACGAGCTCCATTGTTAATCCTTTAAAGGAAATTATTTGTAAATTTCGGAAAGTAGAACAATGAATGGAATAGGTAGACGGTTGAAATCATTGTATATATTCTTTCTATATAGTCTAAGAAACATATATGCAAAGCATCCAAACAGTACCATTCGCCAATTTTTTCTTCTTCAAGCTTAAGTGAACAATGAGCCCCATTGTTAATCCTTTAAAGGAAATTATTTGTAAATTTCGACAAGTAGAACATTGAATGGAACAGGTAGACGGTTGAAATCTTTGTATCTATTGCTTCTATATAGTATATGAAACATATATGCAAAGCATCCAAACAGTACCATTCGCCAATTTTTTGTTCTTCAAGTTTAAGTGAACTGCGAGCTCCATTGTTAATCCTTTAAAGGAAATTATTTGTAACTTTCGACAAGTAGAACAGTGAATGGAACAGGTGGACTGTTGAAAACATTGTATATATTGCTTCTATATAGTCTAAGAAACATTTATGCAAAGCATCCAAACAGTACCATTCGCCAATTTTTTGTCCTTCAAGTTTAAGTGAACAATGAGCCCCATTGTTAATCCTTTATCGGAAATTATTTGTAACTTTCGACAAGTAGAACAATGAATCGAACAGGTAGACGGTTGAAATCCTTGTATATATTGCTTCCATATAGTCTAAGAAACAAGTACGCAAAGCATCCAAACAGTACTATTCGCCAATTTTTTGTCCTTCAAGTTTAAGTGAACAATGAGCCTCATTGTTAATCCTTTATCGGAAAATATTTGTAACTTTCGACAAGTAGAACAATGAATTGAACAGGTAGACGGTTGAAATCTTTGTATATATTGCTTCTATATAGTCTAAGAAACATATATGCAAAGCATCCAAACAGTACAATTCGCCAATTTTTTGTTCTTCAAGTTTAAGTGAACAATGAGCCGCAATGGTTAATCATTTATCGGTAATTATTTGTAACTTTCGACAAGTAGAACAATGAATGGAACTGGTAGACGGTTGAAATCTTTGTATATATTGCTTCTATATAATCTAAGAAACATATATGCAAAGCAACCAAACAGTACAATTCGCCAATTTTTTGTTCTTCAAGTTTAAGTGAACAGCGAGCCCCATTGATAATCATGAAATGGAAACTATTTGTAACTTTCGACAAGTAGAACAATGAATGGAACATCTAGACGGTTGAAATCATTGTATATATTGCTTCTATATAGTCTAAGAAACATATATGCAAAGCATCCAAACAGTACAATTCGCCAATTTTTTGTTCTTCAAGTTTAAGTGAACAATGAGCCCCAATGGTTAATCCTTTATCGGTAATTATTTGTAACTTTCGACAAGTAGAACAATGAATGGAACAGGTAGACGGTTGAAATCCTTGTATATATTGCTTCCATATAGTCTAAGAAACATGTACGCAAAGCATCCAAACAGTACCATTCGCCAATTTTTTGTCCTTCAAGTTTAAGTGAACAATGAGCCCCATTGTTAATCCTTTATCGGAAATTATTTGTAACTTTCGACAAGTAGAAGAATGAATGGAACATGTAGACGGTTGAAATCTTTGTATATATTGCTTCTATATAGTCTAAGAAACATATATGCAAAGCATCCAAACAGTACAATTCGCCAATTTTCTGTTCTTCAAGTTTAAGTGAGCAATGAGCCCCAATGGTTAATCCTTTATCGGAAATTATTTGTAAATTTCGACAAGTACAACAATGAATGGAACTGGTAGCCGGTTGAAATCTTTGTATATATTGCTTCTATATAGTCTAAGAAACATATATGCAAAGCATCCAAACAGTACAATTCGCCAATTTTTTGTTCTTCAAGTTTAAGTGAACAATGAGCCCCAATGGTTAATCCTTTATCGGAAATTATTTGTAAATTTCGACAAGTAGAACAATGAATGGAACAGGTAGCCGGTTGAAATCAATGTATATATTGCTTCTATATAGTCTAAGAAACATATATGCAAAGCATCCAAACAGTACCATTCGCCAATTTTTTGTTCTTCAAGTTTAAGTGAACAATGAGCCCCAATGGTTAATCCTTTATCGGAAATTATTTGTAACTTTCGACAAGTAGAACAATGAATCGAACAGGTAGACGGTTGAAATCCTTGTATATATTGCTTCCATATAGTCTAAGAAACAAGTACGCAAAGCATCCAAACAGTACTATTCGCCAATTTTTTGTCCTTCAAGTTTAAGTGAACAATGAGCCTCATTGTTAATCCTTTATCGGAAAATATTTGTAACTTTCGACAAGTAGAACAATGAATTGAACAGGTAGACGGTTGAAATCTTTGTATATATTGCTTCTATATAGTCTAAGAAACATATATGCAAAGCATCCAAACAGTACAATTCGCCAATTTTTTGTTCTTCAAGTTTAAGTGAACAATGAGCCGCAATGGTTAATCCTTTATCGGTAATTATTTGTAACTTTCGACAAGTAGAACAATGAATGGAACTGGTAGATGGTTGAAATCTTTGTATATATTGCTTCTATATAATCTAAGAAACATATATGCAAAGCATCTAAACAGTAACAATCGCCAATTTTTTGATCTTCAAGTTTAAGTGAACAGCGAGCCCCATTGATAATCATGAAATGGAAACTATTTGTAACTTTCGACAAGTAGAACAATGAATGGAACATCTAGACGGTTGAAATCATTGTATATATTGCTTCTATATAGTCTAAGAAACATATATGCAAAGCATCCAAACAGTACAATTCGCCAATTTTTTGTTCTTCAAGTTTAAGTGAACAATGAGCCCCAATGGTTAATCCTTTATCGGTAATTATTTGTAACTTTCGACAAGTAGAACAATGAATGGAACAGGTAGACGGTTGAAATCCTTGTATATATTGCTTCCATATAGTCTAAGAAACATGTACGCAAAGCATCCAAACAGTACCATTCGCCAATTTTTTGTCCTTCAAGTTTAAGTGAACAATGAGCCCCATTGTTAATCCTTTATCGGAAATTATTTGTAACTTTCGACAAGTAGAAGAATGAATGGAACATGTAGACGGTTGAAATCTTTGTATATATTGCTTCTATATAGTCTAAGAAACATATATGCAAAGCATCCAAACAGTACAATTCGCCAATTTTCTGTTCTTCAAGTTTAAGTGAGCAATGAGCCCCAATGGTTAATCCTTTATCGGAAATTATTTGTAAATTTCGACAAGTACAACAATGAATGGAACTGGTAGCCGGTTGAAATCTTTGTATATATTGCTTCTATATAGTCTAAGAAACATATATGCAAAGCATCCAAACAGTACAATTCGCCAATTTTTTGTTCTTCAAGTTTAAGTGAACAATGAGCCCCAATGGTTAATCCTTTATCGGAAATTATTTGTAAATTTCGACAAGTAGAACAATGAATGGAACAGGTAGCCGGTTGAAATCAATGTATATATTGCTTCTATATAGTCTAAGAAACATATATGCAAAGCATCCAAACAGTACCATTCGCCAATTTTTTGTTCTTCAAGTTTAAGTGAACAATGAGCCCCAATGGTTAATCCTTTATCGGAAATTATTTGTAAATTTCGACAAGTAGAACAATGAATGGATCATGTAGACGGTTGAAAAAATTTTATATATTGCTTCTATATAGTCTACGAAACATATATGCAAAGCATCCAAACAGTACAATTCGCCAATTTTTTGTACTTCAAGTTTAAGTGAACTACGAGCCCCATTGTTAATCCTTTAACGGAAATTAATTGTAACTTTCGACAAGTAGAACAATGAATGGAACAGGTAGACGGTTGAAATCTTTGTATATATTGCTTCTATATAGTCTAAGAAACATATATGCAAAGCATCCAAACAGTACAATTCGCCAATTTATTGTTCTTCAAGTTTGAGTGAACAACGAGCCCCATTGTTAATCCTTTAAAGGAAATTATTTGTAACTTTCGACAAGTAGAACAATGAATGGAACAGGTAGACGGTTGAAATCTTTGTATATATTGCTTCTATATAGTCTAAGAAACATAAATGCAAAGCATCCAAACAGTACAATTCGCCAATTTTTTGTTCTTCAAGTTTAAGTGAGCAATGAGCCCCAATGGTTAATCCTTTATCGGAAATTATTTGTAAATTTCGACAAGTAGAACAATGAATGGAACTGGTAGCCGGTTGAAATCTTTGTATATATTGCTTCTATATAGTCTAAGAAACATATATGCAAATCATCCAAACAGTACAATTCGCCAATTTTTTGTTCTTCAAGTTTAAGTGAACAATGAGCCCCAATGGTTAATCCGTTATCGGAAATTATTTGTAACTTTCGACAAGTAGAACAATGAATGGAAAACTTAGACGGTTGAAATCTTTGTATATATTGCTTCTATATAGTCTAAGAAACATGTACGCAAAGCATCCAAACAGTACCATTCGCCAATTTTTTGTTCTTCAAGTTTAAGTGAACATTGAGCCCCAATGGTTAATCCTTTATCGGAAATTATTTGTAATTTTCGACAAGTAGAACAATGAATGGAACAGTTAGACGGTTGAAATATATGTATATATTGCTTCTATATAATCTAAGAAACATATATGCAAAGCATCCAAACAGTACAATTCGACAATTTTTTGCTCTTCAAGTTTAAGTGAACTACGAGCCCCATTGTTAATGCCTTAACGGAAATTATTTGTAACTTTCGACAAGTAGAACAATGAATGGAACAGGTAGACGGTTGAAATCTTTGTATATATTGCTTCCATATAGTCTAAGAAACATGTACGCAAAGCATCCAAACAGTACCATTTGCCAATTTTTTGTTCTTCAAGTTTAAGTGAACTCGAGCCCCATTGTTAATCCTTTAAAGGAAATTATTTGTAAATTTCGACAAGTAGAACAATGAATAGTACAGGTAGACGGTTGAAATCATTGTATATATTGCTTCTATATAGTCTAAGAAACATATATGCAAAGCATCCAAACAGTACAATTCGCCAATTTTTTGTTCTTCAAGTTTAAGTGAACAATGAGCCCCAATGGTTAATCCTTTATCGGTAATTATTTGTAACTTTCGACAAGTAGAACAATGAATGGAACAGGTAGACGGTTGAAATCCTTGTATATATTGCTTCCATATAGTCTAAGAAACATGTACGCAAAGCATCCAAACAGTACCATTCGCCAATTTTTTGTCCTTCAAGTTTAAGTGAACAATGAGCCCCATTGTTAATCCTTTATCGGAAATTATTTGTAACTTTCGACAAGTAGAAGAATGAATGGAACATGTAGACGGTTGAAATCTTTGTATATATTGCTTCTATATAGTCTAAGAAACATATATGCAAAGCATCCAAACAGTACAATTCGCCAATTTTTTGTTCTTCAAGTTTAAGTGAGCAATGAGCCCCAATGGTTAATCCTTTATCGGAAATTATTTGTAAATTTCGACAAGTAGAACAATGAATGGAACTGGTAGCCGGTTGAAATCTTTGTATATATTGCTTCTATATAGTCTAAGAAACATATATGCAAAGCATCCAAACAGTACAATTCGCCAATTTTTTGTTCTTCAAGTTTAAGTGAACAATGAGCCCCAATGGTTAATCCGTTATCGGAAATTATTTGTAACTTTCGACAAGTAGAACAATGAATGGAAAACTTAGACGCTTGAAATCTTTGTATATATTGCTTCTATATAGTCTAAGAAACATGTACGCAAAGCATCCAAACAGTACCATTCGCCAATTTTTTGTTCTTCAAGTTTAAGTGAACATTGAGCCCCAATGGTTAATCCTTTATCGGAAATTATTTGTAATTTTCGACAAGTAGAACAATGAATGGAACAGTTAGACGGTTGAAATATATGTATATATTGCTTCTATATAATCTAAGAAACATATATGCAAAGCATCCAAACAGTACAATTCGACAATTTTTTGCTCTTCAAGTTTAAGTGAACTACGAGCCCCATTGTTAATGCCTTAACGGAAATTATTTGTAACTTTCGACAAGTAGAACAATGAATGGAACAGGTAGACGGTTGAAATCTTTGTATATATTGCTTCCATATAGTCTAAGAAACATGTACGCAAAGCATCCAAACAGTACCATTTGCCAATTTTTTGTTCTTCAAGTTTAAGTGAACTCGAGCCCCATTGTTAATCCTTTAAAGGAAATTATTTGTAAATTTCGACAAGTAGAACAATGAATAGTACAGGTAGACGGGTGAAATCTTTCTATATATTGCTTCTAAATAGGCTAAGAAACATATATGCAAAGCATCCAAACAGTACAATTCGCCAATTTTTTGTTATTCAAGTTTAAGTGAACAATGAGCCCCAATGGTTAATCCTTTATCGGAAAATACTTGTAATTTTCGACAAGTAGAACAATGAATGGAACAGGTAGACGGTTGAAATCTTTGTATATATTGGTTCTATATAGTCTACGAAACATATATGCAAAGCATCCAAACAGTACCATTCGCCAATTTTTTGTTCTTCAAGTTTAAGTGAACAGCAAGCCCCATTGATAATCATGAAATGGAAATTATTTGTAACTTTCGACAAGTAGAACAATGAATGGAAAACTTAGACGGTTGAAATCTTTGTATATATTGCTTCTATATAGTCTAAGAAACATGTACGCAAAGCATCCAAACAGTACCATTCGCCAATTTTTTGTTCTTCAAGTTTAAGTGAACATTGAGCCCCAATGGTTAATCCTTTATCGGAAATTATTTGTAATTTTCGACAAGTAGAACAATGAATGGAACAGTTAGACGGTTGAAATATATGTATGTATTGCTTCTATATAATCTAAGAAACATATATGCAAAGCATCCAAACAGTACAATTCGACAATTTTTTGCTCTTCAAGTTTAAGTGAACTACGAGCCCCATTGTTAATGCCTTAACGGAAATTATTTGTAACTTTCGACAAGTAGAACAATGAATGGAACAGGTAGACGGTTGAAATCTTTGTATATATTGCTTCCATATAGTCTAAGAAACATGTACGCAAAGCATCCAAACAGTACCATTTGCCAATTTTTTGTTCTTCAAGTTTAAGTGAACTCGAGCCCCATTGTTAATCCTTTAAAGGAAATTATTTGTAAATTTCGACAAGTAGAACAATGAATAGTACAGGTAGACGGGTGAAATCTTTCTATATATTGCTTCTAAATAGGCTAAGAAACATATATGCAAAGCATCCAAACAGTACAATTCGCCAATTTTTTGTTATTCAAGTTTAAGTGAACAATGAGCCCCAATGGTTAATCCTTTATCGGAAAATACTTGTAATTTTCGACAAGTAGAACAATGAATGGAACAGGTAGACGGTTGAAATCTTTGTATATATTGGTTCTATATAGTCTACGAAACATATATGCAAAGCATCCAAACAGTACCATTCGCCAATTTTTTGTTCTTCAAGTTTAAGTGAACAGCAAGCCCCATTGATAATCATGAAATGGAAATTATTTGTAACTTTCTACAAGTAGAACAATGAATAGTACAGGTAGACGGGTGAAATCTTTCTATATATTGCTTCTAAATAGTCTAAGAAACATATATGCAAAGCATCCAAACAGTACAATTCGCCAATTTTTTGTTCTTCAAGTTTAAGTGAACAACGAGCCCCATTGTTAATCCTTTAAAGGAAGTTATTTGTAAATTTCGACAAGGAGAACAATGAATGGAACAGGTAGACGGTTGAAATCTTTGTATATATTGCTTCTATATAATCTAAGAAACATTAATGCAATGCATCCAAACAGTACAATTCGCAAATTTCTTGTTCCTCAAGTTTAAGTGAACTACGAGCCCCATTGTTAATCCTTTAACGGAAATTAATTGTAACTTTCTACAAGTAGGACAATGATTGGAACACGTAGACGGTTGAAATCTTTATATATATTGCTTCTATATAGTCTAAGAAACATATACGCAAAGCATCCAAACAGTACCATTCGCCAATTTTTTGTTCTTCAAGTTTAAGTGAACAATGAGCCCCAATGGTTAATCCTTTATCGGAAATTACTTGTAATTTTCGACAAGTAGAACAATGAATGGAACAGGTAGACGGTTGAAATCTTTGTATATATTGCTTCTATATAGTCTACGAAACATATATGCAAAGCATCCAAACAGTACCATTCGCCAATTTTTTGTTCTTCAAGGTTAAGTGAACAGCAAGCCCCATTGATAATCATGAAATGGAAATTATTTGTAACTTTCTACAAGTAGAACAATGAATAGTACAGGTAGACGGGTGAAATCTTTCTATATATTGCTTCTAAATAGTCTAAGAAACATATATGCAAAGCATCCAAACAGTACAATTCGCCAATTTTTTTTCTTCAACTTTAAGTGAACTACGAGCCCCATTGTTAATGCCTTAACGGAAATTATTTGTAACTTTCGACAAGTAGAACAATGAATGGAACAGGTAGACGGTTGAAATCTTTGTATATATTGCTTCCATATAGTCTAAGAAACATGTACGCAAAGCATCCAAACAGTACCATTCGCCAATTTTTTGTTCTTCAAGTTTAAGTGAACAATGAGCCCCAATGGTTAATCCTTTATTGGAAATTACTTGTAATTTTCGACAAGTAGAACAATGAATGGAACAGGTAGACGGTTGAAATCTTTGTATATATTGCTTCTATATAGTCTACGAAACATATATGCAAAGCATCCAAACAGTACCATTCGCCAATTTTTTGTTCTTCAAGGTTAAGTGAACAGCAAGCCCCATTGATAATCATGAAATGGAAATTATTTGTAACTTTCTACAAGTAGAACAATGAATAGTACAGGTAGACGGGTGAAATCTTTCTATATATTGCTTCTAAATAGTCTAAGAAACATATATGCAAAGCATCCAAACAGTACAATTCGCCAATTTTTTGTTCTTCAACTTTAAGTGAACAACGAGCCCCATTGTTAATCCTTTAAAGGAAGTTATTTGTAAATTTCGACAAGGTGAACAATGAATGGAACAGGTAGGCGGTTGAAATCTTTGTATATATTGCATCTATATAGTCTAAGAAACATATATGCAAAGCATCCAAACAGTACCATTCGCCAATTTTTTGTTCTTCAAGTTTAAGTGAACAATGAGCCCCAATGGTTAATCCTTTATCGGAAATTATTTGTAATTTTCGACAAGTAGAACAATGAATGGAACAGGTAGACGGTTGAAATCTTTGTATATATTGCTTCTATATAGTCTAAGAAACATATATGCAAAGCGTCCAAACAGTACAATTCGCCAATTTTTTGTTCTTCAAGATTAAGTGAACAATGAGCCCCATTGTTAATCCTTTATCGGAAATTATTTGTAAATTTCGACAAGTAGAACAATGAATGGAACAGGTAGACTGTTGAAATCATTGCATATATTGCTTCTATATAGTCCAAGAAACATATATGCAAAGCGTCCAAACAGTACAAATCGCCAATTTTTAGCTCTTCAAGTTTAAGTGAACTACGAGCTCCATTGTTAATCCTTTAAAGGAAATTATTTGTAAATTTCGGAAAGTAGAACAATGAATGAAATAGGTAGACGGTTGAAATCATTGTATATATTGCTTCTATATAGTCTAAGAAACATATATGCAAAGTATCCAAACAGTACAATTCGACAATTTTTTTCTCTTCAAGTTTAAGTGAACTACGAGCCCCATTTTTAATCCTTTAAAGGAAATTATTTGTAAATTTCGGCAAGTAGAACAATGAATGGAATAGGTAGACGGTTGAAATCATTGTATATATTCCTTCTATATAGTCTAAGAAACATATATGCAAAGCATCCAAACAGTACAATTCGCCAATTTTTAGCTCTTCAAGTTTAAGTGAACTACGAGCTCCATTGTTAATCCTTTAAAGGAAATTATTTGTAAATTTCGGAAAGTAGAACAATGAATGAAATAGGTAGACGGTTGAAATCATTGTATATATTGCTTCCATATAGTCTAAGAAACATATATGCAAAGCATCCAAACAGTACCATTCGCCAATTTTTTGTTCTTCAAGTTTAAGTGAACAACGAGCCCCATTGTTAATCCTTTAAAGAAAATTATTTGTAAATTTCGACAAGTAGAACAATGATTGGAACAGGTAGAAGGTTGAAATCTTTGTATATATTGCTTCTATATAATCTAAGAAACATATATGCAAAGCATCCAAACAGTACCATTCGCCAATTTTTTGTTCTTCAAGTTTAAGTGAACTACGAGCCCCATTGTTAATCCTTTATCGGAAATTATTTGTAAATTTCGACAAGTAGAACAATGAATGGAACAGGTAGACTGTTGAAATCATTGCATATATTGCTTCTATATAGTCTAAGAAACATATATGCAAAGCATCCAAACAGTACAATTCGCCAATTTTTTGTTCTTCAAGTATAAGTGAACAATGAGCCCCATTGTTAATCCTTTATCGGAAATTATTTGTAAATTTCGACAAGTAGAACAATGAATGGAACAGGTAGACTGTTGAAATCATTGCATATATTGCTTCTATATAGTCCAAGAAACATATATGCAAAGCGTCCAAACAGTACAAATCGCCAATTTTTAGCTCTTCAAGTTTAAGTGAACTACGAGCTCCATTGTTAATCCTTTAAAGGAAATTATTTGTAAATTTCGGAAAGTAGAACAATGAATGAAATAGGTAGACGGTTGAAATCATTGTATATATTGCTTCTATATAGTCTAAGAAACATATATGCAAAGCATCCAAACAGTACAATTCGCCAATTTTTTGTTCTTCAAGTTTAAGTGAACAATGAGCCCCAATGGTTAATCCTTTATCGGTAATTATTTGTAACTTTCGACAAGTAGAACAATGAATGGAACAGGTAGACGGTTGAAATCCTTGTATATATTGCTTCCATATAGTCTAAGAAACATGTACGCAAAGCATCCAGCAGTACCATTCGCCAATTTTTTGTCCTTCAAGTTTAAGTGAACAATGAGCCCCATTGTTAATCCTTTATCGGAAATTATTTGTAACTTTCGACAAGTAGAAGAATGAATGGAACATGTAGACGGTTGAAATCTTTGTATATATTGCTTCTATATAGTCTAAGAAACATATATGCAAAGCATCCAAACAGTACAATTCGCCAATTTTTTGTTCTTCAAGTTTAAGTGAGCAATGAGCCCCAATGGTTAATCCTTTATCGGAAATTATTTGTAAATTTCGACAAGTAGAACAATGAATGGAACTGGTAGCCGGTTGAAATCTTTGTATATATTGCTTCTATATAGTCTAAGAAACATATATGCAAAGCATCCAAACAGTACAATTCGCCAATTTTTTGTTCTTCAAGTTTAAGTGAACAATGAGCCCCAATGGTTAATCCGTTATCGGAAATTATTTGTAACTTTCGACAAGTAGAACAATGAATGGAAAACTTAGACGCTTGAAATCTTTGTATATATTGCTTCTATATAGTCTAAGAAACATGTACGCAAAGCATCCAAACAGTACCATTCGCCAATTTTTTGTTCTTCAAGTTTAAGTGAACATTGAGCCCCAATGGTTAATCCTTTATCGGAAATTATTTGTAATTTTCGACAAGTAGAACAATGAATGGAACAGTTAGACGGTTGAAATATATGTATATATTGCTTCTATATAATCTAAGAAACATATATGCAAAGCATCCAAACAGTACAATTCGACAATTTTTTGCTCTTCAAGTTTAAGTGAACTACGAGCCCCATTGTTAATGCCTTAACGGAAATTATTTGTAACTTTCGACAAGTAGAACAATGAATGGAACAGGTAGACGGTTGAAATCTTTGTATATATTGCTTCCATATAGTCTAAGAAACATGTACGCAAAGCATCCAAACAGTACCATTTGCCAATTTTTTGTTCTTCAAGTTTAAGTGAACTCGAGCCCCATTGTTAATCCTTTAAAGGAAATTATTTGTAAATTTCGACAAGTAGAACAATGAATAGTACAGGTAGACGGGTGAAATCTTTCTATATATTGCTTCTAAATAGGCTAAGAAACATATATGCAAAGCATCCAAACAGTACAATTCGCCAATTTTTTGTTATTCAAGTTTAAGTGAACAATGAGCCCCAATGGTTAATCCTTTATCGGAAAATACTTGTAATTTTCGACAAGTAGAACAATGAATGGAACAGGTAGACGGTTGAAATCTTTGTATATATTGGTTCTATATAGTCTACGAAACATATATGCAAAGCATCCAAACAGTACCATTCGCCAATTTTTTGTTCTTCAAGTTTAAGTGAACAGCAAGCCCCATTGATAATCATGAAATGGAAATTATTTGTAACTTTCGACAAGTAGAACAATGAATGGAAAACTTAGACGGTTGAAATCTTTGTATATATTGCTTCTATATAGTCTAAGAAACATGTACGCAAAGCATCCAAACAGTACCATTCGCCAATTTTTTGTTCTTCAAGTTTAAGTGAACATTGAGCCCCAATGGTTAATCCTTTATCGGAAATTATTTGTAATTTTCGACAAGTAGAACAATGAATGGAACAGTTAGACGGTTGAAATATATGTATGTATTGCTTCTATATAATCTAAGAAACATATATGCAAAGCATCCAAACAGTACAATTCGACAATTTTTTGCTCTTCAAGTTTAAGTGAACTACGAGCCCCATTGTTAATGCCTTAACGGAAATTATTTGTAACTTTCGACAAGTAGAACAATGAATGGAACAGGTAGACGGTTGAAATCTTTGTATATATTGCTTCCATATAGTCTAAGAAACATGTACGCAAAGCATCCAAACAGTACCATTTGCCAATTTTTTGTTCTTCAAGTTTAAGTGAACTCGAGCCCCATTGTTAATCCTTTAAAGGAAATTATTTGTAAATTTCGACAAGTAGAACAATGAATAGTACAGGTAGACGGGTGAAATCTTTCTATATATTGCTTCTAAATAGGCTAAGAAACATATATGCAAAGCATCCAAACAGTACAATTCGCCAATTTTTTGTTATTCAAGTTTAAGTGAACAATGAGCCCCAATGGTTAATCCTTTATCGGAAAATACTTGTAATTTTCGACAAGTAGAACAATGAATGGAACAGGTAGACGGTTGAAATCTTTGTATATATTGGTTCTATATAGTCTACGAAACATATATGCAAAGCATCCAAACAGTACCATTCGCCAATTTTTTGTTCTTCAAGTTTAAGTGAACAGCAAGCCCCATTGATAATCATGAAATGGAAATTATTTGTAACTTTCTACAAGTAGAACAATGAATAGTACAGGTAGACGGGTGAAATCTTTCTATATATTGCTTCTAAATAGTCTAAGAAACATATATGCAAAGCATCCAAACAGTACAATTCGCCAATTTTTTGTTCTTCAAGTTTAAGTGAACAACGAGCCCCATTGTTAATCCTTTAAAGGAAGTTATTTGTAAATTTCGACAAGGAGAACAATGAATGGAACAGGTAGACGGTTGAAATCTTTGTATATATTGCTTCTATATAATCTAAGAAACATTAATGCAATGCATCCAAACAGTACAATTCGCAAATTTCTTGTTCCTCAAGTTTAAGTGAACTACGAGCCCCATTGTTAATCCTTTAACGGAAATTAATTGTAACTTTCTACAAGTAGGACAATGATTGGAACACGTAGACGGTTGAAATCTTTATATATATTGCTTCTATATAGTCTAAGAAACATATACGCAAAGCATCCAAACAGTACCATTCGCCAATTTTTTGTTCTTCAAGTTTAAGTGAACAATGAGCCCCAATGGTTAATCCTTTATCGGAAATTACTTGTAATTTTCGACAAGTAGAACAATGAATGGAACAGGTAGACGGTTGAAATCTTTGTATATATTGCTTCTATATAGTCTACGAAACATATATGCAAAGCATCCAAACAGTACCATTCGCCAATTTTTTGTTCTTCAAGGTTAAGTGAACAGCAAGCCCCATTGATAATCATGAAATGGAAATTATTTGTAACTTTCTACAAGTAGAACAATGAATAGTACAGGTAGACGGGTGAAATCTTTCTATATATTGCTTCTAAATAGTCTAAGAAACATATATGCAAAGCATCCAAACAGTACAATTCGCCAATTTTTTTTCTTCAACTTTAAGTGAACTACGAGCCCCATTGTTAATGCCTTAACGGAAATTATTTGTAACTTTCGACAAGTAGAACAATGAATGGAACAGGTAGACGGTTGAAATCTTTGTATATATTGCTTCCATATAGTCTAAGAAACATGTACGCAAAGCATCCAAACAGTACCATTCGCCAATTTTTTGTTCTTCAAGTTTAAGTGAACAATGAGCCCCAATGGTTAATCCTTTATTGGAAATTACTTGTAATTTTCGACAAGTAGAACAATGAATGGAACAGGTAGACGGTTGAAATCTTTGTATATATTGCTTCTATATAGTCTACGAAACATATATGCAAAGCATCCAAACAGTACCATTCGCCAATTTTTTGTTCTTCAAGGTTAAGTGAACAGCAAGCCCCATTGATAATCATGAAATGGAAATTATTTGTAACTTTCTACAAGTAGAACAATGAATAGTACAGGTAGACGGGTGAAATCTTTCTATATATTGCTTCTAAATAGTCTAAGAAACATATATGCAAAGCATCCAAACAGTACAATTCGCCAATTTTTTGTTCTTCAACTTTAAGTGAACAACGAGCCCCATTGTTAATCCTTTAAAGGAAGTTATTTGTAAATTTCGACAAGGTGAACAATGAATGGAACAGGTAGGCGGTTGAAATCTTTGTATATATTGCATCTATATAGTCTAAGAAACATATATGCAAAGCATCCAAACAGTACCATTCGCCAATTTTTTGTTCTTCAAGTTTAAGTGAACAATGAGCCCCAATGGTTAATCCTTTATCGGAAATTATTTGTAATTTTCGACAAGTAGAACAATGAATGGAACAGGTAGACGGTTGAAATCTTTGTATATATTGCTTCTATATAGTCTAAGAAACATATATGCAAAGCGTCCAAACAGTACAATTCGCCAATTTTTTGTTCTTCAAGATTAAGTGAACAATGAGCCCCATTGTTAATCCTTTATCGGAAATTATTTGTAAATTTCGACAAGTAGAACAATGAATGGAACAGGTAGACTGTTGAAATCATTGCATATATTGCTTCTATATAGTCCAAGAAACATATATGCAAAGCGTCCAAACAGTACAAATCGCCAATTTTTAGCTCTTCAAGTTTAAGTGAACTACGAGCTCCATTGTTAATCCTTTAAAGGAAATTATTTGTAAATTTCGGAAAGTAGAACAATGAATGAAATAGGTAGACGGTTGAAATCATTGTATATATTGCTTCTATATAGTCTAAGAAACATATATGCAAAGTATCCAAACAGTACAATTCGACAATTTTTTTCTCTTCAAGTTTAAGTGAACTACGAGCCCCATTTTTAATCCTTTAAAGGAAATTATTTGTAAATTTCGGCAAGTAGAACAATGAATGGAATAGGTAGACGGTTGAAATCATTGTATATATTCCTTCTATATAGTCTAAGAAACATATATGCAAAGCATCCAAACAGTACAATTCGCCAATTTTTAGCTCTTCAAGTTTAAGTGAACTACGAGCTCCATTGTTAATCCTTTAAAGGAAATTATTTGTAAATTTCGGAAAGTAGAACAATGAATGAAATAGGTAGACGGTTGAAATCATTGTATATATTGCTTCCATATAGTCTAAGAAACATATATGCAAAGCATCCAAACAGTACCATTCGCCAATTTTTTGTTCTTCAAGTTTAAGTGAACAACGAGCCCCATTGTTAATCCTTTAAAGAAAATTATTTGTAAATTTCGACAAGTAGAACAATGATTGGAACAGGTAGAAGGTTGAAATCTTTGTATATATTGCTTCTATATAATCTAAGAAACATATATGCAAAGCATCCAAACAGTACCATTCGCCAATTTTTTGTTCTTCAAGTTTAAGTGAACTACGAGCCCCATTGTTAATCCTTTATCGGAAATTATTTGTAAATTTCGACAAGTAGAACAATGAATGGAACAGGTAGACTGTTGAAATCATTGCATATATTGCTTCTATATAGTCTAAGAAACATATATGCAAAGCATCCAAACAGTACAATTCGCCAATTTTTTGTTCTTCAAGTATAAGTGAACAATGAGCCCCATTGTTAATCCTTTATCGGAAATTATTTGTAAATTTCGACAAGTAGAACAATGAATGGAACAGGTAGACTGTTGAAATCATTGCATATATTGCTTCTATATAGTCCAAGAAACATATATGCAAAGCGTCCAAACAGTACAAATCGCCAATTTTTAGCTCTTCAAGTTTAAGTGAACTACGAGCTCCATTGTTAATCCTTTAAAGGAAATTATTTGTAAATTTCGGAAAGTAGAACAATGAATGAAATAGGTAGACGGTTGAAATCATTGTATATATTGCTTCCATATAGTCTACGAAACATATATGCAAAGCATCCAAACAGTACCATTCGCCAATTTTTTGTTCTTCAATTTTAAGTGAGCAATGAGCCCCATTGTCAATCCTTTATCGGAAATTATTTGTAACTTTCGACAAGTAGAATATTGAATGGAACAGGTAGACGGTTGAAATCTTTGTATCTATCGCTTCTATATAGGATAAGAAACATATATGCAAAGCATCCAAACAGTACCATTCGCCACTTTTTTGTTTTTCAAGTTTAAGTGAACAACGAGCCCCATTGTTAATCCTTTAAAGGAAACTATTTGTAAATTTCGACAAGTAGAACAATGAATGGATCAGGTAGACGGTTGAAATCATTGTATATATTGCTTCTATATAGCCTACGAAACATATATGCAAAGCATCCAAACAGTACAATTCGCCAATTTTTTGTTCTTCAAGTTTAAGTGAACTACGAGCCCCATTGTTAATCCTTTAACGGAAATTAATTGTAACTTTCTACAAGTAGAACAATGATTGGAACACGCAGACGGTTGAAATCTTTGTATATATTGCTTCCATATAGTCTAAGAAACATATATGCAAAGCATCCAAACAGTACCATTCGCCAATTTGTTGTTCTTCAAGTTTAAGTGAACAATGAGCCCCATTGTTAATCCTTTATCGGAAATTATTTGTAACTTTCGACAAGTAGAACATTGAATGGAACAGGTAGACGGTTGAAATCTTTGTATCTATTGCTTCTATATAAGATAAGAAACATATATGCAAAGCATCCAAACAGTACCGTTCGCCACTTTTTTGTTCTTCAAGTTTAAGTAAACTACGATCCCCATTGTTAATCCCTTAACGGAAATTATTTGTAATTTTCGAAAAGTAGAACAATGAATGGAACAGGTAGAAGGTTGAAATCTTTGTATATATTGCTTCTATATAATCTAAGAAACATATATGCAAAGCATCCAAACAGTACCATTCGCCAAATTTTGTTCTTCAAGTTTAAGTGAACTACGAGCCCCATTGTTAATACTTTAACGGAAATTATTTGTAACTTGCGAGAAGTAGAACAATGAATGGAACTGGTAGCCGGTTGAAATCAATGTATATATTGCTTCTATATAGTCTAAGAAACATATATGCAAAGCATCCAAACAGTACCATTCGCCAATTTTTTGTTCTTCAAGTTTAAGTGAACGACGAGCCCCATTGTTAATCCTTTAAAGGAAATTATTTGTAAATTTCGACAAGTAGAACAATGAATGGAACAGGTAGACGGTTGCAATCATTGTATATATTGCTTCTATATAGTCTAAGAAACATATATGCAAAGCATCCAAACAGTACAATTCGACAATTTTTTGTTCTTCAAGTTTAGTGAACAATGAGCCCCAATGGTTAATCCTTTATCGGAAATTATTTGTAATTTTCGACAAGTAGAACAATGAATGGAACAGGTAGACGGTTGAAATCTTTGTATATATTGCTTCTATATAATCTAAGAAACATATATGCAAAGCATCCAAACAGTACAAATCGCCAATTTTTAGCTCTTCAAGTTTAAGTGAACTACGAGCTCCATTGTTAATCCTTTAAAGGAAATTATTTGTAAATTTCGGAAAGTAGAACAATGAATGAAATAGGTAGACGGTTGAAATCATTGTATATATTGCTTCTATATAGTCTAAGAAACATATATGCAAAGCATCCAAACAGTACAATTCGCCAATTTTTTGTTCTTCAAGTTTAAGTAAACTACGATCCCCATTGTTAATCCCTTAACGGAAATTATTTGTAACTTTCGACAAGTAGAACAATGAATGGAACAGGTAGACGGTTGAAATCATTGTATATATTGCTTCTATATAGTCTAAGAACATATATGCAAAGTATCCAAACAGTACAATTCGACAATTTTTTGCTCTTCAAGTTTAAGTGAACTACGAGCCCCATTGTTAATCCTTTAAAGGAAATTATTTGTAAATTTCGACAAGTAGAACAATGAATGGAATAGGTAGACGGTTGAAATCATTGTATATATTCTTTCTATATAGTCTAAGAAACATATATGCAAAGCATCCAAACAGTACAATTCGCCAATTTTTTGTTCTTCAAGTTTAAGTAAACTACGATCCCCATTGTTAATCCCTTAACGGAAATTATTTGTAACTTTCGAAAAGTCGAACAATGAGTGGAACAGGTAGACAGTTGAAATCAATCTATATATTGCTTCTATATAGTCTAAGAAACATATATGCAAAGCATCAAAACAGTACCATTCGCCAATTTTTTGTTCTTCAAGCTTAAGTGAACAATGAACCCCATTGTTAATCCTTTATCGGAAATTATTTGTAAATTTCGACAAGTAGAACAATGAATGGAACAGGTACACTGTTGAAATCATTGTATATGTTGCTTCTATATAGTCCAAGAAACATATATGCAAAGCGTCCAAACAGTACAATTCGCCAATTTTTTGTTCTTCAAGTTTAAGTGAACAATGAGCCCCATTGTTAATCCTTTATCGGAAATTATTTGTAACTTTCGACAAGTAGAACATTGAATGGAACAGGTAGACGGTTGAAATCTTTGTATATATTGCTTCTATATAGTATAAGAAACATATATGCAAAGCATCCAAAGAGTACCATTCGCCAATTTTTTGTTCTTCAAGTTTAAGTGAACAATGAGCCCCATTGTTAATCCTTTATCGGAAATTATTTGTAACTTTCGACAAGTAGAACATTGAATGGAACAGGTAGACGGTTGAAATCTTTGTATATATTGCTTCTATATAGTATAAGAAACATATATGCAAAGCATCCAAACAGTACAATTCGCCAATTTTTTGTTCTTCAAGTTTAAGTGAACTACGAGCCCCATTGTTAATCCTTTAACGGAAATTAATTGTAACTTTCTACAAGTAGAACGATGAATGGAACAGGTCGACGGTTGAAATCTTTGTATATATTGCTTCTATATAGTCTAAGAAACATATATGCAAAGCATCCAAACAGTACAATTCGCCAATTATTTCATCTTCATGTTTAAGTGAACTACGAGCCCCATTGTTAATACTTTAACGGAAATTATTTGTAACTTGCGACAAGTAGAACAATGAGTGGAACAGGTAGACTGTTGAAATCAATCTATATATTGCTTCTATATAGTCTAAGAAACATATATGCAAAGCATCAAAACAGTACCATTCGCCAATATTTTGTTCTTCAAGCTTAAGTGAACAATGAGCCCCATTGTTAATCCTTTACCGGAAATTATTTGTAATTTTCGACAAGTAGAACAATGAATGGAATAGGTAGACGGTTGAAATCATTGTATATGTTGCTTCTAAATAGTCTAAGAAACATCTATGCAAAGCATCCAAACAGTACCATTCGACAATTTTTCGTTCTTCAAGTTTAAGTGAACAATGAGCCCCATTGTTAATCCTTTAAAGGAAATTATTTGTAAATTTCGGCAAGTAGAACAATGAATGGAATAGGTAGACGGTTGAAATCATTGTATATATTCTTTCTATATAGTCTAAGAAACATATATGCAAAGCATCCAAACAGTACAATTCGCCAATTTTTTGTTCTTCAAGTTTAAGTAAACTACGATCCTCATTGTTAATCCCTTAACGGAAATTATTTGTAACTTTCGACAAGTAGAACAATGAATGGAACAGGTAGACGGTTGAAATCATTGTATATATTGCTTTTATATAGTCTAAGAAACATATATGCAAAGCATCCAAACAGTACAATTCGACAATTTTTTGTTCTTCAAGTTTAGTGAACAATGAGCCCCATTGTTAATCCTTTAAAGGAAATTATTTGTAAATTTCGGCAAGTAGAACAATGAATGGAATAGGTAGACGGTTGAAATCATTGTATATATTCCTTCTATATAGTCTAAGAAACATATATGCAAAGCATCCAAACAGTACAATTCGCCAATTTTTTGTTCTTCAAGATTAAGTGAACAATGAGCCCCATTGTTAATCCTTTATCGGAAATTATTTGTAAATTTCGACAAGTAGAACAATGAATGGAACAGGTAGACTGTTGAAATCATTGCATATATTGCTTCTATATAGTCCAAGAAACATATATGCAAAGCGTCCAAACAGTACAAATCGCGAATTTTTAGCTCTTCAAGTTTAAGTGAACTACGAGCTCCATTGTTAATCCTTTAAAGGAAATTATTTGTAAATTTCGGAAAGTAGAACAATGAATGGAACAGGTAGACGGTTGAAATCTTTGTATATATTGTTTCTATATAATCTAAGAAACATATATGCAAAGCATCCAAACAGTACAATTCGCCAATTATTTCATCTTCATGTTTAAGTGAACTACGAGCCCCATTGTTAATACTTTAACGGAAATTATTTGTAACTTGCGACAAGTAGAACAATGAGTGGAACAGGTAGACTGTTGAAATCAATCTATATATTGCTTCTATATAGTCTAAGAAACATATATGCAAAGCATCAAAACAGTACCATTCGCCAATATTTTGTTCTTCAAGCTTAAGTGAACAATGAGCCCCATTGTTAATCCTTTACCGGAAATTATTTGTAATTTTCGACAAGTAGAACAATGAATGGAATAGGTAGACGGTTGAAATCATTGTATATATTCTTTCTATATAGTCTAAGAAACATATATGCAAAGCATCCAAACAGTACAATTCGCCAATTTTTTGTTCTTCAAGTTTAAGTAAACTACGATCCCCATTGTTAATCCCTTAACGGAAATTATTTGTAACTTTCGACAAGTCGAACAATGAGTGGAACAGGTAGACGGTTGAAATCAATCTATATATTGCTTCTATATAGTCTAAGAAACATATATGCAAAGCATCAAAACAGTACCATTCGCCAATTTTTTGTTCTTCAAGCTTAAGTGAACAATGAACCCCATTGTTAATCCTTTATCGGAAATTATTTGTAAATTTCGACAAGTAGAACAATGAATGGAACAGGTACACTGTTGAAATCATTGTATATGTTGCTTCTATATAGTCCAAGAAACATATATGCAAAGCGTCCAAACAGTACAATTCGCCAATTTTTTGTTCTTCAAGTTTAAGTGAACAATGAGCCCCATTGTTAATCCTTTATCGGAAATTATTTGTAACTTTCGACAAGTAGAACATTGAATGGAACAGGTAGACGGTTGAAATCTTTGTATATATTGCTTCTATATAGTATAAGAAACATATATGCAAAGCATCCAAAGAGTACCATTCGCCAATTTTTTGTTCTTCAAGTTTAAGTGAACAATGAGCCCCATTGTTAATCCTTTACCGGAAATTATTTGTAATTTTCGACAAGTAGAACAATGAATGGAATAGGTAGACGGTTGAAATCATTGTATATATTCTTTCTATATAGTCTAAGAAACATATATGCAAAGCATCCAAACAGTACAATTCGACAATTTTTTGTTCTTCAAGTTTAGTGAACAATGAGCCCCATTGTTAATCCTTTAAAGGAAATTATTTGTAAATTTCGGCAAGTAGAACAATGAATGGAATAGGTAGACGGTTGAAATCATTGTATATATTCCTTCTATATAGTCTAAGAAACATATATGCAAAGCATCCAAACAGTACAATTCGCCAATTTTTTGTTCTTCAAGATTAAGTGAACAATGAGCCCCATTGTTAATCCTTTATCGGAAATTATTTGTAAATTTCGACAAGTAGAACAATGAATGGAACAGGTAGACTGTTGAAATCATTGCATATATTGCTTCTATATAGTCCAAGAAACATATATGCAAAGCGTCCAAACAGTACAAATCGCGAATTTTTAGCTCTTCAAGTTTAAGTGAACTACGAGCTCCATTGTTAATCCTTTAAAGGAAATTATTTGTAAATTTCGGAAAGTAGAACAATGAATGAAATAGGTAGACGGTTGAAATCATTGTATATATTGCTTCTATATAGTCTAAGAAACATATATGCAAAGCATCCAAACAGTGCAATTCGACAATTTTTTGCTCTTCAAGTTTAAGTGAACTACGAGCCCCATTGTTAATCCTTTAAAGGAAATTATTTGTAAATTTCGGCAAGTAGAACAATGAATGGAATTGGTAGACGGTTGAAATCATTGTATATATTGCTTCTATATAGTCTAAGAAACATATATGCAAAGCATCCAAACAGTACAATTCGCCAATTTTTTGTTCTTCAAGTTTAAGTAAACTACGATCCCCATTGTTAATCCCTTAACGGAAATTATTTGTAACTTTCGACAAGTCGAACAATGAGTGGAACAGGTAGACGGTTGAAATCAATCTATATATTGCTTCTATATAGTCTAAGAAACATATATGCAAAGCATCAAAACAGTACCATTCGCCAATTTTTTGTTCTTCAAGCTTAAGTGAACAATGAACCCCATTGTTAATCCTTTATCGGAAATTATTTGTAAATTTCGACAAGTAGAACAATGAATGGAACAGGTACACTGTTGAAATCATTGTATATGTTGCTTCTATATAGTCCAAGAAACATATATGCAAAGCGTCCAAACAGTACAATTCGCCAATTTTTTGTTCTTCAAGTTTAAGTGAACAATGAGCCCCATTGTTAATCCTTTATCGGAAATTATTTGTAACTTTCGACAAGTAGAACATTGAATGGAACAGGTAGACGGTTGAAATCTTTGTATATATTGCTTCTATATAGTATAAGAAACATATATGCAAAGCATCCAAAGAGTACCATTCGCCAATTTTTTGTTCTTCAAGTTTAAGTGAACAATGAGCCCCATTGTTAATCCTTTACCGGAAATTATTTGTAATTTTCGACAAGTAGAACAATGAATGGAATAGGTAGACGGTTGAAATCATTGTATATATTCTTTCTATATAGTCTAAGAAACATATATGCAAAGCATCCAAACAGTACAATTCGCCAATTTTTTGTTCTTCAAGTTTAAGTAAACTACGATCCCCATTGTTAATCCCTTAACGGAAATTATTTGTAACTTTCGACAAGTAGAACAATGAGTGGAACAGGTAGACGGTTGAAATCAATCTATATATTGCTTCTATATAGTCTAAGAAACATATATGCAAAGCATCAAAACAGTACCATTCGCCAATTTTTTGTTCTTCAAGCTTAAGTGAACAATGAACCCCATTGTTAATCCTTTATCGGAAATTATTTGTAAATTTCGACAAGTAGAACAATGAATGGAACAGGTACACTGTTGAAATCATTGTATATGTTGCTTCTAAATAGTCTAAGAAACATCTATGCAAAGCATCCAAACAGTACCATTCGACAATTTTTCGTTCTTCAAGTTTAAGTGAACAATGAGCCCCATTGTTAATCCTTTAAAGGAAATTATTTGTAAATTTCGGCAAGTAGAACAATGAATGGAATAGGTAGACGGTTGAAATCATTGTATATATTCTTTCTATATAGTCTAAGAAACATATATGCAAAGCATCCAAACAGTACAATTCGCCAATTTTTTGTTCTTCAAGTTTAAGTAAACTACGATCCTCATTGTTAATCCCTTAACGGAAATTATTTGTAACTTTCGACAAGTAGAACAATGAATGGAACAGGTAGACGGTTGAAATCATTGTATATATTGCTTTTATATAGTCTAAGAAACATATATGCAAAGCATCCAAACAGTACAATTCGACAATTTTTTGTTCTTCAAGTTTAGTGAACAATGAGCCCCATTGTTAATCCTTTAAAGGAAATTATTTGTAAATTTCGGCAAGTAGAACAATGAATGGAATAGGTAGACGGTTGAAATCATTGTATATATTCCTTCTATATAGTCTAAGAAACATATATGCAAAGCATCCAAACAGTACAATTCGCCAATTTTTTGTTCTTCAAGATTAAGTGAACAATGAGCCCCATTGTTAATCCTTTATCGGAAATTATTTGTAAATTTCGACAAGTAGAACAATGAATGGAACAGGTAGACTGTTGAAATCATTGCATATATTGCTTCTATATAGTCCAAGAAACATATATGCAAAGCGTCCAAACAGTACAAATCGCGAATTTTTAGCTCTTCAAGTTTAAGTGAACTACGAGCTCCATTGTTAATCCTTTAAAGGAAATTATTTGTAAATTTCGGAAAGTAGAACAATGAATGAAATAGGTAGACGGTTGAAATCATTGTATATATTGCTTCTATATAGTCTAAGAAACATATATGCAAAGCATCCAAACAGTGCAATTCGACAATTTTTTGCTCTTCAAGTTTAAGTGAACTACGAGCCCCATTGTTAATCCTTTAAAGGAAATTATTTGTAAATTTCGGCAAGTAGAACAATGAATGGAATTGGTAGACGGTTGAAATCATTGTATATATTGCTTCTATATAGTCTAAGAAACATATATGCAAAGCATCCAAACAGTACAATTCGCCAATTTTTTGTTCTTCAAGTTTAAGTAAACTACGATCCCCATTGTTAATCCCTTAACGGAAATTATTTGTAACTTTCGACAAGTAGAACAATGAATGGAACTGGTAGACGGTTGAAATCTTTTTATATATTGCTTCTATATAGTCTAAGAAACATATATGCAAAGCATCCAAACAGTACCAGTCGCCAATTTTTTGATCTTCAAGATTAAGTGAACAGCGAGCCCCATTGATAATCATGAAATGGTAATTATTTGTAACTTTCTACAAGTAGAACAATGAATAGTACAGGTAGACGGGTGAAATCTTTCTATATATTGCTTCTAAATAGTCTAAGAAACACATATGCAAAGCATCCAAACAGCACAATCCGCCAATTCTTCGTTCTTCACGTTTAAGTGAACTACGAGCCCCATTGTTAATCCTTTAAAGGAAATTATTTGTAAATTTCGACAAGTAGAACAATGAATGGATCATGTAGACGGTTGAAATCATTGTATATATTGCTTCCATATAGTCTAAGAAACATATATGCAAAGCATCCAAACAGTACCATTCGCCAATTTTTTGTTCTTCAAGTTTAAGTGAACAACGAGCCCCATTGTTAATCCTTTAAAGGAAATTATTTGTAAATTTCGACAAGTAGAACAATGATTGGAACAGGTAGAAGGTTGAAATCTTTGTATATATTGCTTCTATATAATCTAAGAAACATATATGCAAAGCATCCAAACAGTACCATTCGCCAATTTTTTGTTCTTCAAATGTAAGTGAACTACGAGCCCCATTGTTAATCCTTTAAAGGAAATTATTTGTAAATTTCGACAAGTAGAACAATGAATAGTACAGGTAGACGGGTGAAATCTTTCTATATATTGCTTCTAAATAGTCTAAGAAACATATATGCAAAGCATCCAAACAGTACAATTCGCCAATTTTTTGTTCTTCAAGTTTAAGTGAACAATGAGCCCCAATGGTTAATCCTTTATCGGAAAATACTTGTAATTTTCGACAAGTAGAACAATGAATGGAACAGGTAGACGGTTGAAATCTTTTTATATATTGCTTCTATATAGTCTAAGAAACATATATGCAAAGCATCCAAACAGTACCAGTCGCCAATTTTTTGATCTTCAAGATTAAGTGAACAGCGAGCCCCATTGATAATCATGAAATGGTAATTATTTGTAACTTTCTACAAGTAGAACAATGAATAGTTCAGGTAGAAGGGTGAAATCTTTCTATATATTGCTTCTAAATAGTCTAAGAAACATCTATGCAAAGCATCCAAACAGTACCATTCGACAATTTTTCGTTCTTCAAGTTTAAGTGAACAATGAGCCCCATTGTTAATCCTTTAAAGGAAATTATTTGTAAATTTCGGCAAGTAGAACAATGAATGGAATAGGTAGACGGTTGAAATCATTGTATATATTCTTTCTATATAGTCTAAGAAACATATATGCAAAGCATCCAAACAGTACAATTCGCCAATTTTTTGTTCTTCAAGTTTAAGTAAACTACGATCCCCATTGTTAATCCCTTAACGGAAATTATTTGTAACTTTCGACAAGTAGAACAATGAATGGAACAGGTAGACGGTTGAAATCTTTTTATATATTGCTTCTATATAGTCTAAGAAACATATATGCAAAGCATCCAAACAGTACCAGTCGCCAATTTTTTGATCTTCAAGATTAAGTGAACAGCGAGCCCCATTGATAATCATGAAATGGTAATTATTTGTAACTTTCTACAAGTAGAACAATGAATAGTTCAGGTAGACGGGTGAAATCTTTCTATATATTGCTTCTAAATAGTCTAAGAAACATCTATGCAAAGCATCCAAACAGTACCATTCGACAATTTTTCGTTCTTCAAGTTTAAGTGAACAATGAGCCCCATTGTTAATCCTTTAAAGGAAATTATTTGTAAATTTCGGCAAGTAGAACAATGAATGGAATAGGTAGACGGTTGAAATCATTGTATATATTCTTTCTATATAGTCTAAGAAACATATATGCAAAGCATCCAAACAGTACAATTCGCCAATTTTTTGTTCTTCAAGTTTAAGTAAACTACGATCCTCATTGTTAATCCCTTAACGGAAATTATTTGTAACTTTCGACAAGTAGAACAATGAATGGAACAGGTAGACGGTTGAAATCACTGTATATATTGCTTTTATATAGTCTAAGAAACATATATGCAAAGCATCCAAACAGTACAATTCGACAATTTTTTGTTCTTCAAGTTTAGTGAACAATGAGCCCCATTGTTAATCCTTTAAAGGAAATTATTTGTAAATTTCGGCAAGTAGAACAATGAATGGAATAGGTAGACGGTTGAAATCATTGTATATATTCCTTCTATATAGTCTAAGAAACATATATGCAAAGCATCCAAACAGTACAATTCGCCAATTTTTTGTTCTTCAAGATTAAGTGAACAATGAGCCCCATTGTTAATCCTTTATCGGAAATTATTTGTAAATTTCGACAAGTAGAACAATGAATGGAACAGGTAGACTGTTGAAATCATTGCATATATTGCTTCTATATAGTCCAAGAAACATATATGCAAAGCGTCCAAACAGTACAAATCGCCAATTTTTAGCTCTTCAAGTTTAAGTGAACTACGAGCTCCATTGTTAATCCTTTAAAGGAAATTATTTGTAAATTTCGGAAAGTAGAACAATGAATGAAATAGGTAGACGGTTGAAATCATTGTATATATTGCTTCTATATAGTCTAAGAAACATATATGCAAAGTATCCAAACAGTACAATTCGACAATTTTTTGCTCTTCAAGTTTAAGTGAACTACGAGCCCCATTTTTAATCCTTTAAAGGAAATTATTTGTAAATTTCGGCAAGTAGAACAATGAATGGAATAGGTAGACGGTTGAAATCATTGTATATATTCCTTCTATATAGTCTAAGAAACATATATGCAAAGCATCCAAACAGTACAATTCGCCAATTTTTAGCTCTTCAAGTTTAAGTGAACTACGAGCTCCATTGTTAATCCTTTAAAGGAAATTATTTGTAAATTTCGGAAAGTAGAACAATGAATGAAATAGGTAGACGGTTGAAATCATTGTATATATTGCTTCCATATAGTCTAAGAAACATATATGCAAAGCATCCAAACAGTACCATTCGCCAATTTTTTGTTCTTCAAGTTTAAGTGAACAACGAGCCCCATTGTTAATCCTTTAAAGAAAATTATTTGTAAATTTCGACAAGTAGAACAATGATTGGAACAGGTAGAAGGTTGAAATCTTTGTATATATTGCTTCTATATAATCTAAGAAACATATATGCAAAGCATCCAAACAGTACCATTCGCCAATTTTTTGTTCTTCAAGTTTAAGTGAACTACGAGCCCCATTGTTAATCCTTTATCGGAAATTATTTGTAAATTTCGACAAGTAGAACAATGAATGGAACAGGTAGACTGTTGAAATCATTGCATATATTGCTTCTATATAGTCTAAGAAACATATATGCAAAGCATCCAAACAGTACAATTCGCCAATTTTTTGTTCTTCAAGTATAAGTGAACAATGAGCCCCATTGTTAATCCTTTATCGGAAATTATTTGTAAATTTCGACAAGTAGAACAATGAATGGAACAGGTAGACTGTTGAAATCATTGCATATATTGCTTCTATATAGTCCAAGAAACATATATGCAAAGCGTCCAAACAGTACAAATCGCCAATTTTTAGCTCTTCAAGTTTAAGTGAACTACGAGCTCCATTGTTAATCCTTTAAAGGAAATTATTTGTAAATTTCGGAAAGTAGAACAATGAATGAAATAGGTAGACGGTTGAAATCATTGTATATATTGCTTCCATATAGTCTACGAAACATATATGCAAAGCATCCAAACAGTACCATTCGCCAATTTTTTGTTCTTCAATTTTAAGTGAGCAATGAGCCCCATTGTCAATCCTTTATCGGAAATTATTTGTAACTTTCGACAAGTAGAATATTGAATGGAACAGGTAGACGGTTGAAATCTTTGTATCTATCGCTTCTATATAGGATAAGAAACATATATGCAAAGCATCCAAACAGTACCATTCGCCACTTTTTTGTTTTTCAAGTTTAAGTGAACAACGAGCCCCATTGTTAATCCTTTAAAGGAAACTATTTGTAAATTTCGACAAGTAGAACAATGAATGGATCAGGTAGACGGTTGAAATCATTGTATATATTGCTTCTATATAGCCTACGAAACATATATGCAAAGCATCCAAACAGTACAATTCGCCAATTTTTTGTTCTTCAAGTTTAAGTGAACTACGAGCCCCATTGTTAATCCTTTAACGGAAATTAATTGTAACTTTCTACAAGTAGAACAATGAATGGAACACGCAGACGGTTGAAATCTTTGTATATATTGCTTCCATATAGTCTAAGAAACATATATGCAAAGCATCCAAACAGTACCATTCGCCAATTTGTTGTTCTTCAAGTTTAAGTGAACAATGAGCCCCATTGTTAATCCTTTATCGGAAATTATTTGTAACTTTCGACAAGTAGAACATTGAATGGAACAGGTAGACGGTTGAAATCTTTGTATCTATTGCTTCTATATAAGATAAGAAACATATATGCAAAGCATCCAAACAGTACCGTTCGCCACTTTTTTGTTCTTCAAGTTTAAGTAAACTACGATCCCCATTGTTAATCCCTTAACGGAAATTATTTGTAATTTTCGAAAAGTAGAACAATGAATGGAACAGGTAGAAGGTTGAAATCTTTGTATATATTGCTTCTATATAATCTAAGAAACATATATGCAAAGCATCCAAACAGTACCATTCGCCAAATTTTGTTCTTCAAGTTTAAGTGAACTACGAGCCCCATTGTTAATACTTTAACGGAAATTATTTGTAACTTGCGAGAAGTAGAACAATGAATGGAACTGGTAGCCGGTTGAAATCAATGTATATATTGCTTCTATATAGTCTAAGAAACATATATGCAAAGCATCCAAACAGTACCATTCGCCAATTTTTTGTTCTTCAAGTTTAAGTGAACGACGAGCCCCATTGTTAATCTTTTAAAGGAAATTATTTGTAAATTTCGACAAGTAGAACAATGAATGGAACAGGTAGACGGTTGCAATCATTGTATATATTGCTTCTATATAGTCTAAGAAACATATATGCAAAGCATCCAAACAGTACAATTCGACAATTTTTTGTTCTTCAAGTTTAGTGAACAATGAGCCCCAATGGTTAATCCTTTATCGGAAATTATTTGTAATTTTCGACAAGTAGAACAATGAATGGAACAGGTAGACGGTTGAAATCTTTGTATATATTGCTTCTATATAATCTAAGAAACATATATGCAAAGCATCCAAACAGTACAAATCGCCAATTTTTAGCTCTTCAAGTTTAAGTGAACTACGAGCTCCATTGTTAATCCTTTAAAGGAAATTATTTGTAAATTTCGGAAAGTAGAACAATGAATGAAATAGGTAGACGGTTGAAATCATTGTATATATTGCTTCTATATAGTCTAAGAAACATATATGCAAAGCATCCAAACAGTACAATTCGCCAATTTTTTGTTCTTCAAGTTTAAGTAAACTACGATCCCCATTGTTAATCCCTTAACGGAAATTATTTGTAACTTTCGACAAGTAGAACAATGAATGGAACTGGTAGACGGTTGAAATCATTGTATATATTGCTTCTATATAGTCTAAGAACATATATGCAAAGTATCCAAACAGTACAATTCGACAATTTTTTGCTCTTCAAGTTTAAGTGAACTACGAGCCCCATTGTTAATCCTTTAAAGGAAATTATTTGTAAATTTCGGCAAGTAGAACAATGAATGGAATAGGTAGACGGTTGAAATCATTGTATATATTCCTTCTATATAGTCTAAGAAACATATATGCAAAGCATCCAAACAGTACAATTCGCCAATTTTTTGTTCTTCAAGTTAAGTAAACTACGATCCCCATTGTTAATCCCTTAACGGAAATTATTTGTAACTTTCGACAAGTAGAACAATGAATGGAACAGGTAGACGGTTGAAATCATTGTATATATTGCTTTTATATAGTCTAAGAAACATATATGCAAAGCATCGAAACAGTACAATTCGACAATTTTTTGTTCTTCAAGTTTAGTGGACAATGAGCCCCAATGGTTAATCCTTTATCGGAAATTATTTGTAATTTTCGACAAGTAGAACAATGAATGGAACAGGTAGACGGTTGAAATCTTTGTATATATTGTTTCTATATAATCTAAGAAACATATATGCAAAGCATCCAAACAGTACAATTCGCCAATTATTTCATCTTCATGTTTAAGTGAACTACGAGCCCCATTGTAAATACTTTAACGGAAATTATTTGTAACTTGCGACAAGTAGAACAATGAGTGGAACAGGTAGACTGTTGAAATCAATCTATATATTGCTTCTATATAGTCTAAGAAACATATATGCAAAGCATCAAAACAGTACCATTCGCCAATATTTTGTTCTTCAAGCTTAAGTGAACAATGAGCCCCATTGTTAATCCTTTACCGGAAATTATTTGTAATTTTCGACAAGTAGAACAATGAATGGAATAGGTAGACGGTTGAAATCATTGTATATATTCTTTCTATATAGTCTAAGAAACATATATGCAAAGCATCCAAACAGTACAATTCGCCAATTTTTTGTTCTTCAAGTTTAAGTAAACTACGATCCCCATTGTTAATCCCTTAACGGAAATTATTTGTAACTTTCGACAAGTAGAACAATGAGTGGAACAGGTAGACGGTTGAAATCAATCTATATATTGCTTCTATATAGTCTAAGAAACATATATGCAAAGCATCAAAACAGTACCATTCGCCAATTTTTTGTTCTTCAAGCTTAAGTGAACAATGAACCCCATTGTTAATCCTTTATCGGAAATTATTTGTAAATTTCGACAAGTAGAACAATGAATGGAACAGGTACACTGTTGAAATCATTGTATATGTTGCTTCTATATAGTCCAAGAAACATATATGCAAAGCGTCCAAACAGTACAATTCGCCAATTTTTTGTTCTTCAAGTTTAAGTGAACAATGAGCCCCATTGTTAATCCTTTATCGGAAATTATTTGTAACTTTCGACAAGTAGAACATTGAATGGAACAGGTAGACGGTTGAAATCTTTGTATATATTGGTTCTATATAGTATAAGAAACATATATGCAAAGCATCCAAACAGTACAATTCGCCAATTTTTTGTTCTTCAAGTTTAAGTGAACTACGAGCCCCATTGTTAATCCTTTAACGGAAATTAATTGTAACTTTCTACAAGTAGAACAATGATTGGAACACGCAGACGGTTGAAATCTTTGTATATATTGCTTCAATATAGTCTAAGAAACATATATGCAAATCATCCAAACAGTACCAATCGCCAATTTTTTGTTCTTCAAGTTTAAGTGAACAATGAGCCCCATTGTTAATCCTTTATCGGAAATTATTTGTAACTTTCGACAAGTAGAACATTGAATGGAACAGGTAGACGGTTGAAATCTTTGTATCTATTGCTTCTATATAGGATAAGAAACATATATGCAAAGCATCCAAACAGTACCATTCGCCACTTTTTTGTTCTTCAAGTTTAAGTAAACTACGATCCCCATTGTTAATCCCTTAACGGAAATTATTTGTAATTTTCGAAAAGTAGAACAATGAATGGAACAGGTAGAAGGTTGAAATCTTTGTATATATTGCTTCTATATAATCTAAGAAACATATATGCAAAGCATCCAAACAGTACCATTCGCCAAATTTTGTTCTTCAAGTTTAAGTGAACTACGAGCCCCATTGTTAATACTTTAACGGAAATTATTTGTAACTTGCGAGAAGTAGAACAATGAATGGAACTGGTAGCCGGTTGAAATCAATGTATATATTGCTTCTATATAGTCTAAGAAACATATATGCAAAGCATCCAAACAGTACAATTCGCCAATTTTTTGTTCTTCAAGTTTAAGTGAACAACGAGCCCCATTGTTAATCCTTTAAAGGAAATTATTTGTAATTTTCGACAAGTAGAACAATGAATGGAACAGGTAGACGGTTGAAATCTTTGTATATATTGCTTCTATATAATCTAAGAAACATATATGCAAAGCATCTAAACAGTAACAATCGCCAATTTTTTGAACTACAAGTTTAAGTGAACAACGAGCCCCATTGTTAATCCTTTAAAGGAAATTATTTGTAAATTTCGACAAGTAGAACAATGAATGGAACAGGTAGACGGTTGAAATCTTTGTATATATTGCTTCTATATAATCTAAGAAACATATATGCAAACATCCAAACAGTACCATTCGCCAATTTTTTGTTCTTCAAGTTTAAGTGAACAGCGAGCCCCATTGATAATCATGAAATGGAAATTATTTGTAACTTTCTACAAGTAGAACAATGAATGGAACACGTAGACGGTTGAATTCTTTGTATATATTGCTTCTATATAGTCTAAGAAACCTACATGCAAAGCATCCAAACAGTACAATTCGCCAATTTTTTGTTCTTCAAGTTTAAGTGAACAACGAGCCCCATTGTTAATCCTTTAAAGGAAATTATTTGTAATTTTCGACAAGTAGAACAATGAATGGAACAGGTAGACGGTTGAAATCTTTGTATATATTGCTTCTATATAGTCTAAGAAACATATATGCAAAGTATCCAAACAGTACAATTCGACAATTTTTGCTCTTCAAGTTTAAGTGAACTACGAGCCCCATTGTTAATCCTTTAAAGGAAATTATTTGTAAATTTCGGCAAGTAGAACAATGAATGGAATAGGTAGACGGTTGAAATCATTGTATATATTCCTTCTATATAGTCTAAGAAACATATATGCAAAGCATCCAAACAGTACAATTCGCCAATTTTTTGTTCTTCAAGTTTAAGTAAACTACGATCCCCATTGTTAATCCCTTAACGGAAATTATTTGTAACTTTCGACAAGTAGAACAATGAATGGAACAGGTAGACGGTTGAAATCATTGTATATATTGCTTTTATATAGTCTAAGAAACATATATGCAAAGCATCCAAACAGTACAATTCGACAATTTTTTGTTCTTCAAGTTTAGTGAAGAATGAGCCCCATTGTTAATCCTTTAAAGGAAATTATTTGTAAATTTCGGCAAGTAGAACAATGAATGGAATAGGTAGACGGTTGAAATCATTGTATATATTCCTTCTATATAGTCTAAGAAACATATATGCAAAGCATCCAAACAGTACAATTCGCCAATTTTTTGTTCTTCAAGATTAAGTGAACAATGAGCCCCATTGTTAATCCTTTATCGGAAATTATTTGTAAATTTCGACAAGTAGAACAATGAATGGAACAGGTAGACTGTTGAAATCATTGCATATATTGCTTCTATATAGTCCAAGAAACATATATGCAAAGCGTCCAAACAGTACAAATCGCCAATTTTTAGCTCTTCAAGTTTAAGTGAACTACGAGCTCCATTGTTAATCCTTTAAAGGAAATTATTTGTAAATTTCGGAAAGTAGAACAATGAATGAAATAGGTAGACGGTTGAAATCATTGTATATATTGCTTCTATATAGTCTAAGAAACATATATGCAAAGTATCCAAACAGTACAATTCGACAATTTTTTGCTCTTCAAGTTTAAGTGAACTACGAGCCCCATTTTTAATCCTTTAAAGGAAATTATTTGTAAATTTCGGCAAGTAGAACAATGAATGGAATAGGTAGACGGTTGAAATCATTGTATATATTCCTTCTATATAGTCTAAGAAACATATATGCAAAGCATCCAAACAGTACAATTCGCCAATTTTTTGTTCTTCAAGTTTAAGTAAACTACGATCCCCATTGTTAATCCCTTAACGGAAATTATTTGTAACTTTCGACAAGTAGAACAATGAATGGAACTGGTAGACGGTTGAAATCTTTTTATATATTGCTTCTATATAGTCTAAGAAACATATATGCAAAGCATCCAAACAGTACCAGTCGCCAATTTTTTGATCTTCAAGATTAAGTGAACAGCGAGCCCCATTGATAATCATGAAATGGTAATTATTTGTAACTTTCTACAAGTAGAACTATGAATAGTACAGGTAGACGGGTGAAATCTTTCTATATATTGCTTCTAAATAGTCTAAGAAACACATATGCAAAGCATCCAAACAGCACAATCCGCCAATTCTTCGTTCTTCACGTTTAAGTGAACTACGAGCCCCATTGTTAATCCTTTAAAGGAAATTATTTGTAAATTTCGACAAGTAGAACAATGAATGGATCATGTAGACGGTTGAAATCATTGTATATATTGCTTCCATATAGTCTAAGAAACATATATGCAAAGCATCCAAACAGTACCATTCGCCAATTTTTTGTTCTTCAAGTTTAAGTGAACAACGAGCCCCATTGTTAATCCTTTAAAGGAAATTATTTGTAAATTTCGACAAGTAGAACAATGATTGGAACAGGTAGAAGGTTGAAATCTTTGTATATATTGCTTCTATATAATCTAAGAAACATATATGCAAAGCATCCAAACAGTACCATTCGCCAATTTTTTGTTCTTCAAATGTAAGTGAACTACGAGCCCCATTGTTAATCCTTTAAAGGAATTTATTTGTAACTTTCGACAAGTAGAACAATGAATGAAACAGGTAGACTGTTGAAATCATTGTATATATTGCTTCTATATAGTCTAAGAAACATATATGCAAAGCATCCAAACAGTACAATTCGCCAATTTTTTGTTCTTCAAGTTTAAGTAAACTACGATCCCCATTGTTAATCCCTTAACGGAAATTATTTGTAACTTTCGACAAGTAGAACAATGAATGGAACAGGTAGACGGTTGAAATCATTGTATATATTGCTTCTATATAGCCTACGAAACATATATGCAAAGCATCCAAACAGTACAATTCGCCAATTTTTTGTTCTTCAAGTTTAAGTGAACAATGAGCCCCATTGTTAATCCTTTATCGGAAATTATTTGTAAATTTCGACAAGTAGAACAATGAATGGATCATGTAGACGGTTGAAATCATTGTATATATTGCTTCCATATAGTCTAAGAAACATATATGCAAAGAATCCAAACAGTACCATTCGCCAATTTTTTGTTCTTCAAGTTTAAGTGAACAACGAGCCCCATTGTTAATCCTTTAAAGAAAATTATTTGTAAATTTCGACAAGTAGAACAATGATTGGAACAGGTAGAAGGTTGAAATCTTTGTATATATTGCTTCTATATAATCTAAGAAACATATATGCAAAGCATCCAAACAGTACCATTCGCCAATTTTTTGTTCTTCAAGTTTAAGTGAACTACGAGCCCCATTGTTAATCCTTTATCGGAAATTATTTGTAAATTTCGACAAGTAGAACAATGAATGGAACAGGTAGACTGTTGAAATCATTGCATATATTGCTTCTATATAGTCTAAGAAACATATATGCAAAGCATCCAAACAGTACAATTCGCCAATTTTTTGTTCTTCAAGTTTAAGTGAACAATGAGCCCCATTGTTAATCCTTTATCGGAAATTATTTGTAAATTTCGACAAGTAGAACAATGAATGGAACAGGTAGACTGTTGAAATCATTGCATAAATTGCTTCTATATAGTCCAAGAAACATATATGCAAAGCGTCCAAACAGTACAAATCGCCAATTTTTAGCTCTTCAAGTTTAAGTGAACTACGAGCTCCATTGTTAATCCTTTAAAGGAAATTATTTGTAAATTTCGGAAAGTAGAACAATGAATGAAATAGGTAGACGGTTGAAATCATTGTATATATTGCTTCCATATAGTCTAAGAAACATATATGCAAAGCATCCAAACAGTACCATTCGCCAATTTTTTGTTCTTCAAGTTTAAGTGAACAATGAGCCCCATTGTTAATCCTTTAACGGAAATTAATTGTGACTTTCTACAAGTAGAACAATGATTGGAACACGTAGACGGTTGAAATCTTTGTATATATTGCTTCCATGTAGTCTAAGAAACATATATGCAAAGCATCCAAACAGTACCATTCGCCAATTTTTTGTTCTTCAAGTTTAAGTGAACAATGAGACCCATTGTTAATCCTTTATCGGAAATTATTTGTAACTTTCGGCAAGTAGAACAATGAATGGAACAGGTAGAAGGTTGAAATCTTTGTATATATTGCTTCTATATAATCTAAGAAACATATATGCAAAGCATCCAAACAGTACCATTCGCCAAATTTTGTTCTTCAAGTTTAAGTGAACTACGAGCCCCATTGTTAATACTTTAACGGAAATTATTTGTAACTTGCGAGAAGTAGAACAATGAATGGAACTGGTAGCCGGTTGAAATCAATGTATATATTGCTTCTATATAGTCTAAGAAACATATATGCAAAGCATCCAAACAGTACCATTCGCCAATTTTTTGTTCTTCAAGGTTAAGTGAACGACGAGCCCCATTGTTAATCCTTTAAAGGAAATTATTTGTAAATTTCGACAAGTAGAACAATGAATGGGACAGGTAGACGGTTGCAATCATTGTATATATTGCTTCTATATAGTCTAAGAAACATATATGCAAAGCATCCAAACAGTACAATTCGACAATTTTTTGTTCTTCAAATTTAGTGAACAATGAGCCCCAATGGTTAATCCTTTATCGGAAATTATTTGTAATTTTCGACAAGTAGAACAATGAATGGAACAGGTAGACGGTTGAAATCTTTGTATATATTGCTTCTATATAATCTAAGAAACATATATGCAAAGCATCCAAACAGTACAAATCGCCAATTTTTAGCTCTTCAAGTTTAAGTGAACTACGAGCTCCATTGTTAATCCTTTAAAGGAAATTATTTGTAAATTTCGGAAAGTAGAACAATGAATGAAATAGGTAGACGGTTGAAATCATTGTATATATTGCTTCTATATAGTCTAAGAAACATATATGCAAAGCATCCAAACAGTACAATTCGCCAATTTTTTGTTCTTCAAGTTTAAGTGAACTACGATCCCCATTGTTAATCCTTTAACGGAAATTATTTGTAACTTTCGACAAGTAGAACAATGAATGGAACAGGTAGACGGTTGAAATCTTTGTATATGTTGCTTCTATATAGTCTAAGAAACATATGTGCAAATCATCCAAACAGTACAATTCGCCAATTTTTTGTTCTTCAAGTTTAAGTGAACAATGAGCCCCAATGGTTAATCCTTTATCGGAAATTATTTGTAACTTTCGACAAGTAGAACAATGAATGGAACAGGTAGACGGTTGAAATCTTTGTATATATTGCTTCTATATAGTCTAAGAAACATATATGCAAAGCATCCAAACAGTACAATTCGCCAATTTTTGGTTTTTCAAGTTTAATTGGACTACGAGCCCCATTGTTAATCCTTTAAAGGAAATTATTTGTAAATTTCGACAAGTAGAACAATGAATGGATCATGTAGACGGTTGAAATTATTGTATATATTGCTTCTATATAGTCTAAGAAACATATATGCAAAGCATCCAAACAGTACCATTCGCCAATTTTTTGTTCTTCAAGTTTAAGTGAACAACGAGCCCCATTGTTAATCCTTTAAAGGAATTTATTTGTAACTTTCGACAAGTAGAACAATGAATGAAACAGGTAGACTGTTGAAATCATTGTATATATTGCTTCTATATAGTCTAAGAAACATATATGCAAAGCATCCAAACAGTACAATTCGCCAATTTTTTGTTCTTCAAGTTTAAGTGAACTACGAGCCCCATTGTTAATCCTTTAACGGAAATTAATTGTAACTTTCTACAAGTAGAACAATGATTGGAACAGGTAGAAGGTTGAAATCTTTGTATATATTGCTTCTATATAATCTAAGAAACATATATGCAAAGCATCCAAACAGTACCATTCGCCAATTTTTTGTTCTTCAAATGTAAGTGAACTACGAGCCCCATTGTTAATCCTTTAAAGGAATTTATTTGTAACTTTCGACAAGTAGAACAATGAATGAAACAGGTAGACTGTTGAAATCATTGTATATATTGCTTCTATATAGTCTAAGAAACATATATGCAAAGCATCCAAACAGTACAATTCGCCAATTTTTTGTTCTTCAAGTTTAAGTAAACTACGATCCCCATTGTTAATCCCTTAACGGAAATTATTTGTAACTTTCGACAAGTAGAACAATGAATGGAACAGGTAGACGGTTGAAATCATTGTATATATTGCTTCTATATAGCCTACGAAACATATATGCAAAGCATCCAAACAGTACAATTCGCCAATTTTTTGTTCTTCAAGTTTAAGTGAACAATGAGCCCCATTGTTAATCCTTTATCGGAAATTATTTGTAAATTTCGACAAGTAGAACAATGAATGGATCATGTAGACGGTTGAAATCATTGTATATATTGCTTCCATATAGTCTAAGAAACATATATGCAAAGCATCCAAACAGTACCATTCGCCAATTTTTTGTTCTTCAAGTTTAAGTGAACAACGAGCCCCATTGTTAATCCTTTAAAGAAAATTATTTGTAAATTTCGACAAGTAGAACAATGATTGGAACAGGTAGAAGGTTGAAATCTTTGTATATATTGCTTCTATATAATCTACGAAACATATATGCAAAGCATCCAAACAGTACCATTCGCCAATTTTTTGTTCTTCAATTTTAAGTGAGCAATGAGCCCCATTGTCAATCCTTTATCGGAAATTATTTGTAACTTTCGACAAGTAGAATATTGAATGGAACAGGTAGACGGTTGAAATCTTTGTATCTATCGCTTCTATATAGGATAAGAAACATATATGCAAAGCATCCAAACAGTACCATTCGCCACTTTTTTGTTCTTCAAGTTTAAGTGAACAACGAGCCCCATTGTTAATCCTTTAAAGGAAACTATTTGTAAATTTCGACAAGTAGAACAATGAATGGATCAGGTAGACGGTTGAAATCATTGTATATATTGCTTCTATATAGCCTACGAAACATATATGCAAAGCATCCAAACAGTACAATTCGCCAATTTTTTGTTCTTCAAGTTTAAGTGAACAATGAGCCCCATTGTTAATCCTTTAACGGAAATTAATTGTGACTTTCTACAAGTAGAACAATGATTGGAACACGTAGACGGTTGAAATCTTTGTATATATTGCTTCCATGTAGTCTAAGAAACATATATGCAAAGCATCCAAACAGTACCATTCGCCAATTTTTTGTTCTTCAAGTTTAAGTGAACAATGAGACCTATTGTTAATCCTTTATCGGAAATTATTTGTAACTTTCGGCAAGTAGAACAATGAATGGAACAGGTAGAAGGTTGAAATCTTTGTATATATTGCTTCTATATAATCTAAGAAACATATATGCAAAGCATCCAAACAGTACCATTCGCCAAATTTTGTTCTTCAAGTTTAAGTGAACTACGAGCCCCATTGTTAATACTTTAACGGAAATTATTTGTAACTTGTGAGAAGTAGAACAATGAATGGAACTGGTAGCCGGTTGAAATCAATGTATATATTGCTTCTATATAGTCTAAGAAACATATATGCAAAGCATCCAAACAGTACCATTCGCCAATTTTTTGTTCTTCAAGGTTAAGTGAACGACGAGCCCCATTGTTAATCCTTTAAAGGAAATTATTTGTAAATTTCGACAAGTAGAACAATGAATGGAACAGGTAGACGGTTGCAATCATTGTATATATTGCTTCTATATAGTCTAAGAAACATATATGCAAAGCATCCAAACAGTACAATTCGACAATTTTTTGTTCTTCAAATTTAGTGAACAATGAGCCCCAATGGTTAATCCTTTATCGGAAATTATTTGTAATTTTCGACAAGTAGAACAATGAATGGAACAGGTAGACGGTTGAAATCTTTGTATATATTGCTTCTATATAATCTAAGAAACATATATGCAAAGCATCCAAACAGTACAAATCGCCAATTTTTAGCTCTTCAAGTTTAAGTGAACTACGAGCTCCATTGTTAATCCTTTAAAGGAAATTATTTGTAAATTTCGGAAAGTAGAACAATGAATGAAATAGGTAGACGGTTGAAATCATTGTATATATTGCTTCTATATAGCCTACGAAACATATATGCAAAGCATCCAAACAGTACAATTCGCCAATTTTTTGTTCTTCAAGTTTAAGTAAACTACGATCCCCATTGTTAATCCCTTAACGGAAATTATTTGTAACTTTCGACAAGTAGAACAATGAATGGAACAGGTAGACGGTTGAAATCATTGTATATATTGCTTCTATATAGCCTACGAAACATATATGCAAAGCATCCAAACAGTACAATTCGCCAATTTTTTGTTCTTCAAGTTTAAGTGAACAATGAGCCCCATTGTTAATCCTTTATCGGAAATTATTTGTAAATTTCGACAAGTAGAACAATGAATGGATCATGTAGACGGTTGAAATCATTGTATATATTGCTTCCATATAGTCTAAGAAACATATATGCAAAGCATCCAAACAGTACCATTCGCCACTTTTTTGTTCTTCAAGTTTAAGTGAACAACGAGCCCCATTGTTAATCCTTTAAAGGAAACTATTTGTAAATTTCGACAAGTAGAACAATGAATGGATCAGGTAGACGGTTGAAATCATTGTATATATTGCTTCTATATAGCCTACGAAACATATATGCAAAGCATCCAAACAGTACAATTCGCCAATTTTTTGTTCTTCAAGTTTAAGTGAACTACGAGCCCCATTGTTAATCCTTTAACGGAAATTAATTGTAACTTTCTACAAGTAGAACAATGATTGGAACACGCAGACGGTTGAAATCTTTGTATATATTGCTTCCATATAGTCTAAGAAACATATATGCAAAGCATCCAAACAGTACCATTCGCCAATTTTTTGATCTTCAAGTTTAAGTGAACAATGAGCCCCATTGTTAATCCTTTATCGGAAATTATTTGTAACTTTCGACAAGTAGAACATTGAATGGAACAGGTAGACGGTTGAAATCTTTGTATCTATTGCTTCTATATAGGATAAGAAACATATATGCAAAGCATCCAAACAGTACAAATCGCCAATTTTTAGCTCTTCAAGTTTAAGTGAACTACGAGCTCCATTGTTAATCCTTTAAAGGAAATTATTTGTAAATTTCGGCAAGTAGAACAATGAATGGAATAGGTAGACGGTTGAAATCATTGTATATATTCCTTCTATATAGTCTAAGAAACATATATGCAAAGCATCCAAACAGTACAATTCGCCAATTTTTTGTTCTTCAAGTTAAGTAAACTACGATCCCCATTGTTAATCACTTAACGGAAATTATTTGTAACTTTCGACAAGTAGAACAATGAGTGGAACAGGTAGACGGTTGAAATCAATCTATATATTGCTTCTATATAGTCTAAGAAACATATATGCAAAGCATCAAAACAGTACCATTCGCCAATTTTTTGTTCTTCAAGCTTAAGTGAACAATGAACCCCATTGTTAATCCTTTATCGGAAATTATTTGTAAATTTCGACAAGTAGAACAATGAATGGAACAGGTACACTGTTGAAATCATTGTATATGTTTCTTCTATATAGTCCAAGAAACATATATGCAAAGCGTCCAAACAGTACAATTCGCCAATTTTTTGTTCTTCAAGTTTAAGTGAACAATGAGCCCCATTGTTAATCCTTTATCGGAAATTATTTGTAACTTTCGACAAGTAGAACATTGAATGGAACAGGTAGACGGTTGAAATCTTTGTATATATTGCTTCTATATAGTATAAGAAACATATATGCAAAGCATCCAAACAGTACCATTCGCCAATTTATGTTCTTCAAATGTAAGTGAACTACGGGCCCCATTGTTAATCCTTTAAAGGAATTTATTTGTAACTTTCGACAAGTAGAACAATGAATGAAACAGGTAGACTGTTGAAATCATTGTATATATTGCTTCTATATAGTCTAAGAAACATATATGCAAAGCATCCAAACAGTACAATTCGCCAATTTTTTGTTCTTCAAGTTTAAGTAAACTACGATCCCCATTGTTAATCCCTTAACGGAAATTATTTGTAACTTTCGACAAGTAGAACAATGAATGGAACTGGTAGACGGTTGAAATCATTGCATATATTGCTTCTATATAGTCCAAGAAACATATATGCAAAGCGTCCAAACAGTACAAATCGCCAATTTTTAGCTCTTCAAGTTTAAGTGAACTACGAGCTCCATTGTTAATCCTTTAAAGGAAATTATTTGTAAATTTCGGAAAGTAGAACAATGAATGAAATAGGTAGACGGTTGAAATCATTGTATATATTGCTTCCATATAGTCTACGAAACATATATGCAAAGCATCCAAACAGTACCATTCGCAATTTTTTTGTTCTTCAATTTTAAGTGAGCAATGAGCCCCATTGTCAATCCTTTATCGGAAATTATTTGTAACTTTCGACAAGTAGAATATTGAATGGAACAGGTAGACGATTGAAATCTTTGTATATATTGCTTCTATATAGTCGAAGAAACATATATGCAAAGCATCCAAACAGTACAATTCGCCAATTTTTTGTTCTTCAAGTTTAAGTGAACAATGAGCCCCAATGGTTAATCCGTTATCGGAAATTATTTGCAGCTTTCGACAAGTAGAACAATGATTGTAACAGGTAGACGGTTGAAATCTTTGTATATATTGCTTCTATATAGTCTAAGAAACATATATGCAAAGCATCCAAACAGTACAATTCGCCAATTATTTCATCTTCATGTTTAAGTGAACTACGAGCCCCATTGTTAATACTTTAACGGAAATTATTTGTAACTTGCGACAAGTAGAACAATGAGTGGAACAGGTAGACTGTTGAAATCAATCTATATATTGCTTCTATATAGTCTAAGAAACATATATGCAAAGCATCCAAACAGTACAATTCGACAATTTTTTGTTCTTCAAGTTTAGTGGACAATGAGCCCCAATGGTTAATCCGTTATCGGAAATTATTTGCAGCTTTCGACAAGTAGAACAATGATTGTAACAGGTAGACGGTTGAAATCTTTGTATATATTGCTTCTATATAGTCTAAGAAACATATATGCAAAGCATCCAAACAGTACAATTCGCCAATTATTTCATCTTCATGTTTAAGTGAACTACGAGCCCCATTGTTAATACTTTAACGGAAATTATTTGTAACTTGCGACAAGTAGAACAATGAGTGGAACAGGTAGACTGTTGAAATCAATCTATATATTGCTTCTATATAGTCTAAGAAACATATATGCAAAGCATCCAAACAGTACAATTCGACAATTTTTTGTTCTTCAAGTTTAGTGGACAATGAGCCCCAATGGTTAATCCTTTATCGGAAATTATTTGTAATTTTCGACAAGTAGAACAATGAATGGAACAGGTAGACGGTTGAAATCTTTGTATATATTGTTTCTATATAGTCTAAGAAACATATATGCAAAGCATCCAAACAGTACAATTCGCCAATTATTTCATCTTCATGTTTAAGTGAACTACGAGCCCCATTGTTAATACTTTAACGGAAATTATTTGTAACTTGCGACAAGTAGAACAATGAGTGGAACAGGTAGACTGTTGAAATCAATCTATATATTGCTTCTATATAGTCTAAGAAACATATATGCAAAGCATCCAAACAGTACAATTCGCCAATTTTTTGTTCTTCAAGTTTAAGTGAACAATGAGCCCCAATGGTTAATCCGTTATCGGAAATTATTTGTAACTTTCGACAAGTAGAACAATGAATGGAAAACTTAGACGGTTGAAATCTTTGTATAGATTGCTTCTATATAGTCTAAGAAACATGTACGCAAAGCATCCAAACAGTACCATTCGCCAATTTTTTGTTCTTCAAGTTTAAGTGAACAATGAGCCCCAATGGTTAATCCTTTATCGGAAATTATTTGTAATTTTCGACAAGTAGAACAATGAATGGAACAGTTAGACGGTTGAAATATTTGTATATATTGCTTCTATAAAGTCTAAGAAACATATATGCAAATCATCCAAACAGTACAATTCGCCAATTATTTGTTCTTCAAGTTTAAGTGAACTACGAGCCCCATTGTTAATCCTTTAACGGAAATTAATTGTAACTTTCTACAAGTAGAACAATGATTGGAACACGTAGACGGTTGAAATCTTTGTATATATTGCTTCCATATAGTCTAAGAAACATATATGCAAAGCATCCAAACAGTACCATTCGCCAATTTTTTGTTCTTCAAGTTTAAGTGAACAATGAGACCCATTGTTAATCCTTTATCGGAAATTGTTTGTAACTTTCGACAAGTAGATCAATGAATGGAACAGGTAGACGATTGAAATCTTTGTATACATTGCTTCTATATAGTCGAAGAAACATATATGCAAAGCATCCAAACAGTACAATTCGCCAATTTTTTGTTCTTCAAGTTTAAGTGAACAATGAGCCCCAATGGTTAATCCGTTATCGGAAATTATTTGCTGCTTTCGACAAGTAGAACAATGATTGGAACAGGTAGACGGTTGAAATCTTTGTATATATTGCTTCTATATAGTCTAAGAAACATGTACGCAAAGCATCCAAACAGTACCATTCGCCAATTTTTTGGTCATCAAGTTTAAGTGAACAATGAGCCCCAATGGTTAATCCTTTATCGGAAATTATTTGTAATTTTCGACAAGTAGAACAATGAATGGAACAGGTAGACGGTTGAAATCTTTGTATATATTGTTTCTATATAATCTAAGAAACATATATGCAAAGCATCCAAACAGTACAATTCGCCAATTATTTCATCTTCATGTTTAAGTGAACTACGAGCCCCATTGTTAATACTTTAACGGAAATTATTTGTAACTTGCGACAAGTAGAACAATGAGTGGAACAGGTAGACTGTTGAAATCATTGCATATATTGCTTCTATATAGTCCAAGAAACATATATGCAAAGCGTCCAAACAGTACAAATCGCCAATTTTTAGCTCTTCAAGTTTAAGTGAACTACAAGCTCCATTGTTAATCCTTTAAAGGAAATTATTTGTAAATTTCGGCAAGTAGAACAATGAATGGAATAGGTAGACGGTTGAAATCATTGTATATATTCTTTCTATATAGTCTAAGAAACATATATGCAAAGCATCCAAACAGTACCAGTCGCCAATTTTTTGATCTTCAAGATTAAGTGAACAGCGAGCCCCATTGATAATCATGAAATGGTAATTATTTGTAACTTTCTACAAGTAGAACAATGAATAGTTCAGGTAGAAGGGTGAAATCTTTCTATATATTGCTTCTAAATAGTCTAAGAAACATCTATGCAAAGCATCCAAACAGTACCATTCGACAATTTTTCGTTCTTCAAGTTTAAGTGAACAATGAGCCCCATTGTTAATCCTTTAAAGGAAATTATTTGTAAATTTCGGCAAGGAGAACAATGAATGGAATAGGTAGACGGTTGAAATCATTGTATATATTCCTTCTATATAGTCTAAGAAACATATATGCAAAGCATCCAAACAGTACAATTCGCCAATTTTTTGTTCTTCAAGATTAAGTGAACAATGAGCCCCATTGTTAATCCTTTATCGGAAATTATTTGTAAATTTCGACAAGTAGAACAATGAATGGAACAGGTAGACTGTTGAAGTCATTGCATATATTGCTTCTATATAGTCCAAGAAACATATATGCAAAGCGTCCAAACAGTACAAATCGCCAATTTTTAGCTCTTCAAGTTTAAGTGAACTACGAGCTCCATTGTTAATCCTTTAAAGGAAATTATTTGTAAATTTCGGAAAGTAGAACAATGAATGAAATAGGTAGACGCTTGAAATCATTGTATATATTGCTTCTATATAGTCTAAGAAACATATATGCAAAGTATCCAAACAGTACAATTCGACAATTTTTTGCTCTTCAAGTTTAAGTGAACTACGAGCCCCATTGTTAATCCTTTAACGGAAATTAATTGTAACTTTCTACAAGTAGAACAATGATTGGAACACGTAGACGGTTGAAATCTTTGTATATATTGCTTCCATATAGTCTAAGAAACATATATGCAAAGCATCCAAACAGTACCATTCGCCAATTTTTTGTTCTTCAAGTTTAAGTGAACAATGAGACCCATTGTTAATCCTTTATCGGAAATTGTTTGTAACTTTCGACAAGTAGATCAATGAATGGAACAGGTAGACGATTGAAATCTTTGTATATATTGCTTCTATATAGTCGAAGAAACTTATATGCAAAGCATCCAAACAGTACAATTCGCCAATTTTTTGTTCTTCAAGTTTAAGTGAACAATGAGCCCCAATGGTTAATCCGTTATCGGAAATTATTTGCAGCTTTCGACAAGTAGAACAATGATTGGAACAGGTAGACGGTTGAAATCTTTGTATATATTGCTTCTATATAGACTAAGAAACATGTACGCAAAGCATCCAAACAGTACCATTCGCCAATTTTTTGGTCATCAAGTTTAAGTGAACAATGAGCCCCAATGGTTAATCCTTTATCGGAAATTATTTGTAATTTTCGACAAGTAGAACAATGAATGGAACAGGTAGACGGTTGAAATCTTTGTATATATTGTTTCTATATAATCTAAGAAACATATATGCAAAGCATCCAAACAGTACAATTCGCCAATTATTTCATCTTCATGTTTAAGTGAACTACGAGCCCCATTTTTAATACTTTAACGGAAATTATTTGTAACTTGCGACAAGTAGAACAATGAGTGGAACAGGTAGACTGTTGAAATCATTGCATATATTGCTTCTATATAGTCCAAGAAACATATATGCAAAGCGTCCAAACAGTACAAATCGCCAATTTTTAGCTCTTCAAGTTTAAGTGAACTACAAGCTCCATTGTTAATCCTTTAAAGGAAATTATTTGTAAATTTCGGCAAGTAGAACAATGAATGGAATAGGTAGACGGTTGAAATCATTGTATATATTCTTTCTATATAGTCTAAGAAACATATATGCAAAGCATCCAAACAGTACCAGTCGCCAATTTTTTGATCTTCAAGATTAAGTGAACAGCGAGCCCCATTGATAATCATGAAATGGTAATTATTTGTAACTTTCTACAAGTAGAACAATGAATAGTTCAGGTAGAAGGGTGAAATCTTTCTATATATTGCTTCTAAATAGTCTAAGAAACATCTATGCAAAGCATCCAAACAGTACCATTCGACAATTTTTCGTTCTTCAAGTTTAAGTGAACAATGAGCCCCATTGTTAATCCTTTAAAGGAAATTATTTGTAAATTTCGGCAAGTAGAACAATGAATGGAATAGGTAGACGGTTGAAATCATTGTATATATTCTTTCTATATAGTCTAAGAAACATATATGCAAAGCATCCAAACAGTACAATTCGCCAATTTTTTGTTCTTCAAGTTTAAGTAAACTACGATCCCCATTGTTAATCCCTTAACGGAAATTATTTGTAACTTTCGACAAGTAGAACAATGAATGGAACAGGTAGACGGTTGAAATCTTTTTATATATTGCTTCTATATAGTCTAAGAAACATATATGCAAAGCATCCAAACAGTACCAGTCGCCAATTTTTTGATCTTCAAGATTAAGTGAACAGCGAGCCCCATTGATAATCATGAAATGGTAATTATTTGTAACTTTCTACAAGTAGAACAATGAATAGTTCAGGTAGACGGGTGAAATCTTTCTATATATTGCTTCTAAATAGTCTAAGAAACATCTATGCAAAGCATCCAAACAGTACCATTCGACAATTTTTCGTTCTTCAAGTTTAAGTGAACAATGAGCCCCATTGTTAACCCTTTCAAGGAAATTATTTGTAAATTTCGGCAAGTAGAACAATGAATGGAATAGGTAGACGGTTGAAATCATTGTATATATTCTTTCTATATAGTCTAAGAAACATATATGCAAAGCATCCAAACAGTACAATTCGCCAATTTTTTGTTCTTCAAGTTTAAGTAAACTACGATCCCCATTGTTAATCCCTTAACGGAAATTATTTGTAACTTTCGACAAGTAGAACAATGAATGGAACAGGTAGACGGTTGAAATCACTGTATATATTGCTTTTATATAGTCTAAGAAACATATATGCAAAGCATCCAAACAGTACAATTCGACAATTTTTTGTTCTTCAAGTTTAGTGAACAATGAGCCCCATTGTTAATCCTTTAAAGGAAATTATTTGTAAATTTCGGCAAGTAGAACAATGAATGGAATAGGTAGACGGTTGAAATCATTGTATATATTCCTTCTATATAGTCTAAGAAACATATATGCAAAGCATCCAAACAGTACAATTCGCCAATTTTTTGTTCTTCAAGATTAAGTGAACAATGAGCCCCATTGTTAATCCTTTATCGGAAATTATTTGTAAATTTCGACAAGTAGAACAATGAATGGAACAGGTAGACTGTTGAAGTCATTGCATATATTGCTTCTATATAGTCCAAGAAACATATATGCAAAGCGTCCAAACAGTACAAATCGCCAATTTTTAGCTCTTCAAGTTTAAGTGAACTACGAGCTCCATTGTTAATCCTTTAAAGGAAATTATTTGTAAATTTCGGAAAGTAGAACAATGAATGAAATAGGTAGACGGTTGAAATCATTGTATATATTGCTTCTATATAGTCTAAGAAACATATATGCAAAGTATCCAAACAGTACAATTCGACAATTTTTTGCTCTTCAAGTTTAAGTGAACTACGAGCCCCATTTTTAATCCTTTAAAGGAAATTATTTGTAAATTTCGGCAAGTAGAACAATGAATGGAATAGGTAGACGGTTGAAATCATTGTATATATTCCTTCTATATAGTCTAAGAAACATATATGCAAAGCATCCAAACAGTACAATTCGCCAATTTTTTGTTCTTCAAGTTTAAGTAAACTACGATCCCCATTGTTAATCCCTTAACGGAAATTATTTGTAACTTTCGACAAGTAGAACAATGAATGGAACTGGTAGACGGTTGAAATCTTTTTATATATTGCTTCTATATAGTCTAAGAAACATATATGCAAAGCATCCAAACAGTACCAGTCGCCAATTTTTTGATCTTCAAGATTAAGTGAACAGCGAGCCCCATTGATAATCATGAAATGGTAATTATTTGTAACTTTCTACAAGTAGAACAATGAATAGTACAGGTAGACGGGTGAAATCTTTCTATTAGGTTGTCAAGTATGAAATGGAGCAAACTTCGTGTTATTTATTTCAATCGCACATAACCTCATTTAGACGCCGTATTTTGGCATAATTTGTTTTTCGTGTGAAAGGTACAACTTTTCCTCTTTCTAACTCATATTTCAGTTTGAAAAAATTTGCAATAGTTTTTTTTGTATAGGTGATTAAGTGAGACCATGTAAATCAGCGAAATTCGTGTGTTGATGAAGTATGAGTTCCACCGTGGAGCCACAACACGGCAGGCAGTCGCCAATATCAATAGTGTGTTCGGGATTCAAGTGGCTACAAACGCGACCGTAGCTCGTTGGTTTAAAAAATTTCGGTCGGGAGATTTCGACCTGTCTAACGAACCACGTGGTCGACCCAAGACTCAGGTGGATAATGTCGTCCTGAAAGCCACTGTGGAAGCGAATCCCAGCCAAAGTGCACGTGAATTATCATTAATGCACAATGTATCAAAGCAAACAATCTTGACTCATTTGGCACAAATCGGTAAAGTGAAAAAGCTGGACAAGTGGATACCGCATGAATTGACAGATGCACAGAAGGAACGCAGCGTTGTACGACAACGCTCGACCACATGCCGCACGAATGACCGTGTCAAAGCTACAGGAGTTGAAGTTGGAAATTCTCCGTCACCCACCGTACTCGCCAGACCTTGCCCCCACTGACTATCATTTCTTTCAAAATGTAAACACCTTTTTATCTGAAAAAAAATTCAATTCCGCACAGGCTGTCAAAATGGCGTTTGAAGAGTTCATCGACTCCCGTGATCCAGGCTTCTACAGCAAAGGGATAAATGAGTTACCTCTAAGATGGCAAAAGTGTATCGATAATATGGATGCATACTTTGATTAAAAATAAAAAGTTTTTATTGGAAAAATGTCGAATTCAATTATGTGCATTTTTTGCTCCATTTCATACTTGACAACCTAATATATATTGCTTCTAAATAGTCTAAGAAACACATATGCAAAGCATCCAAACAGCACAATCCGCCAATTCTTCGTTCTTCACGTTTAAGTGAACTACGAGCCCCATTGTTAATCCTTTAAAGGAAATTATTTGTAAATTTCGACAAGTAGAACAATGAATGGATCATGTAGACGGTTGAAATCATTGTATATATTGCTTCCATATAGTCTAAGAAACATATATGCAAAGCATCCAAACAGTACCATTCGCCAATTTTTTGTTCTTCAAGTTTAAGTGAACAACGAGCCCCATTGTTAATCCTTTAAAGGAAATTATTTGTAAATTTCGACAAGTAGAACAATGATTGGAACAGGTAGAAGGTTGAAATCTTTGTATATATTGCTTCTATATAATCTAAGAAACATATATGCAAAGCATCCAAACAGTACCATTCGCCAATTTTTTGTTCTTCAAATGTAAGTGAACTACGAGCCCCATTGTTAATCCTTTAAAGGAATTTATTTGTAACTTTCGACAAGTAGAACAATGAATGAAACAGGTAGACTGTTGAAATCATTGTATATATTGCTTCTATATAGTCTAAGAAACATATATGCAAAGCATCCAAACAGTACAATTCGCCAATTTTTTGTTCTTCAAGTTTAAGTAAACTACGATCCCCATTGTTAATCCCTTAACGGAAATTATTTGTAACTTTCGACAAGTAGAACAATGAATGGAACTGGTAGACGGTTGAAATCTTTTTATATATTGCTTCTATATAGTCTAAGAAACATATATGCAAAGCATCCAAACAGTACCAGTCGCCAATTTTTTGATCTTCAAGATTAAGTGAACAGCGAGCCCCATTGATAATCATGAAATGGTAATTATTTGTAACTTTCTACAAGTAGAACAATGAATAGTTCAGGTAGAAGGGTGAAATCTTTCTATATATTGCTTCTAAATAGTATAAGAAACATCTATGCAAAGCATCCAAACAGTACCATTCGACAATTTTTCGTTCTTCAAGTTTAAGTGAACAATGAGCCCCATTGTTAATCCTTTAAAGGAAATTATTTGTAAATTTCGGCAAGGAGAACAATGAATGGAATAGGTAGACGGTTGAAATCATTGTATATATTCTTTCTATATAGTCTAAGAAACATATATGCAAAGCATCCAAACAGTACAATTCGCCAATTTTTTGTTCTTCAAGTTTAAGTAAACTACGATCCCCATTGATAATCCCTTAACGGAAATTATTTGTAACTTTCGACAAGTAGAACAATGAATGGAACAGGTAGACGGTTGAAATCATTGTATATATTGCTTCTATATAGCCTACGAAACATATATGCAAAGCATCCAAACAGTACAATTCGCCAATTTTTTGTTCTTCAAGTTTAAGTGAACAATGAGCCCCATTGTTAATCCTTTATCGGAAATTATTTGTAAATTTCGACAAGTAGAACAATGAATGGATCATGTAGACGGTTGAAATCATTGTATATATTGCTTCCATATAGTCTAAGAAACATATATGCAAAGCATCCAAACAGTACCATTCGCCAATTTTTTGTTCTTCAAGTTTAAGTGAACAACGAGCCCCATTGTTAATCCTTTAAAGAAAATTATTTGTAAATTTCGACAAGTAGAACAATGATTGGAACAGGTAGAAGGTTGAAATCTTTGTATATATTGCTTCTATATAATCTAAGAAACATATATGCAAAGCATCCAAACAGTACCATTCGCCAATTTTTTGTTCTTCAAGTTTAAGTGAACTACGAGCCCCATTGTTAATCCTTTATCGGAAATTATTTGTAAATTTCGACAAGTAGAACAATGAATGGAACAGGTAGACTGTTGAAATCATTGCATATATTGCTTCTATATAGTCTAAGAAACATATATGCAAAGCATCCAAACAGTACAATTCGCCAATTTTTTGTTCTTCAAGTTTAAGTGAACAATGAGCCCCATTGTTAATCCTTTATCGGAAATTATTTGTAAATTTCGACAAGTAGAACAATGAATGGAACAGGTAGACTGTTGAAATCATTGCATATATTGCTTCTATATAGTCCAAGAAACATATATGCAAAGCGTCCAAACAGTACAAATCGCCAATTTTTAGCTCTTCAAGTTTAAGTGAACTACGAGCTCCATTGTTAATCCTTTAAAGGAAATTATTTGTAAATTTCGGAAAGTAGAACAATGAATGAAATAGGTAAACGGTTGAAATCATTGTATATATTGCTTCCATATAGTCTACGAAACATATATGCAAAGCATCCAAACAGTACCATTCGCCAATTTTTTGTTCTTCAATTTTAAGTGAGCAATGAGCCCCATTGTCAATCCTTTATCGGAAATTATTTGTAACTTTCGACAAGTAGAATATTGAATGGAACAGGTAGACGGTTGAAATCTTTGTATCTATCGCTTCTATATAGGATAAGAAACATATATGCAAAGCATCCAAACAGTACCATTCGCCACTTTTTTGTTCTTCAAGTTTAAGTGAACAACGAGCCCCATTGTTAATCCTTTAAAGGAAACTATTTGTAAATTTCGACAAGTAGAACAATGAATGGATCAGGTAGACGGTTGAAATCATTGTATATATTGCTTCTATATAGCCTACGAAACATATATGCAAAGCATCCAAACAGTACAATTCGCCAATTTTTTGTTCTTCAAGTTTAAGTGAACTACGAGCCCCATTGTTAATCCTTTAACGGAAATTAATTGTAACTTTCTACAAGTAGAACAATGATTGGAACACGCAGACGGTTGAAATCTTTGTATATATTGCTTCCATATAGTCTAAGAAACATATATGCAAAGCAACCAAACAGTACCATTCGCCAATTTTTTGTTCTTCAAGTTTAAGTGAACAATGAGCCCCATTGTTAATCCTTTATCGGAAATTATTTGTAACTTTCGACAAGTAGAACATTGAATGGAACAGGTAGACGGTTGAAATCTTTGTATCTATTGCTTCTATATAGGATAAGAAACATATATGCAAAGCATCCAAACAGTACCATTCGCCACTTTTTTGTTCTTCAAGTTTAAGTAAACTACGATCCCCATTGTTAATCCCTTAACGGAAATTATTTGTAATTTTCGAAAAGTAGAACAATGAATGGAACAGGTAGAAGGTTGAAATCTTTGTATATATTGCTTCTATATAATCTAAGAAACATATATGCAAAGCATCCAAACAGTACCATTCGCCAAATTTTGTTCTTCAAGTTTAAGTGAACTACGAGCCCCATTGTTAATACTTTAACGGAAATTATTTGTAACTTGCGAGAAGTAGAACAATGAATGGAACTGGTAGCCGGTTGAAATCAATGTATATATTGCTTCTATATAGTCTAAGAAACATATATGCAAAGCATCCAAACAGTACCATTCGCCAATTTTTTGTTCTTCAAGGTTAAGTGAACGACGAGCCCCATTGTTAATCCTTTAAAGGAAATTATTTGTAAATTTCGACAAGTAGAACAATGAATGGAACAGGTAGACGGTTGCAATCATTGTATATATTGCTTCTATATAGTCTAAGAAACATATATGCAAAGCATCCAAACAGTACAATTTGGCAATTTTTTGTTCTTCAAGTTTAGTGAACAATGAGCCCCATTGTTAATCCTTTAAAGGAAATTATTTGTAACTTTCGACAAGTAGAACAATGAATGGAACAGGTAGACGGTTGAAATCTTTGTATATATTGCTTCTACATAGTCTAAGAAACATATATGCAAAGCATCCAAACAGTACAATTCGCCAATTTTTTGTTCTTCAAGTTTAAGTGAACAATGAGCCCCAATGGTTAATCCTTTATCGGTAATTATTTGTAATTTTCGACAAGTAGAACGATGAATGGAACTGGTAGACGGTTGAAATCTTTGTATATATTGTTTCTATATAATCTAAGAAACATATATGCAAAGCATCTAAACAGTAACAATCGCCAATTTTTTGATCTTCAAGTTTAAGTAAACTACGATCCCCTTTGTTAATCCCTTAACGGAAATTATTTGTAACATTCGACAAGTAGAACAATGAATGGAACAGGTGGACGGTTGAAATCATTGTATATATTGCTTCTATATAGTATAAGAAACATATATGCAAAGCATCCAAAGAGTACAATTCGCCAATATTTTGTTCTTCAAGTTTAAGTGAACAATGAGCCCCAATGGTTAATCCTTTATCGGTAATTATTTGTAACTTTCGACAAGTAGAACAATGAATGGAACAGGTAGACGGTTGAAATCTTTGTATACATTGCTTCTATATAGTCTAAGAAACATATCTGCAAAGCATCCAAACAGTACAATTCGCCAATTTCTTGTTCTTCAAGTTTAAGTGAACAGCGAGCCCCATTGATAATCATGAAATGGAAATTATTTGTAACTTTCTACAAGTAGAACAATGAATAGTGCAGGTAGACGGGTGAAAACATTCTATATATTGCTTCTAAATAGTCTAAGAAACATATATGCAAAGCATCCAAACAGTACAATTCGCCAATTTTTTGTTCTTCAAGTTTAAGTAAACTACGATCCCCTTTGTTAATCCCTTAACGGAAATTATTTGTAACATTCGACAAGTAGAACAATGAATGGAACAGGTAGACGGATGAAATCATTGTATATATTGCTTGTATATAGTCTAAGAAACATATATGCAAAGCATCCAAACAGTACAATTCGCCAATTTTTTGTTCTTCAAGTTTAAGTGAAGAATGAGCCCCAATGGTTAATCCTTTATCGGTAATTATTTGTAACTTTCGACTAGTAGAACAATGAATGGAATAGGTAGACGGTTGAAATCATTGTATATATTGCTTCTATATAGTCTACGAAACATATATGCAAATCATCTAAACAGTAACAATCGCCAATTTTTTGATCTTCAAGTTTAAGTGAACAGCGAGCCCCATTGATAATCATGAAATGGAAATTATTTGTAACTTTCTACAAGTTGAACAATGAATAGTACAGGTAGACGGGTGAAATCTTTCTATATATTGCTTCTAAATAGTCTAAGAAACATCTATGCAAAGCATCCAAACTGTACAATTCGCCAATTTTTTGTTCTTCAAGTTTAAGTGAACTACGAGCCCCATTGTTAATCCTTTAACGGAAATTAATTCTGACTTTCTACAAGTAGAACAATGATTGGAACACGTAGACGGTTGAAATCTTTGTATATATTGCTTCCATATAGTCTAAGAAACATATATGCAAAGCATCCAAACAGTACCATTCGCCAATTTTTTGTTCTTCAAGTTTAAGTGAACAATGAGACCCATTGTTAATCCTTTATCGGAAATTATTTGTAACTTTCGGCAAGTAGATCAAAGAATGGATCATGTAGACGGTTGAAAAAATTGTATATATTGCTTCTATATAGTCTAAGAAACATATATGCAAAGCATCCAAACAGTACAATTCGCCAATTTTTTGTTCTTCAAGTTTAAGTGAACAATGAGCCCCATTGTTAATCCTTTAAAGGAAATTATTTGTAACTTTCGACAAGTAGAACAATGAATGGAACAGGTAGACGGTTGAAATCTTTGTATATATTGCTTCTACATAGTCTAAGAAACATATATGCAAAGCATCCAAACAGTACAATTCGCCACTTTTTTGTTCTTCAAGTTTAAGTGAACAATGAGCCCCAATGGTTAATCCTTTATCGGTAATTATTTGTAATTTTCGACAAGTAGAACAATGAATGGAACTGGTAGACGGTTGAAATCTTTGTATATATTGTTTCTATATAATCTAAGAAACATATATGCAAAGCATCTAGACAGTAACAATCGCCAATTTTTTGATCTTCAAGTTTAAGTGAACCGCGAGCCCCATTGATAATCATGAAATGGAAATTATTTGTAACTTTCTACAAGTAGAACAATGAATAGTACAGGTAGACGGGTGAAATCTTTCTATATATTGCTTCTAAATAGTCTAAGAAACATCTATGCAAAGCATCCAAACAGTACAATTCGCCAATTTTTTGTTCTTCAAGTTTAAGTAAACTACGATCCCCATTGTTAATCCCTTAACGGAAATTATTTGTAATTTTCGACAAGTAGAACAATGAATGGAACAGGTAGACGGTTGAAATCATTATATATATTGCTTCTATATAGTCTAAGAAACATATATGCAAAGCATCCAAACAGTACAATTCGCCAATTTTTTGTTCTTCAAGTTTAAGTAAACTACGATCCCCTTTGTTAATCCCTTAACGGAAATTATTTGTAACATTCGACAAGTAGAACAATGAATGGAACAGGTGGACGGTTGAAATCATTGTATATATTGCTTCTATATAGTCTAAGAAACATATATGCAAAGCATCCAAACAGTACAATTCGCCAATTTTTTGTTCTTCAAGTTTAAGTGAACAATGAGCCCCAATGGTTAATCCTTTATCGGTAATTATTTGTAACTTTCGACAAGTAGAACAATGAATGGAATAGGTAGACGGTTGAAATCATTGTATATATTGCTTCTATATAGTCTACGAAACATATATGCAAATCATCTAAACAGTAACAATCGCCAATTTTTTGATCTTCAAGTTTAAGTGAACAGCGAGCCCCATTGATAATCATGAAATGGAAATTATTTGTAACTTTCTACAAGTTGAACAATGAATAGTACAGGTAGACGGGTGAAATCTTTCTATATATTGCTTCTAAATAGTCTAAGAAACATCTATGCAAAGCATCCAAACAGTACAATTCGCCAATTTTTTGTTCTTCAAGTTTAAGTGAACTACGAGCCCCATTGTTAATCCTTTAACGGAAATTAATTGTGACTTTCTACAAGTAGAACAATGATTGGAACACGTAGACGGTTGAAATCTTTGTATATATTGCTTCCATATAGTCTAAGAAACATATATGCAAAGCATCCAAACAGTACCATTCGCCAATTTTTTGTTCTTCAAGTTTAAGTGAACAATGAGACCCATTGTTAATCCTTTATCGGAAATTATTTGTAACTTTCGGCAAGTAGATCAATGAATGGATCATGTAGACGTTTGAAAAAATTGTATATATTGCTTCTATATAGTCTAAGAAACATATATGCAAAGCATCCAAACAGTACAATTCGCCAATTTTTTGTTCTTCAAGTTTAAGTGAACAATGAGCCCCATTGTTAATCCTTTAAAGGAAATTATTTGTAACTTTCGACAAGTAGAACAATGAATGGAACAGGTAGACGGTTGAAATCATTATATATATTGCTTCTATATAGTCTAAGAAACATATATGCAAAGCATCCAAACAGTACAATTCGCCAATTTTTTGTTCTTCAAGTTTAAGTAAACTACGATCCCCTTTGTTAATCCCTTAACGGAAATTATTTGTAAAATTCGACAAGTAGAACAATGAATGGAACAGGTGGACGGTTGAAATCATTGTATATATTGCTTCTATATAGTCTAAGAAACATATATGCAAAGCATCCAAACAGTACAATTCGCCAATTTTTTGTTCTTCAAGTTTAAGTGAACAATGAGCCCCAATGGTTAATCGTTTATCGGTAATTATTTGTAACTTTCGACAAGTAGAACAATGAATGGAATAGGTAGACGGTTGAAATCTTTGTATATATTGTTTCTATATAATCTAAGAAACATATATGCAAAGCATCTAAACAGTAACAATCGCCAATTTTTTGATCTTCAAGTTTAAGTGAACCGCGAGCCCCATTGATAATCATGAAATGGAAATTATTTGTAACTTTCTACAAGTAGAACAATGAATAGTACAGGTAGACGGGTGAAATCTTTCTATATATTGCTTCTAAATAGTCTAAGAAACATCTATGCAAAGCATCCAAACAGTACAATTCGCCAATTTTTTGTTCTTCAAGTTTAAGTAAACTACGATCCCCATTGTTAATCCCTTAACGGAAATTATTTGTAACTTTCGACAAGTAGAACAATGAATGGAACAGGTAGACGGTTGAAATCATTATATATATTGCTTCTATATAGTCTAAGAAACATATATGCAAAGCATCCAAACAGTACAATTCGCCAATTTTTTGTTCTTCAAGTTTAAGTAAACTACGATCCCCTTTGTTAATCCCTTAACGGAAATTATTTGTAACATTCGACAAGTAGAACAATGAATGGAACAGGTGGACGGTTGAAATCATTGTATATATTGCTTCTATATAGTCTAAGAAACATATATGCAAAGCATCCAAACAGTACAATTCGCCAATTTTTTGTTCTTCAAGTTTAAGTGAACAATGAGCCCCAATGGTTAATCCTTTATCGGTAATTATTTGTAACTTTCGACAAGTAGAACAATGAATGGAACAGGTAGACGGTTGAAATCTTTGTATACATTGCTTCTATATAGTCTAAGAAACATATATGCAAAGCATCCAAACAGTACAATTCGCCAATTTTTTGTTCTTCAAGTTTAAGTGAACAGCGAGCCCCATTGATAATCATGAAATGGAAATTATTTGTAACTTTCTACAAGTAGAACAATGAATAGTGCAGGTAGACGGGTGAAATCATTCTATATATTGCTTCTAAATAGTCTAAGAAACATATATGCAAAGCATCCAAACAGTACAATTCGCCAATTTTTTGTTCTTCAAGTTTAAGTGAACAGCGAGCCCCATTGATAATCATGAAATGGAAATTATTTGTAACATTCGACAAGTAGAACAATGAATGGAACAGGTGGACGGTTGAAATCATTGTATATATTGCTTCTATATAGTCTAAGAAACATATATGCAAAGCATCCAAACAGTACAATTCGCCAATTTTTTGTTCTTCAAGTTTAAGTGAACAATGAGCCCCAATGGTTAATCCTTTATCGGTAATTATTTGTAACTTTCGACAAGTAGAACAATGAATGGAATAGGTAGACGGTTGAAATCTTTGTATATATTGTTTCTATATAATCTAAGAAACATATATGCAAAGCATCTAAACAGTAACAATCGCCAATTTTTTGATCTTCAAGTTTAAGTGAACCGCGAGCCCCATTGATAATCATGAAATGGAAATTATTTGTAACTTTCTACAAGTAGAACAATGAATAGTACAGGTAGACGGGTGAAATCTTTCTATATATTGGTTCTAAATAGTCTAAGAAACATCTATGCAAAGCATCCAAACAGTACAATTCGCCAATTTTTTGTTCTTCAAGTTTAAGTAAACTACGATCCCCATTGTTAATCCCTTAACGGAAATTATTTGTAACTTTCGACAAGTAGAACAATGAATGGAACAGGTAGACGGTTGAAATCATCATATATATTGCTTCTATATAGTCTAAGAAACATATATGCAAAGCATCCAAACAGTACAATTCGCCAATTTTTTGTTCTTCAAGTTTAAGTAAACTACGATCCCCTTTGTTAATCCCTTAACGGAAATTATTTGTAACATTCGACAAGTAGAACAATGAATGGAACAGGTGGACGGTTGAAATCATTGTATATATTGCTTCTATATAGTCTAAGAAACATATATGCAAAGCATCCAAACAGTACAATTCGCCAATTTTTTGTTCTTCAAGTTTAAGTGAACAATGAGCCCCAATGGTTAATCCTTTATCGGTAATTATTTGTAACTTTCGACAAGTAGAACAATGAATGGAACAGGTAGACGGTTGAAATCTTTGTATACATTGCTTCTATATAGTCTAAGAAACATATATGCAAAGCATCCAAACAGTACAATTCGCCAATTTTTTGTTCTTCAAGTTTAAGTGAACAGCGAGCCCCATTGATAATCATGAAATGGAAATTATTTGTAACTTTCTACAAGTAGAACAATGAATAGTGCAGGTAGACGGGTGAAATCATTCTATATATTGCTTCTAAATAGTCTAAGAAACATATATGCAAAGCATTCAAACAGTACAATTCGCCAATTTTTAGTTCTTCAAGTTTAAGTGAACAGCGAGCCCCAATGATAATCATGAAATGGAAATTATTTGTAACTTTCTACAAGTAGAACAATGAATAGTGCAGGTAGACGGGTGAAATCATTCTATATATTGCTTCTAAATAGTCTAAGAAACATATATGCAAAGCATCCAAACAGTACAATTCGCCAATTTTTTGTTCTTCAAGTTTAAGTAAACTACGATCCCCTTTGTTAATCCCTTAACGGAAATTATTTGTAACATTCGACAAGTAGAACAATGAATGGAACAGGTAGACGGATGAAATCATTGTATATATTGCTTGTATATAGTCTAAGAAACATATATGCAAAGCATCCAAACAGTACAATTCGCCAATTTTTTGTTCTTCAAGTTTAAGTGAACAATGAGCCCCAATGGTTAATCCTTTATCGGTAATTATTTGTAACTTTCGACTAGTAGAACAATGAATGGAATAGGTAGACGGTTGAAATCATTGTATATATTGCTTCTATATAGTCTACGAAACATATATGCAAATCATCTAAACAGTAACAATCGCCAATTTTTTGATCTTCAAGTTTAAGTGAACAGCGAGCCCCATTGATAATCATGAAATGGAAATTATTTGTAACTTTCTACAAGTTGAACAATGAATAGTACAGGTAGACGGGTGAAATCTTTCTATATATTGCTTCTAAATAGTCTAAGAAACATCTATGCAAAGCATCCAAACAGTACAATTCGCCAATTTTTTGTTCTTCAAGTTTAAGTGAACTACGAGCCCCATTGTTAATCCTTTAACGGAAATTAATTGTGACTTTCTACAAGTAGAACAATGATTGGAACACGTAGACGGTTGTAATCTTTGTATATATTGCTTCCATATAGTCTAAGAAACATATATGCAAAGCATCCAAACAGTACCATTCGCCAATTTTTTGTTCTTCAAGTTTAAGTGAACAATGAGACCCATTGTTAATCCTTTATCGGAAATTATTTGTAACTTTCGGCAAGTAGATCAATGAATGGATCATGTAGACGGTTGAAAAAATTGTATATATTGCTTCTATATAGTCTAAGAAACATATATGCAAAGCATCCAAACAGTACAATTCGCCAATTTTTTGTTCTTCAAGTTTAAGTGAACAATGAGCCCCATTGTTAATCCTTTAAAGGAAATTAGTTGTAACTTTCGACAAGTAGAACAATGAATGGAACAGGTAGACGGTTGAAATCTTTGTATATATTGCTTCTACATAGTCTAAGAAACATATATGCAAAGCATCCAAACAGTACAATTCGCCAATTTTTTGTTCTTCAAGTTTAAGTAAACTACGATCCCCTTTGTTAATCCCTTAACGGAAATTATTTGTAACATTCGACAAGTAGAACAATGAATGGAACAGGTAGACGGATGAAATCATTGTATATATTGTTTCTATATAATCTAAGAAACATATATGCAAAGCATCTAAACAGTAACAATCGCCAATTTTTTGATCTTCAAGTTTAAGTGAACCGCGAGCCCCATTGATAATCATGAAATGGAAATTATTTGTAACTTTCTACAAGTAGAACAATGAATAGTACAGGTAGACGGGTGAAATCTTTCTATATATTGCTTCTAAATAGTCTAAGAAACATCTATGCAAAGCATCCAAACAGTACAATTCGCCAATTTTTTGTTCTTCAAGTTTAAGTAAACTACGATCCCCATTGTTAATCCCTTAACGGAAATTATTTGTAACTTTCGACAAGTAGAACAATGAATGGAACAGGTAGACGGTTGAAATCATTATATATATTGCTTCTATATAGTCTAAGAAACATATATGCAAAGCATCCAAACAGTACCATTCGCCACTTTTTTGTTCTTCAAGTTTAAGTAAACTACGATCCCCATTGTTAATCCCTTAACGGAAATTATTTGTAATTTTCGAAAAGTAGAACAATGAATGGAACAGGTAGAAGGTTGAAATCTTTGTATATATTGCTTCTATATAATCTAAGAAACATATATGCAAAGCATCCAAACAGTACCATTCGCCAAATTTTGTTCTTCAAGTTTAAGTGAACTACGAGCCCCATTGTTAATACTTTAACGGAAATTATTTGTAACTTGCGAGAAGTAGAACAATGAATGGAACTGGTAGCCGGTTGAAATCAATGTATATATTGCTTCTATATAGTCTAAGAAACATATATGCAAAGCATCCAAACAGTACAATTCGCCAATTTTTTGTTCTTCAAGTTTAAGTAAACTACGATCCCCTTTGTTAATCCCTTAACGGAAATTATTTGTAACATTCGACAAGTAGAACAATGAATGGAACAGGTAGACGGATGAAATCATTGTATATATTGCTTGTATATAGTCTAAGAAACATATATGCAAAGCATCCAAACAGTACAATTCGCCAATTTTTTGTTCTTCAAGTTTAAGTGAAGAATGAGCCCCAATGGTTAATCCTTTATCGGTAATTATTTGTAACTTTCGACTAGTAGAACAATGAATGGAATAGGTAGACGGTTGAAATCATTGTATATATTGCTTCTATATAGTCTACGAAACATATATGCAAATCATCTAAACAGTAACAATCGCCAATTTTTTGATCTTCAAGTTTAAGTGAACAGCGAGCCCCATTGATAATCATGAAATGGAAATTATTTGTAACTTTCTACAAGTTGAACAATGAATAGTACAGGTAGACGGGTGAAATCTTTCTATATATTGCTTCTAAATAGTCTAAGAAACATCTATGCAAAGCATCCAAACTGTACAATTCGCCAATTTTTTGTTCTTCAAGTTTAAGTGAACTACGAGCCCCATTGTTAATCCTTTAACGGAAATTAATTCTGACTTTCTACAAGTAGAACAATGATTGGAACACGTAGACGGTTGAAATCTTTGTATATATTGCTTCCATATAGTCTAAGAAACATATATGCAAAGCATCCAAACAGTACCATTCGCCAATTTTTTGTTCTTCAAGTTTAAGTGAACAATGAGACCCATTGTTAATCCTTTATCGGAAATTATTTGTAACTTTCGGCAAGTAGATCAAAGAATGGATCATGTAGACGGTTGAAAAAATTGTATATATTGCTTCTATATAGTCTAAGAAACATATATGCAAAGCATCCAAACAGTACAATTCGCCAATTTTTTGTTCTTCAAGTTTAAGTGAACAATGAGCCCCATTGTTAATCCTTTAAAGGAAATTATTTGTAACTTTCGACAAGTAGAACAATGAATGGAACAGGTAGACGGTTGAAATCTTTGTATATATTGCTTCTACATAGTCTAAGAAACATATATGCAAAGCATCCAAACAGTACAATTCGCCACTTTTTTGTTCTTCAAGTTTAAGTGAACAATGAGCCCCAATGGTTAATCCTTTATCGGTAATTATTTGTAATTTTCGACAAGTAGAACAATGAATGGAACTGGTAGACGGTTGAAATCTTTGTATATATTGTTTCTATATAATCTAAGAAACATATATGCAAAGCATCTAGCCAGTAACAATCGCCAATTTTTTGATCTTCAAGTTTAAGTGAACCGCGAGCCCCATTGATAATCATGAAATGGAAATTATTTGTAACTTTCTACAAGTAGAACAATGAATAGTACAGGTAGACGGGTGAAATCTTTCTATATATTGCTTCTAAATAGTCTAAGAAACATCTATGCAAAGCATCCAAACAGTACAATTCGCCAATTTTTTGTTCTTCAAGTTTAAGTAAACTACGATCCCCATTGTTAATCCCTTAACGGAAATTATTTGTAATTTTCGACAAGTAGAACAATGAATGGAACAGGTAGACGGTTGAAATCATTATATATATTGCTTCTATATAGTCTAAGAAACATATATGCAAAGCATCCAAACAGTACAATTCGCCAATTTTTTGTTCTTCAAGTTTAAGTAAACTACGATCCCCTTTGTTAATCCCTTAACGGAAATTATTTGTAACATTCGACAAGTAGAACAATGAATGGAACAGGTGGACGGTTGAAATCATTGTATATATTGCTTCTATATAGTCTAAGAAACATATATGCAAAGCATCCAAACAGTACAATTCGCCAATTTTTTGTTCTTCAAGTTTAAGTGAACAATGAGCCCCAATGGTTAATCCTTTATCGGTAATTATTTGTAACTTTCGACAAGTAGAACAATGAATGGAATAGGTAGACGGTTGAAATCATTGTATATATTGCTTCTATATAGTCTACGAAACATATATGCAAATCATCTAAACAGTAACAATCGCCAATTTTTTGATCTTCAAGTTTAAGTGAACAGCGAGCCCCATTGATAATCATGAAATGGAAATTATTTGTAACTTTCTACAAGTTGAACAATGAATAGTACAGGTAGACGGGTGAAATCTTTCTATATATTGCTTCTAAATAGTCTAAGAAACATCTATGCAAAGCATCCAAACAGTACAATTCGCCAATTTTTTGTTCTTCAAGTTTAAGTGAACTACGAGCCCCATTGTTAATCCTTTAACGGAAATTAATTGTGACTTTCTACAAGTAGAACAATGATTGGAACACGTAGACGGTTGAAATCTTTGTATATATTGCTTCCATATAGTCTAAGAAACATATATGCAAAGCATCCAAACAGTACCATTCGCCAATTTTTTGTTCTTCAAGTTTAAGTGAACAATGAGACCCATTGTTAATCCTTTATCGGAAATTATTTGTAACTTTCGGCAAGTAGATCAATGAATGGATCATGTAGACGTTTGAAAAAATTGTATATATTGCTTCTATATAGTCTAAGAAACATATATGCAAAGCATCCAAACAGTACAATTCGCCAATTTTTTGTTCTTCAAGTTTAAGTGAACAATGAGCCCCATTGTTAATCCTTTAAAGGAAATTATTTGTAACTTTCGACAAGTAGAACAATGAATGGAACAGGTAGACGGTTGAAATCATTATATATATTGCTTCTATATAGTCTAAGAAACATATATGCAAAGCATCCAAACAGTACAATTCGCCAATTTTTTGTTCTTCAAGTTTAAGTAAACTACGATCCCCTTTGTTAATCCCTTAACGGAAATTATTTGTAAAATTCGACAAGTAGAACAATGAATGGAACAGGTGGACGGTTGAAATCATTGTATATATTGCTTCTATATAGTCTAAGAAACATATATGCAAAGCATCCAAACAGTACAATTCGCCAATTTTTTGTTCTTCAAGTTTAAGTGAACAATGAGCCCCAATGGTTAATCCTTTATCGGTAATTATTTGTAACTTTCGACAAGTAGAACAATGAATGGAATAGGTAGACGGTTGAAATCTTTGTATATATTGTTTCTATATAATCTAAGAAACATATATGCAAAGCATCTAAACAGTAACAATCGCCAATTTTTTGATCTTCAAGTTTAAGTGAACCGCGAGCCCCATTGATAATCATGAAATGGAAATTATTTGTAACTTTCTACAAGTAGAACAATGAATAGTACAGGTAGACGGGTGAAATCTTTCTATATATTGCTTCTAAATAGTCTAAGAAACATCTATGCAAAGCATCCAAACAGTACAATTCGCCAATTTTTTGTTCTTCAAGTTTAAGTAAACTACGATCCCCATTGTTAATCCCTTAACGGAAATTATTTGTAACTTTCGACAAGTAGAACAATGAATGGAACAGGTAGACGGTTGAAATCATTATATATATTGCTTCTATATAGTCTAAGAAACATATATGCAAAGCATCCAAACAGTACAATTCGCCAATTTTTTGTTCTTCAAGTTTAAGTAAACTACGATCCCCTTTGTTAATCCCTTAACGGAAATTATTTGTAACATTCGACAAGTAGAACAATGAATGGAACAGGTGGACGGTTGAAATCATTGTATATATTGCTTCTATATAGTCTAAGAAACATATATGCAAAGCATCCAAACAGTACAATTCGCCAATTTTTTGTTCTTCAAGTTTAAGTGAACAATGAGCCCCAATGGTTAATCCTTTATCGGTAATTATTTGTAACTTTCGACAAGTAGAACAATGAATGGAACAGGTAGACGGTTGAAATCTTTGTATACATTGCTTCTATATAGTCTAAGAAACATATATGCAAAGCATCCAAACAGTACAGTTCGCCAATTTTTTGTTCTTCAAGTTTAAGTGAACAGCGAGCCCCATTGATAATCATGAAATGGAAATTATTTGTAACTTTCTACAAGTAGAACAATGAATAGTGCAGGTAGACGGGTGAAATCATTCTATATATTGCTTCTAAATAGTCTAAGAAACATATATGCAAAGCATCCAAACAGTACAATTCGCCAATTTTTTGTTCTTCAAGTTTAAGTGAACAGCGAGCCCCATTGATAATCATGAAATGGAAATTATTTGTAACATTCGACAAGTAGAACAATGAATGGAACAGGTGGACGGTTGAAATCATTGTATATATTGCTTCTATATAGTCTAAGAAACATATATGCAAAGCATCCAAACAGTACAATTCGCCAATTTTTTGTTCTTCAAGTTTAAGTGAACAATGAGCCCCAATGGTTAATCCTTTATCGGTAATTATTTGTAACTTTCGACAAGTAGAACAATGAATGGAATAGGTAGACGGTTGAAATCTTTGTATATATTGTTTCTATATAATCTAAGAAACATATATGCAAAGCATCTAAACAGTAACAATCGCCAATTTTTTGATCTTCAAGTTTAAGTGAACCGCGAGCCCCATTGATAATCATGAAATGGAAATTATTTGTAACTTTCTACAAGTAGAACAATGAATAGTACAGGTAGACGGGTGAAATCTTTCTATATATTGGTTCTAAATAGTCTAAGAAACATCTATGCAAAGCATCCAAACAGTACAATTCGCCAATTTTTTGTTCTTCAAGTTTAAGTAAACTACGATCCCCATTGTTAATCCCTTAACGGAAATTATTTGTAACTTTCGACAAGTAGAACAATGAATGGAACAGGTAGACGGTTGAAATCATCATATATATTGCTTCTATATAGTCTAAGAAACATATATGCAAAGCATCCAAACAGTACAATTCGCCAATTTTTTGTTCTTCAAGTTTAAGTAAACTACGATCCCCTTTGTTAATCCCTTAACGGAAATTATTTGTAACATTCGACAAGTAGAACAATGAATGGAACAGGTGGACGGTTGAAATCATTGTATATATTGCTTCTATATAGTCTAAGAAACATATATGCAAAGCATCCAAACAGTACAATTCGCCAATTTTTTGTTCTTCAAGTTTAAGTGAACAATGAGCCCCAATGGTTAATCCTTTATCGGTAATTATTTGTAACTTTCGACAAGTAGAACAATGAATGGAACAGGTAGACGGTTGAAATCTTTGTATACATTGCTTCTATATAGTCTAAGAAACATATATGCAAAGCATCCAAACAGTACAATTCGCCAATTTTTTGTTCTTCAAGTTTAAGTGAACAGCGAGCCCCATTGATAATCATGAAATGGAAATTATTTGTAACTTTCTACAAGTAGAACAATGAATAGTGCAGGTAGACGGGTGAAATCATTCTATATATTGCTTCTAAATAGTCTAAGAAACATATATGCAAAGCATCCAAACAGTACAATTCGCCAATTTTTAGTTCTTCAAGTTTAAGTGAACAGCGAGCCCCAATGATAATCATGAAATGGAAATTATTTGTAACTTTCTACAAGTAGAACAATGAATAGTGCAGGTAGACGGGTGAAATCATTCTATATATTGCTTCTAAATAGTCTAAGAAACATATATGCAAAGCATCCAAACAGTACAATTCGCCAATTTTTTGTTCTTCAAGTTTAAGTAAACTACGATCCCCTTTGTTAATCCCTTAACGGAAATTATTTGTAACATTCGACAAGTAGAACAATGAATGGAACAGGTAGACGGATGAAATCATTGTATATATTGCTTGTATATAGTCTAAGAAACATATATGCAAAGCATCCAAACAGTACAATTCGCCAATTTTTTGTTCTTCAAGTTTAAGTGAACAATGAGCCCCAATGGTTAATCCTTTATCGGTAATTATTTGTAACTTTCGACTAGTAGAACAATGAATGGAATAGGTAGACGGTTGAAATCATTGTATATATTGCTTCTATATAGTCTACGAAACATATATGCAAATCATCTAAACAGTAACAATCGCCAATTTTTTGATCTTCAAGTTTAAGTGAACAGCGAGCCCCATTGATAATCATGAAATGGAAATTATTTGTAACTTTCTACAAGTTGAACAATGAATAGTACAGGTAGACGGGTGAAATCTTTCTATATATTGCTTCTAAATAGTCTAAGAAACATCTATGCAAAGCATCCAAACAGTACAATTCGCCAATTTTTTGTTCTTCAAGTTTAAGTGAACTACGAGCCCCATTGTTAATCCTTTAACGGAAATTAATTGTGACTTTCTACAAGTAGAACAATGATTGGAACACGTAGACGGTTGTAATCTTTGTATATATTGCTTCCATATAGTCTAAGAAACATATATGCAAAGCATCCAAACAGTACCATTCGCCAATTTTTTGTTCTTCAAGTTTAAGTGAACAATGAGACCCATTGTTAATCCTTTATCGGAAATTATTTGTAACTTTCGGCAAGTAGATCAATGAATGGATCATGTAGACGGTTGAAAAAATTGTATATATTGCTTCTATATAGTCTAAGAAACATATATGCAAAGCATCCAAACAGTACAATTCGCCAATTTTTTGTTCTTCAAGTTTAAGTGAACAATGAGCCCCATTGTTAATCCTTTAAAGGAAATTAGTTGTAACTTTCGACAAGTAGAACAATGAATGGAACAGGTAGACGGTTGAAATCTTTGTATATATTGCTTCTACATAGTCTAAGAAACATATATGCAAAGCATCCAAACAGTACAATTCGCCAATTTTTTGTTCTTCAAGTTTAAGTAAACTACGATCCCCTTTGTTAATCCCTTAACGGAAATTATTTGTAACATTCGACAAGTAGAACAATGAATGGAACAGGTAGACGGATGAAATCATTGTATATATTGTTTCTATATAATCTAAGAAACATATATGCAAAGCATCTAAACAGTAACAATCGCCAATTTTTTGATCTTCAAGTTTAAGTGAACCGCGAGCCCCATTGATAATCATGAAATGGAAATTATTTGTAACTTTCTACAAGTAGAACAATGAATAGTACAGGTAGACGGGTGAAATCTTTCTATATATTGCTTCTAAATAGTCTAAGAAACATCTATGCAAAGCATCCAAACAGTACAATTCGCCAATTTTTTGTTCTTCAAGTTTAAGTAAACTACGATCCCCATTGTTAATCCCTTAACGGAAATTATTTGTAACTTTCGACAAGTAGAACAATGAATGGAACAGGTAGACGGTTGAAATCATTATATATATTGCTTCTATATAGTCTAAGAAACATATATGCAAAGCATCCAAACAGTACAATTCGCCAATTTTTTGTTCTTCAAGTTTAAGTAAACTACGATCCCCTTTGTTAATCCCTTAACGGAAATTATTTGTAACATTCGACAAGTAGAACAATGAATGGAACAGGTGGACGGTTGAAATCATTGTATATATTGCTTCTATATAGTCTAAGAAACATATATGCAAAGCATCCAAACAGTACAATTCGCCAATTTTTTGTTCTTCAAGTTTAAGTGAACAATGAGCCCCAATGGTTAATCCTTTATCGGTAATTATTTGTAACTTTCGACAAGTAGAACAATGAATGGAACAGGTAGACGGTTGAAATCTTTGTATACATTGCTTCTATATAGTCTAAGAAACATATATGCAAAGCATCCAAACAGTACAATTCGCCAATTTTTTGTTCTTCAAGTTTAAGTGAACAGCGAGCCCCATTGATAATCATGAAATGGAAATTATTTGTAACTTTCTACAAGTAGAACAATGAATAGTGCAGGTAGACGGGTGAAATCATTCTATATATTGCTTCTAAATAGTCTAAGAAACATATATGCAAAGCATCCAAACAGTACAATTCGCCAATTTTTTGTTCTTCAAGTTTAAGTGAACAGCGAGCCCCATTGATAATCATGAAATGGAAATTATTTGTAACATTCGACAAGTAGAACAATGAATGGAACAGGTGGACGGTTGAAATCATTGTATATATTGCTTCTATATAGTCTAAGAAACATATATGCAAAGCATCCAAACAGTACAATTCGCCAATTTTTTGTTCTTCAAGTTTAAGTGAACAATGAGCCCCAATGGTTAATCCTTTATCGGTAATTATTTGTAACTTTCGACAAGTAGAACAATGAATGGAATAGGTAGACGGTTGAAATCTTTGTATATATTGTTTCTATATAATCTAAGAAACATATATGCAAAGCATCTAAACAGTAACAATCGCCAATTTTTTGATCTTCAAGTTTAAGTGAACCGCGAGCCCCATTGATAATCATGAAATGGAAATTATTTGTAACTTTCTACAAGTAGAACAATGAATAGTACAGGTAGACGGGTGAAATCTTTCTATATATTGGTTCTAAATAGTCTAAGAAACATCTATGCAAAGCATCCAAACAGTACAATTCGCCAATTTTTTGTTCTTCAAGTTTAAGTAAACTACGATCCCCATTGTTAATCCCTTAACGGAAATTATTTGTAACTTTCGACAAGTAGAACAATGAATGGAACAGGTAGACGGTTGAAATCATCATATATATTGCTTCTATATAGTCTAAGAAACATATATGCAAAGCATCCAAACAGTACAATTCGCCAATTTTTTGTTCTTCAAGTTTAAGTAAACTACGATCCCCTTTGTTAATCCCTTAACGGAAATTATTTGTAACATTCGACAAGTAGAACAATGAATGGAACAGGTGGACGGTTGAAATCATTGTATATATTGCTTCTATATAGTCTAAGAAACATATATGCAAAGCATCCAAACAGTACAATTCGCCAATTTTTTGTTCTTCAAGTTTAAGTGAACAATGAGCCCCAATGGTTAATCCTTTATCGGTAATTATTTGTAACTTTCGACAAGTAGAACAATGAATGGAACAGGTAGACGGTTGAAATCTTTGTATACATTGCTTCTATATAGTCTAAGAAACATATATGCAAAGCATCCAAACAGTACAATTCGCCAATTTTTTGTTCTTCAAGTTTAAGTGAACAGCGAGCCCCATTGATAATCATGAAATGGAAATTATTTGTAACTTTCTACAAGTAGAACAATGAATAGTGCAGGTAGACGGGTGAAATCATTCTATATATTGCTTCTAAATAGTCTAAGAAACATATATGCAAAGCATCCAAACAGTACAATTCGCCAATTTTTAGTTCTTCAAGTTTAAGTGAACAGCGAGCCCCATTGATAATCATGAAATGGAAATTATTTGTAACTTTCTACAAGTAGAACAATGAATAGTGCAGGTAGACGGGTGAAATCATTCTATATATTGCTTCTAAATAGTCTAAGAAACATATATGCAAAGCATCCAAACAGTACAATTCGCCAATTTTTTGTTCTTCAAGTTTAAGTAAACTACGATCCCCTTTGTTAATCCCTTAACGGAAATTATTTGTAACATTCGACAAGTAGAACAATGAATGGAACAGGTAGACGGATGAAATCATTGTATATATTGCTTGTATATAGTCTAAGAAACATATATGCAAAGCATCCAAACAGTACAATTCGCCAATTTTTTGTTCTTCAAGTTTAAGTGAACAATGAGCCCCAATGGTTAATCCTTTATCGGTAATTATTTGTAACTTTCGACTAGTAGAACAATGAATGGAATAGGTAGACGGTTGAAATCATTGTATATATTGCTTCTATATAGTCTACGAAACATATATGCAAATCATCTAAACAGTAACAATCGCCAATTTTTTGATCTTCAAGTTTAAGTGAACAGCGAGCCCCATTGATAATCATGAAATGGAAATTATTTGTAACTTTCTACAAGTTGAACAATGAATAGTACAGGTAGACGGGTGAAATCTTTCTATATATTGCTTCTAAATAGTCTAAGAAACATCTATGCAAAGCATCCAAACAGTACAATTCGCCAATTTTTTGTTCTTCAAGTTTAAGTGAACTACGAGCCCCATTGTTAATCCTTTAACGGAAATTAATTGTGACTTTCTACAAGTAGAACAATGATTGGAACACGTAGACGGTTGTAATCTTTGTATATATTGCTTCCATATAGTCTAAGAAACATATATGCAAAGCATCCAAACAGTACCATTCGCCAATTTTTTGTTCTTCAAGTTTAAGTGAACAATGAGACCCATTGTTAATCCTTTATCGGAAATTATTTGTAACTTTCGGCAAGTAGATCAATGAATGGATCATGTAGACGGTTGAAAAAATTGTATATATTGCTTCTATATAGTCTAAGAAACATATATGCAAAGCATCCAAACAGTACAATTCGCCAATTTTTTGTTCTTCAAGTTTAAGTGAACAATGAGCCCCATTGTTAATCCTTTAAAGGAAATTAGTTGTAACTTTCGACAAGTAGAACAATGAATGGAACAGGTAGACGGTTGAAATCTTTGTATATATTGCTTCTACATAGTCTAAGAAACATATATGCAAAGCATCCAAACAGTACAATTCGCCAATTTTTTGTTCTTCAAGTTTAAGTAAACTACGATCCCCTTTGTTAATCCCTTAACGGAAATTATTTGTAACATTCGACAAGTAGAACAATGAATGGAACAGGTAGACGGATGAAATCATTGTATATATTGCTTGTATATAGTCTAAGAAACATATATGCAAAGCATCCAAACAGTACAATTCGCCAATTTTTTGTTCTTCAAGTTTAAGTGAACAATGAGCCCCAATGGTTAATCCTTTATCGGTAATTATTTGTAACTTTCGACTAGTAGAACAATGAATGGAACAGGTAGACGGTTGAAATCTTTGTATACATTGCTTCTATATAGTCTAAGAAACATATATGCAAAGCATCCAAACAGTACAATTCGCCAATTTTTTGTTCTTCAAGTTTAAGTGAACAGCGAGCCCCATTGATAATAATGAAATGGAAATTATTTGTAACTTTCTACAAGTAGAACAATGAATAGTGCAGGTAGACGGGTGAAAACATTCTATATATTGCTTCTAAATAGTCTAAGAAACATATATGCAAAGCATCCAAACAGTACAATTCGCCAATTTTTTGTTCTTCAAGTTTAAGTGAACCATGAGACCCATTGTTAATCCTTTATCGGAAATTATTTGTAACTTTCGACAAGTAGAACAATGAATGGAACAGGTAGACGGTTGAAATCTTTGTATATATTGCTTCTATATAGTCTAAGAAACATATATGCAAAGCATCCAAACAGTACAATTCGCCAATTTTTTGTTCTTCAAGTTTAAGTGAACAATGAGCCCCAATGGTTAATCCTTTATCGGTAATTATTTGTAACTTTCGACTAGTAGAACAATGAATGGAATAGGTAGACGGTTGAAATCTTTGTATATATTGTTTCTATATAATCTAAGAAACATATATGCAAAGCATCTAAACAGTAACAATCGCCAATTTTTTGATCTTCAAGTTTAAGTGAACCGCGAGCCCCATTGATAATCATGAAATGGAAATTATTTGTAACTTTCTACAAGTAGAACAATGAATAGTACAGGTAGACGGGTGAAATCTTTCTATATATTGCTTCTAAATAGTCTAAGAAACATCTATGCAAAGCATCCAAACAGTACAATTCGCCAATTTTTTGTTCTTCAAGTTTAAGTAAACTACGATCCCCATTGTTAATCCCTTAACGGAAATTATTTGTAACTTTCGACAAGTAGAACAATGAATGGAACAGGTAGACGGTTGAAATCATTATATATATTGCTTCTATATAGTCTAAGAAACATATATGCAAAGCATCCAAACAGTACAATTCGCCAATTTTTTGTTCTTCAAGTTTAAGTGAACAGTGAGCCCCAATGGTTAATCCTTTATCGGTAATTATTTGTAACTTTCGACAAGTAGAACAATGAATGGAACAGGTAGACGGTTGAAATCTTTGTATACATTGCTTCTATATAGTCTAAGAAACATATATGCAAAGCATCCAAACAGTACAATTCGCCAATTTTTTGTTCTTCAAGTTTAAGTGAACAGCGAGCCCCATTGATAATCATGAAATGGAAATTATTTGTAACTTTCTACAAGTAGAACAATGAATAGTGCAGGTAGACGGGTGAAATCATTCTATATATTGCTTCTAAATAGTCTAAGAAACATATATGCAAAGCATCCAAACAGTACAATTCGCCAATTTTTTGTTCTTCAAGTTTAAGTGAACAGCGAGCCCCATTGATAATCATGAAATGGAAATTATTTGTAACTTTCTACAAGTAGAACAATGAATAGTGCAGGTAGACGGGTGAAATCATTCTATATATTGCTTCTAAATAGTCTAAGAAACATATATGCAAAGCATCCAAACAGTACAATTCGCCAATTTTTTGTTCTTCAAGTTTAAGTAAACTACGATCCCCTTTGTTAATCCCTTAACGGAAATTATTTGTAACATTCGACAAGTAGAACAATGAATGGAACAGGTAGATGGATGAAATCATTGTATATATTGCTTGTATATAGTCTAAGAAACATATATGCAAAGCATCCAAACAGTACAATTCGCCAATTTTTTGTTCTTCAAGTTTAAGTGAACAATGAGCCCCAATGGTTAATCCTTTATCGGTAATTATTTGTAACTTTGGACTAGTAGAACAATGAATGGAATAGGTAGACGGTTGAAATCATTGTATATATTGCTTCTATATAGTCTACGAAACATATATGCAAATCATCTAAACAGTAACAATCGCCAATTTTTTGATCTTCAAGTTTAAGTGAACAGCGAGCCCCATTGATAATCATGAAATGGAAATTATTTGTAACTTTCTACAAGTTGAACAATGAATAGTACAGGTAGACGGGTGAAATCTTCCTATATATTGCTTCTAAATAGTCTAAGAAACATCTATGCAAAGCATCCAAACAGTACAATTCGCCAATTTTTTGTTCTTCAAGTTTAAGTGAACTACGAGCCCCATTGTTAATCCTTTAACGGAAATTAATTGTGACTTTCTACAAGTAGAACAATGATTGGAACACGTAGACGGTTGAAATCATTGTATATATTCTTTCTATATAGTCTAAGAAACATATATGCAAAGCATCCAAACAGTACAATTCGCCAATTTTTTGTTCTTCAAGTTTAAGTAAACTACGATCCCCATTGTTAATCCCTTAACGGAAATTATTTGTAACTTTCGACAAGTAGATCAATGAATGGATCATGTAGACGGTTGAAAAAATTGTATATATTGCTTCTATATAGTCTAAGAAACATATATGCAAAGCATCCAAACAGTACAATTCGCCAATTTTTTGTTCTTCAAGTTTAAGTGAACAATGAGCCCCATTGTTAATCCTTTAAAGGAAATTATTTGTAACTTTCGACAAGTAGAACAATGAATGGAACAGGTAGACGGTTGAAATCTTTGTATATATTGCTTCTACATAGTCTAAGAAACATATATGCAAAGCATCCAAACAGTACAATTCGCCACTTTTTTGTTCTTCAAGTTTAAGTGAACAATGAGCCCCAATGGTTAATCCTTTATCGGTAATTATTTGTAATTTTCGACAAGTAGAACAATGAATGGAACTGGTAGACGGTTGAAATCTTTGTATATATTGTTTCTATATAATCTAAGAAACATATATGCAAAGCATCTAGACAGTAACAATCGCCAATTTTTTGATCTTCAAGTTTAAGTGAACCGCGAGCCCCATTGATAATCATGAAATGGAAATTATTTGTAACTTTCTACAAGTAGAACAATGAATAGTACAGGTAGACGGGTGAAATCTTTCTATATATTGCTTCTAAATAGTCTAAGAAACATCTATGCAAAGCATCCAAACAGTACAATTCGCCAATTTTTTGTTCTTCAAGTTTAAGTAAACTACGATCCCCATTGTTAATCCCTTAACGGAAATTATTTGTAATTTTCGACAAGTAGAACAATGAATGGAACAGGTAGACGGTTGAAATCATTATATATATTGCTTCTATATAGTCTAAGAAACATATATGCAAAGCATCCAAACAGTACAATTCGCCAATTTTTTGTTCTTCAAGTTTAAGTAAACTACGATCCCCTTTGTTAATCCCTTAACGGAAATTATTTGTAACATTCGACAAGTAGAACAATGAATGGAACAGGTGGACGGTTGAAATCATTGTATATATTGCTTCTATATAGTCTAAGAAACATATATGCAAAGCATCCAAACAGTACAATTCGCCAATTTTTTGTTCTTCAAGTTTAAGTGAACAATGAGCCCCAATGGTTAATCCTTTATCGGTAATTATTTGTAACTTTCGACAAGTAGAACAATGAATGGAACAGGTAGACGGTTGAAATCTTTGTATACATTGCTTCTATATAGTCTAAGAAACATATCTGCAAAGCATCCAAATAGTACAATTCGCCAATTTTTTGTTCTTCAAGTTTAAGTGAACAGCGAGCCCCATTGATAATCATGAAATGGAAATTATTTGTAACTTTCTACAAGTAGAACAATGAATAGTGCAGGTAGACGGGTGAAATCATTCTATATATTGCTTCTAAATAGTCTAAGAAACATATATGCAAAGCATCCAAACAGTACAATTCGCCAATTTTTTGTTCTTCAAGTTTAAGTGAACAGCGAGCCCCATTGATAATCATGAAATGGAAATTATTTGTAACTTTCTACAAGTAGAACAATGAATAGTGCAGGTAGACGGGTGAAATCATTCTATATATTGCTTCTAAATAGTCTAAGAAACATATATGCAAAGCATCCAAACAGTACAATTCGCCAATTTTTTGTTCTTCAAGTTTAAGTAAACTACGATCCCCTTTGTTAATCCCTTAACGGAAATTATTTGTAACATTCGACAAGTAGAACAATGAATGGAACAGGTAGACGGATGAAATCATTGTATATATTGCTTGTATATAGTCTAAGAAACATATATGCAAAGCATCCAAACAGTACAATTCGCCAATTTTTTGTTCTTCAAGTTTAAGTAAACTACGATCCCCTTTGTTAATCCCTTAACGAAAATTATTTGTAACATTCGACAAGTAGAACAATGAATGGAACAGGTAGACGGATGAAATCATTATATATATTGCTTGTATATAGTCTAAGAAACATATATGCAAAGCATCCAAACAGTACAATTCGCCAATTTTTTGTTCTTCAAGTTTAAGTGAACAATGAGCCCCAATGGTTAATCCTTTATCGGTAATTATTTGTAACTTTCGACTAGTAGAACAATGAATGGAATAGGTAGACGGTTGAAATCATTGTATATATTGCTTCTATATAGTCTACGAAACATATATGCAAATCATCTAAACAGTAACAATCGCCAATTTTTTGATCTTCAAGTTTAAGTGAACAGCGAGCCCCATTGATAATCATGAAATGGAAATTATTTGTAACTTTCTACAAGTTGAACAATGAATAGTACAGGTAGACGGGTGAAATCTTTCTATATATTGCTTCTAAATAGTCTAAGAAACATCTATGAAAAGCATCCAAACAGTACAATTCGCCAATTTTTTGTTCTTCAAGTTTAAGTGAACTACGAGCCCCATTGTTAATCCTTTAAAGGAAATTAATTGTGACTTTCTACAAGTAGAACAATGATTGGAACACGTAGACTGTTGAAATCTTTGTATATATTGCTTCCATATAGTCTAAGAAACATATATGCAAAGCATCCAAACAGTACCATTCGCCAATTTTTTGTTCTTCAAGTTTAAGTGAACAATGAGACCCATTGTTAATCCTTTATCGGAAATTATTTGTAACTTTCGGCAAGTAGATCAATGAATGGATCATGTAGACGGTTGAAAAAATTGTATATATTGCTTCTATATAGTCTAAGAAACATATATGCAAAGCATCCAAACAGTACAATTCGCCAATTTTTTGTTCTTCAAGTTTAAGTGAACAATGAGCCCCATTGTTAATCCTTTAAAGGAAATTATTTGTAACTTTCGACAAGTAGAACAATGAATGGAACAGGTAGACGGTTGAAATCTTTGTATATATTGCTTCTACATAGTCTAAGAAACATATATGCAGAGCATCCAAACAGTACAATTCGCCACTTTTTTGTTCTTCAAGTTTAAGTGAACAATGAGCCCCAATGGTTAATCCTTTATCGGTAATTATTTGTAATTTTCGACAAGTAGAACAATGATTGGAACTGGTAGACGGTTGAAATGTTTGTATATATTGTTTCTATATAATCTAAGAAACATATATGCAAAGCATCTAGACAGTAACAATCGCCAATTTTTTGATCTTCAAGTTTAAGTGAACCGCGAGCCCCATTGATAATCATGAAATGGAAATTATTTGTAACTTTCTACAAGTAGAACAATGAATAGTACAGGTAGACGGGTGAAATCTTTCTATATATTGCTTCTAAATAGTCTAAGAAACATCTATGCAAAGCATCCAAACAGTACAATTCGCCAATTTTTTGTTCTTCAAGTTTAAGTAAACTACGATCCCCTTTGTTAATCCCTTAACGGAAATTATTTGTAACATTCGACAAGTAGAACAATGAATGGAACAGGTGGACGGTTGAAATCATTGTATATATTGCTTCTATATAGTCTAAGAAACATATATACAAAGCATCCAAACAGTACAATTCGCCAATTTTTTGTTCTTCAAGTTTAAGTGAACAATGAGCCCCAATGGTTAATCCTTTATCGGTAATTATTTGTAACTTTCGACAAGTAGAACAATGAATGGAACAGGTAGACGGTTGAAATCTTTGTATACATTGCTTCTATATAGTCTAAGAAACATATCTGCAAAGCATCCAAATAGTACAATTCGCCAATTTTTTGTTCTTCAAGTTTAAGTGAACAGCGAGCCCCATTGATAATCATGAAATGGAAATTATTTGTAACTTTCTACAAGTAGAACAATGAATAGTGCAGGTAGACGGGTGAAATCATTCTATATATTGCTTCTAAATAGTCTAAGAAACATATATGCAAAGCATCCAAACAGTACAATTCGCCAATTTTTTGTTCTTCAAGTTTAAGTGAACAGCGAGCCCCATTGATAATCATGAAATGGAAATTATTTGTAACTTTCTACAAGTAGAACAATGAATAGTGCAGGTAGACGGGTGAAATCATTCTATATATTGCTTCTAAATAGTCTAAGAAACATATATGCAAAGCATCCAAACAGTACAATTCGCCAATTTTTTGTTCTTCAAGTTTAAGTAAACTACGATCCCCTTTGTTAATCCCTTAACGGAAATTATTTGTAACATTCGACAAGTAGAACAATGAATGGAACAGGTAGACGGATGAAATCATTGTATATATTGCTTGTATATAGTCTAAGAAACATATATGCAAAGCATCCAAACAGTACAATTCGCCAATTTTTTGTTCTTCAAGTTTAAGTGAACAATGAGCCCCAATGGTTAATCCTTTATCGGTAATTATTTGTAACTTTCGACTAGTAGAACAATGAATGGAATAGGTAGACGGTTGAAATCATTGTATATATTGCTTCTATATAGTCTACGAAACATATATGCAAATCATCTAAACAGTAACAATCGCCAATTTTTTGATCTTCAAGTTTAAGTGAACAGCGAGCCCCATTGATAATCATGAAATGGAAATTATTTGTAACTTTCTACAAGTTGAACAATGAATAGTACAGGTAGACGGGTGAAATCTTCCTATATATTGCTTCTAAATAGTCTAAGAAACATCTATGCAAAGCATCCAAACAGTACAATTCGCCAATTTTTTGTTCTTCAAGTTTAAGTGAACTACGAGCCCCATTGTTAATCCTTTAACGGAAATTAATTGTGACTTTCTACAAGTAGAACAATGATTGGAACACGTAGACGGTTGAAATCATTGTATATATTCTTTCTATATAGTCTAAGAAACATATATGCAAAGCATCCAAACAGTACAATTCGCCAATTTTTTGTTCTTCAAGTTTAAGTAAACTACGATCCCCATTGTTAATCCCTTAACGGAAATTATTTGTAACTTTCGACAAGTAGATCAATGAATGGATCATGTAGACGGTTGAAAAAATTGTATATATTGCTTCTATATAGTCTAAGAAACATATATGCAAAGCATCCAAACAGTACAATTCGCCAATTTTTTGTTCTTCAAGTTTAAGTGAACAATGAGCCCCATTGTTAATCCTTTAAAGGAAATTATTTGTAACTTTCGACAAGTAGAACAATGAATGGAACAGGTAGACGGTTGAAATCTTTGTATATATTGCTTCTACATAGTCTAAGAAACATATATGCAAAGCATCCAAACAGTACAATTCGCCACTTTTTTGTTCTTCAAGTTTAAGTGAACAATGAGCCCCAATGGTTAATCCTTTATCGGTAATTATTTGTAATTTTCGACAAGTAGAACAATGAATGGAACTGGTAGACGGTTGAAATCTTTGTATATATTGTTTCTATATAATCTAAGAAACATATATGCAAAGCATCTAGACAGTAACAATCGCCAATTTTTTGATCTTCAAGTTTAAGTGAACCGCGAGCCCCATTGATAATCATGAAATGGAAATTATTTGTAACTTTCTACAAGTAGAACAATGAATAGTACAGGTAGACGGGTGAAATCTTTCTATATATTGCTTCTAAATAGTCTAAGAAACATCTATGCAAAGCATCCAAACAGTACAATTCGCCAATTTTTTGTTCTTCAAGTTTAAGTAAACTACGATCCCCATTGTTAATCCCTTAACGGAAATTATTTGTAATTTTCGACAAGTAGAACAATGAATGGAACAGGTAGACGGTTGAAATCATTATATATATTGCTTCTATATAGTCTAAGAAACATATATGCAAAGCATCCAAACAGTACAATTCGCCAATTTTTTGTTCTTCAAGTTTAAGTAAACTACGATCCCCTTTGTTAATCCCTTAACGGAAATTATTTGTAACATTCGACAAGTAGAACAATGAATGGAACAGGTGGACGGTTGAAATCATTGTATATATTGCTTCTATATAGTCTAAGAAACATATATGCAAAGCATCCAAACAGTACAATTCGCCAATTTTTTGTTCTTCAAGTTTAAGTGAACAATGAGCCCCAATGGTTAATCCTTTATCGGTAATTATTTGTAACTTTCGACAAGTAGAACAATGAATGGAACAGGTAGACGGTTGAAATCTTTGTATACATTGCTTCTATATAGTCTAAGAAACATATCTGCAAAGCATCCAAATAGTACAATTCGCCAATTTTTTGTTCTTCAAGTTTAAGTGAACAGCGAGCCCCATTGATAATCATGAAATGGAAATTATTTGTAACTTTCTACAAGTAGAACAATGAATAGTGCAGGTAGACGGGTGAAATCATTCTATATATTGCTTCTAAATAGTCTAAGAAACATATATGCAAAGCATCCAAACAGTACAATTCGCCAATTTTTTGTTCTTCAAGTTTAAGTGAACAGCGAGCCCCATTGATAATCATGAAATGGAAATTATTTGTAACTTTCTACAAGTAGAACAATGAATAGTGCAGGTAGACGGGTGAAATCATTCTATATATTGCTTCTAAATAGTCTAAGAAACATCTATGAAAAGCATCCAAACAGTACAATTCGCCAATTTTTTGTTCTTCAAGTTTAAGTGAACTACGAGCCCCATTGTTAATCCTTTAAAGGAAATTAATTGTGACTTTCTACAAGTAGAACAATGATTGGAACACGTAGACTGTTGAAATCTTTGTATATATTGCTTCCATATAGTCTAAGAAACATATATGCAAAGCATCCAAACAGTACCATTCGCCAATTTTTTGTTCTTCAAGTTTAAGTGAACAATGAGACCCATTGTTAATCCTTTATCGGAAATTATTTGTAACTTTCGGCAAGTAGATCAATGAATGGATCATGTAGACGGTTGAAAAAATTGTATATATTGCTTCTATATAGTCTAAGAAACATATATGCAAAGCATCCAAACAGTACAATTCGCCAATTTTTTGTTCTTCAAGTTTAAGTGAACAATGAGCCCCATTGTTAATCCTTTAAAGGAAATTATTTGTAACTTTCGACAAGTAGAACAATGAATGGAACAGGTAGACGGTTGAAATCTTTGTATATATTGCTTCTACATAGTCTAAGAAACATATATGCAAAGCATCCAAACAGTACAATTCGCCACTTTTTTGTTCTTCAAGTTTAAGTGAACAATGAGCCCCAATGGTTAATCCTTTATCGGTAATTATTTGTAATTTTCGACAAGTAGAACAATGATTGGAACTGGTAGACGGTTGAAATGTTTGTATATATTGTTTCTATATAATCTAAGAAACATATATGCAAAGCATCTAGACAGTAACAATCGCCAATTTTTTGATCTTCAAGTTTAAGTGAACCGCGAGCCCCATTGATAATCATGAAATGGAAATTATTTGTAACTTTCTACAAGTAGAACAATGAATAGTACAGGTAGACGGGTGAAATCTTTCTATATATTGCTTCTAAATAGTCTAAGAAACATCTATGCAAAGCATCCAAACAGTACAATTCGCCAATTTTTTGTTCTTCAAGTTTAAGTAAACTACGATCCCCTTTGTTAATCCCTTAACGGAAATTATTTGTAACATTCGACAAGTAGAACAATGAATGGAACAGGTGGACGGTTGAAATCATTGTATATATTGCTTCTATATAGTCTAAGAAACATATATGCAAAGCATCCAAACAGTACAATTCGCCAATTTTTTGTTCTTCAAGTTTAAGTGAACAATGAGCCCCAATGGTTAATCCTTTATCGGTAATTATTTGTAACTTTCGACAAGTAGAACAATGAATGGAACAGGTAGACGGTTGAAATCTTTGTATACATTGCTTCTATATAGTCTAAGAAACATATCTACAAAGCATCCAAATAGTACAATTCGCCAATTTTTTGTTCTTCAAGTTTAAGTGAACAGCGAGCCCCATTGATAATCATGAAATGGAAATTATTTGTAACTTTCTACAAGTAGAACAATGAATAGTGCAGGTAGACGGGTGAAATCATTCTATATATTGCTTCTAAATAGTCTAAGAAACATATATGCAAAGCATCCAAACAGTACAATTCGCCAATTTTTTGTTCTTCAAGTTTAAGTGAACAGCGAGCCCCATTGATAATCATGAAATGGAAATTATTTGTAACTTTCTACAAGTAGAACAATGAATAGTGCAGGTAGACGGGTGAAATCATTCTATATATTGCTTCTAAATAGTCTAAGAAACATATATGCAAAGCATCCAAACAGTACAATTCGCCAATTTTTTGTTCTTCAAGTTTAAGTAAACTACGATCCCCTTTGTTAATCCCTTAACGGAAATTATTTGTAACATTCGACAAGTAGAACAATGAATGGAACAGGTGGACGGTTGAAATCATTGTATATATTGCTTCTATATAGTCTAAGAAACATATATGCAAAGCATCCAAACAGTACAATTCGCCAATTTTTTGTTCTTCAAGTTTAAGTGAACAATGAGCCCCAATGGTTAATCCTTTATCGGTAATTATTTGTAACTTTCGACAAGTAGAACAATGAATGGAACAGGTAGACGGTTGAAATCTTTGTATACATTGCTTCTATATAGTCTAAGAAACATATCTGCAAAGCATCCAAATAGTACAATTCGCCAATTTTTTGTTCTTCAAGTTTAAGTGAACAGCGAGCCCCATTGATAATCATGAAATGGAAATTATTTGTAACTTTCTACAAGTAGAACAATGAATAGTGCAGGTAGACGGGTGAAATCATTCTATATATTGCTTCTAAATAGTCTAAGAAACATATATGCAAAGCATCCAAACAGTACAATTCGCCAATTTTTTGTTCTTCAAGTTTAAGTGAACAGCGAGCCCCATTGATAATCATGAAATGGAAATTATTTGTAACTTTCTACAAGTAGAACAATGAATAGTGCAGGTAGACGGGTGAAATCATTCTATATATTGCTTCTAAATAGTCTAAGAAACATATATGCAAAGCATCCAAACAGTACAATTCGCCAATTTTTTGTTCTTCAAGTTTAAGTAAACTACGATCCCCTTTGTTAATCCCTTAACGGAAATTATTTGTAACATTCGACAAGTAGAACAATGAATGGAACAGGTAGACGGATGAAATCATTGTATATATTGCTTGTATATAGTCTAAGAAACATATATGCAAAGCATCCAAACAGTACAATTCGCCAATTTTTTGTTCTTCAAGTTTAAGTGAACAATGAGCCCCAATGGTTAATCCTTTATCGGTAATTATTTGTAACTTTCGACTAGTAGAACAATGAATGGAATAGGTAGACGGTTGAAATCATTGTATATATTGCTTCTATATAGTCTACGAAACATATATGCAAATCATCTAAACAGTAACAATCGCCAATTTTTTGATCTTCAAGTTTAAGTGAACAGCGAGCCCCATTGATAATCATGAAATGGAAATTATTTGTAACTTTCTACAAGTTGAACAATGAATAGTACAGGTAGACGGGTGAAATCTTCCTATATATTGCTTCTAAATAGTCTAAGAAACATCTATGCAAAGCATCCAAACAGTACAATTCGCCAATTTTTTGTTCTTCAAGTTTAAGTGAACTACGAGCCCCATTGTTAATCCTTTAACGGAAATTAATTGTGACTTTCTACAAGTAGAACAATGATTGGAACACGTAGACGGTTGAAATCATTGTATATATTCTTTCTATATAGTCTAAGAAACATATATGCAAAGCATCCAAACAGTACAATTCGCCAATTTTTTGTTCTTCAAGTTTAAGTAAACTACGATCCCCATTGTTAATCCCTTAACGGAAATTATTTGTAACTTTCGACAAGTAGATCAATGAATGGATCATGTAGACGGTTGAAAAAATTGTATATATTGCTTCTATATAGTCTAAGAAACATATATGCAAAGCATCCAAACAGTACAATTCGCCAATTTTTTGTTCTTCAAGTTTAAGTGAACAATGAGCCCCATTGTTAATCCTTTAAAGGAAATTATTTGTAACTTTCGACAAGTAGAACAATGAATGGAACAGGTAGACGGTTGAAATCTTTGTATATATTGCTTCTACATAGTCTAAGAAACATATATGCAAAGCATCCAAACAGTACAATTCGCCACTTTTTTGTTCTTCAAGTTTAAGTGAACAATGAGCCCCAATGGTTAATCCTTTATCGGTAATTATTTGTAATTTTCGACAAGTAGAACAATGAATGGAACTGGTAGACGGTTGAAATCTTTGTATATATTGTTTCTATATAATCTAAGAAACATATATGCAAAGCATCTAGACAGTAACAATCGCCAATTTTTTGATCTTCAAGTTTAAGTGAACCGCGAGCCCCATTGATAATCATGAAATGGAAATTATTTGTAACTTTCTACAAGTAGAACAATGAATAGTACAGGTAGACGGGTGAAATCTTTCTATATATTGCTTCTAAATAGTCTAAGAAACATCTATGCAAAGCATCCAAACAGTACAATTCGCCAATTTTTTGTTCTTCAAGTTTAAGTAAACTACGATCCCCATTGTTAATCCCTTAACGGAAATTATTTGTAATTTTCGACAAGTAGAACAATGAATGGAACAGGTAGACGGTTGAAATCATTATATATATTGCTTCTATATAGTCTAAGAAACATATATGCAAAGCATCCAAACAGTACAATTCGCCAATTTTTTGTTCTTCAAGTTTAAGTAAACTACGATCCCCTTTGTTAATCCCTTAACGGAAATTATTTGTAACATTCGACAAGTAGAACAATGAATGGAACAGGTGGACGGTTGAAATCATTGTATATATTGCTTCTATATAGTCTAAGAAACATATATGCAAAGCATCCAAACAGTACAATTCGCCAATTTTTTGTTCTTCAAGTTTAAGTGAACAATGAGCCCCAATGGTTAATCCTTTATCGGTAATTATTTGTAACTTTCGACAAGTAGAACAATGAATGGAACAGGTAGACGGTTGAAATCTTTGTATACATTGCTTCTATATAGTCTAAGAAACATATCTGCAAAGCATCCAAATAGTACAATTCGCCAATTTTTTGTTCTTCAAGTTTAAGTGAACAGCGAGCCCCATTGATAATCATGAAATGGAAATTATTTGTAACTTTCTACAAGTAGAACAATGAATAGTGCAGGTAGACGGGTGAAATCATTCTATATATTGCTTCTAAATAGTCTAAGAAACATATATGCAAAGCATCCAAACAGTACAATTCGCCAATTTTTTGTTCTTCAAGTTTAAGTGAACAGCGAGCCCCATTGATAATCATGAAATGGAAATTATTTGTAACTTTCTACAAGTAGAACAATGAATAGTGCAGGTAGACGGGTGAAATCATTCTATATATTGCTTCTAAATAGTCTAAGAAACATCTATGAAAAGCATCCAAACAGTACAATTCGCCAATTTTTTGTTCTTCAAGTTTAAGTGAACTACGAGCCCCATTGTTAATCCTTTAAAGGAAATTAATTGTGACTTTCTACAAGTAGAACAATGATTGGAACACGTAGACTGTTGAAATCTTTGTATATATTGCTTCCATATAGTCTAAGAAACATATATGCAAAGCATCCAAACAGTACCATTCGCCAATTTTTTGTTCTTCAAGTTTAAGTGAACAATGAGACCCATTGTTAATCCTTTATCGGAAATTATTTGTAACTTTCGGCAAGTAGATCAATGAATGGATCATGTAGACGGTTGAAAAAATTGTATATATTGCTTCTATATAGTCTAAGAAACATATATGCAAAGCATCCAAACAGTACAATTCGCCAATTTTTTGTTCTTCAAGTTTAAGTGAACAATGAGCCCCATTGTTAATCCTTTAAAGGAAATTATTTGTAACTTTCGACAAGTAGAACAATGAATGGAACAGGTAGACGGTTGAAATCTTTGTATATATTGCTTCTACATAGTCTAAGAAACATATATGCAAAGCATCCAAACAGTACAATTCGCCACTTTTTTGTTCTTCAAGTTTAAGTGAACAATGAGCCCCAATGGTTAATCCTTTATCGGTAATTATTTGTAATTTTCGACAAGTAGAACAATGATTGGAACTGGTAGACGGTTGAAATGTTTGTATATATTGTTTCTATATAATCTAAGAAACATATATGCAAAGCATCTAGACAGTAACAATCGCCAATTTTTTGATCTTCAAGTTTAAGTGAACCGCGAGCCCCATTGATAATCATGAAATGGAAATTATTTGTAACTTTCTACAAGTAGAACAATGAATAGTACAGGTAGACGGGTGAAATCTTTCTATATATTGCTTCTAAATAGTCTAAGAAACATCTATGCAAAGCATCCAAACAGTACAATTCGCCAATTTTTTGTTCTTCAAGTTTAAGTAAACTACGATCCCCTTTGTTAATCCCTTAACGGAAATTATTTGTAACATTCGACAAGTAGAACAATGAATGGAACAGGTGGACGGTTGAAATCATTGTATATATTGCTTCTATATAGTCTAAGAAACATATATGCAAAGCATCCAAACAGTACAATTCGCCAATTTTTTGTTCTTCAAGTTTAAGTGAACAATGAGCCCCAATGGTTAATCCTTTATCGGTAATTATTTGTAACTTTCGACAAGTAGAACAATGAATGGAACAGGTAGACGGTTGAAATCTTTGTATACATTGCTTCTATATAGTCTAAGAAACATATCTACAAAGCATCCAAATAGTACAATTCGCCAATTTTTTGTTCTTCAAGTTTAAGTGAACAGCGAGCCCCATTGATAATCATGAAATGGAAATTATTTGTAACTTTCTACAAGTAGAACAATGAATAGTGCAGGTAGACGGGTGAAATCATTCTATATATTGCTTCTAAATAGTCTAAGAAACATATATGCAAAGCATCCAAACAGTACAATTCGCCAATTTTTTGTTCTTCAAGTTTAAGTGAACAGCGAGCCCCATTGATAATCATGAAATGGAAATTATTTGTAACTTTCTACAAGTAGAACAATGAATAGTGCAGGTAGACGGGTGAAATCATTCTATATATTGCTTCTAAATAGTCTAAGAAACATATATGCAAAGCATCCAAACAGTACAATTCGCCAATTTTTTGTTCTTCAAGTTTAAGTAAACTACGATCCCCTTTGTTAATCCCTTAACGGAAATTATTTGTAACATTCGACAAGTAGAACAATGAATGGAACAGGTAGACGGATGAAATCATTGTATATATTGCTTGTATATAGTCTAAGAAACATATATGCAAAGCATCCAAACAGTACAATTCGCCAATTTTTTGTTCTTCAAGTTTAAGTGAACAATGAGCCCCAATGGTTAATCCTTTATCGGTAATTATTTGTAACTTTCGACTAGTAGAACAATGAATGGAATAGGTAGACGGTTGAAATCATTGTATATATTGCTTCTATATAGTCTACGAAACATATATGCAAAGCATCCAAACAGTACAATTCGCCAATTTTTTGTTCTTCAAGTTTAAGTAAACTACGATCCCCATTGTTAATCCCTTAACGGAAATTATTTGTAACTTTCGACAAGTAGATCAATGAATGGATCATGTAGACGGTTGAAAAAATTGTATATATTGCTTCTATATAGTCTAAGAAACATATATGCAAAGCATCCAAACAGTACAATTCGCCAATTTTTTATTCTTCAAGTTTAAGTGAACAATGAGCCCCATTGTTAATCCTTTAAAGGAAATTATTTGTAACTTTCGACAAGTAGAACAATGAATGGAACAGGTAGACGGTTGAAATCTTTGTATATATTGCTTCTACATAGTCTAAGAAACATATATGCAAAGCATCCAAACAGTACAATTCGCCACTTTTTTGTTCTTCAAGTTTAAGTGAACAATGAGCCCCAATGGTTAATCCTTTATCGGTAATTATTTGTAATTTTCGACAAGTAGAACAATGAATGGAACTGGTAGACGGTTGAAATCTTTGTATATATTGTTTCTATATAATCTAAGAAACATATATGCAAAGCATCTAGACAGTAACAATCGCCAATTTTTTGATCTTCAAGTTTAAGTGAACCGCGAGCCCCATTGATAATCATGAAATGGAAATTATTTGTAACTTTCTACAAGTAGAACAATGAATAGTACAGGTAGACGGGTGAAATCTTTCTATATATTGCTTCTAAATAGTCTAAGAAACATCTATGCAAAGCATCCAAACAGTACAATTCGCCAATTTTTTGTTCTTCAAGTTTAAGTAAACTACGATCCCCATTGTTAATCCCTTAACGGAAATTATTTGTAATTTTCGACAAGTAGAACAATGAATGGAACAGGTAGACGGTTGAAATCATTATATATATTGCTTCTATATAGTCTAAGAAACATATATGCAAAGCATCCAAACAGTACAATTCGCCAATTTTTTGTTCTTCAAGTTTAAGTAAACTACGATCCCCTTTGTTAATCCCTTAACGGAAATTATTTGTAACATTCGACAAGTAGAACAATGAATGGAACAGGTGGACGGTTGAAATCATTGTATATATTGCTTCTATATAGTCTAAGAAACATATATGCAAAGCATCCAAACAGTACAATTCGCCAATTTTTTGTTCTTCAAGTTTAAGTGAACAATGAGCCCCAATGGTTAATCCTTTATCGGTAATTATTTGTAACTTTCGACAAGTAGAACAATGAATGGAATAGGTAGACGGTTGAAATCATTGTATATATTGCTTCTATATAGTCTACGAAACATATATGCAAATCATCTAAACAGTAACAATCGCCAATTTTTTGATCTTCAAGTTTAAGTGAATAGCGAGCCCCATTGATAATCATGAAATGGAAATTATTTGTAACTTTCTACAAGTTGAACAATGAATAGTACAGGTAGACGGGTGAAATCTTTCTATATATTGCTTCTAAATAGTCTAAGAAACATCTATGCAAAGCATCCAAACAGTACATTTCGCCAATTTTTTGTTCTTCAAGTTTAAGTGAACTACGAGCCCTATTGTTAATCCTTTAACGGAAATTAATTGTGACTTTCTACAAGTAGAACAATGATTGGAACACGTAGACGGTTGAAATCTTTGTATATATTGCTTCCATATAGTCTAAGAAACATATATGCAAAGCATCCAAACAGTACCATTCGCCAATTTTTTGTTCTTCAAGTTTAAGTGAACAATGAGACCCATTGTTAATCCTTTATCGGAAATTATTTGTAACTTTCGGCAAGTAGATCAATGAATGGATCATGTAGACGGTTGAAAAAATTGTATATATTGCTTCTATATAGTCTAAGAAACATATATGCAAAGCATCCAAACAGTACAATTCGCCAATTTTTTGTTCTTCAAGTTTAAGTGAACTACGAGCCCCATTGTTAATCCTTTAACGGAAATTAATTGTGACTTTCTACAAGTAGAACAATGATTGGAACACGTAGACGGTTGAAATCTTTGTATATATTGCTTCCATATAGTCTAAGAAACATATATGCAAAGCATCCAAACAGTACCATTCGCCAATTTTTTGTTCTTCAAGTTTAAGTGAACAATGAGACCCATTGTTAATCCTTTATCGGAAATTATTTGTAACTTTCGGCAAGTAGATCAATGAATGGATCATGTAGACGGTTGAAAAAATTGTATATATTGCTTCTATATAGTCTAAGAAACATATATGCAAAGCATCCAAACAGTACAATTCGCCAATTTTTTGTTCTTCAAGTTTAAGTGAACAATGAGACCCATTGTTAATCCTTTATCGGAAATTATTTGTAACTTTCGGCAAGTAGATCAATGAATGGATCATGTAGACGGTTGAAAAAATTGTATATATTGCTTCTATATAGTCTAAGAAACATCTATGCAAAGCATCCAAACAGTACAATTCGCCAATTTTTTGTTCTTCAAGTTTAAGTAAACTACGATCCCCATTGTTAATCCCTTAACGGAAATTATTTGTAATTTTCGACAAGTAGAACAATGAATGGAACAGGTAGACGGTTGAAATCATTATATATATTGCTTCTATATAGTCTAAGAAACATATATGCAAAGCATCCAAACAGTACAATTCGCCAATTTTTTGTTCTTCAAGTTTAAGTAAACTACGATCCCCTTTGTTAATCCCTTAACGGAAATTATTTGTAACATTCGACAAGTAGAACAATGAATGGAACAGGTGGACGGTTGAAATCATTGTATATATTGCTTCTATATAGTCTAAGAAACATATATGCAAAGCATCCAAACAGTACAATTCGCCAATTTTTTGTTCTTCAAGTTTAAGTGAACAATGAGCCCCAATGGTTAATCCTTTATCGGTATTTATTTGTAACTTTCGACAAGTAGAACAATGAATGGAATAGGTAGACGGTTGAAATCATTGTATATATTGCTTCTATATAGTCTACGAAACATATATGCAAATCATCTAAACAGTAACAATCGCCAATTTTTTGATCTTCAAGTTTAAGTGAACAGCGAGCCCCATTGATAATCATGAAATGGAAATTATTTGTAACTTTCTACAAGTTGAACAATGAATAGTACAGGTAGACGGGTGAAATCTTTCTATATATTGCTTCTAAATAGTCTAAGAAACATCTATGCAAAGCATCCAAACAGTACATTTCGCCAATTTTTTGTTCTTCAAGTTTAAGTGAACTACGAGCCCCATTGTTAATCCTTTAACGGAAATTAATTGTGACTTTCTACAAGTAGAACAATGATTGGAACACGTAGACGGTTGAAATCTTTGTATATATTGCTTCCATATAGTCTAAGAAACATATATGCAAAGCATCCAAACAGTACCATTCGCCAATTTTTTGTTCTTCAAGTTTAAGTGAACAATGAGACCCATTGTTAATCCTTTATCGGAAATTATTTGTAACTTTCGGCAAGTAGATCAATGAATGGATCATGTAGACGGTTGAAAAAATTGTATATATTGCTTCTATATAGTCTAAGAAACATATATGCAAAGCATCCAAACAGTACAATTCGCCAATTTTTTGTTCTTCAAGTTTAAGTGAACAATGAGCCCCATTGTTAATCCTTTAAAGGAAATTATTTGTAACTTTCGACAAGTAGAACAATGAATGGAACAGGTAGACGGTTGAAATCTTTGTATATATTGCTTCTACATAGTCTAAGAAACATATATGCAAAGCATCCAAACAGTACAATTCGCCACTTTTTTGTTCTTCAAGTTTAAGTGAACAATGAGCCCCAATGGTTAATCCTTTATCGGTAATTATTTGTAATTTTCGACAAGTAGAACAATGAATGGAACTGGTAGACGGTTGAAATCTTTGTATATATTGTTTCTATATAATCTAAGAAACATATATGCATAGCATCTAGACAGTAACAATCGCCAATTTTTTGATCTTCAAGTTTAAGTGAACCGCGAGCCCCATTGATAATCATGAAATGGAAATTATTTGTAACTTTCTACAAGTAGAACAATGAATGGAACAGGTAGACGGGTGCAATCTTTCTATATATTGCTTCTAAATAGTCTAAGAAACATATATGCAAAGCATCCAAACAGTACCATTCGCCAATTTTTTGTTCTTCAAGTTTAAGTGAACAATGAGACCCATTGTTAATCCTTTATCGGAAATTATTTGTAACTTTCGGCAAGTAGATCAATGAATGGATCATGTAGACGGTTGAAAAAATTGTATATATTTCTTCTATATAGTCTAAGAAACATATATGCAAAGCATCCAAACAGTACAATTCGCCAATTTTTTGTTCTTCAAGTTTAAGTGAACAATGAGCCCCATTGTTAATCCTTTAAAGGAAATTATTTGTAACTTTCGACAAGTAGAACAATGAATGGAACAGGTAGACGGTTGAAATCTTTGTATATATTGCTTCTACATAGTCTAAGAAACATATATGCAAAGCATCCAAACAGTACAATTCGCCACTTTCTTGTTCTTCAAGTTTAAGTGAACAATGAGCCCCAATGGTTAATCCTTTATCGGTAATTATTTGTAATTTTCGACAAGTAGAACAATGATTGGAACTGGTAGACGGTTGAAATGTTTGTATATATTGTTTCTATATAATCTAAGAAACATATATGCAAAGCATCTAGACAGTAACAATCGCCAATTTTTTGATCTTCAAGTTTAAGTGAACCGCGAGCCCCATTGATAATCATGAAATGGAAATTATTTGTAACTTTCTACAAGTAGAACAATGAATAGTACAGGTAGACGGGTGAAATCTTTCTATATATTGCTTCTAAATAGTCTAAGAAACATCTATGCGAAGCATCCAAACAGTACAATTCGCCAATTTTTTGTTCTTCAAGTTTAAGTAAACTACGATCCCCTTTGTTAATCCCTTAACGGAAATTATTTGTAACATTCGACAAGTAGAACAATGAATGGAACAGGTGGACGGTTGAAATCATTGTATATATTGCTTCTATATAGTCTAAGAAACATATATGCAAAGCATCCAAACAGTACAATTCGCCAATTTTTTGTTCTTCAAGTTTAAGTGAACAATGAGCCCCAATGGTTAATCCTTTATCGGTAATTATTTGTAACTTTCGACAAGTAGAACAATGAATGGAACAGGTAGACGGTTGAAATCTTTGTATACATTGCTTCTATATAGTCTAAGAAACATATCTGCAAAGCATCCAAATAGTACAATTCGCCAATTTTTTGTTCTTCAAGTTTAAGTGAACAGCGAGCCCCATTGATAATCATGAAATGGAAATTATTTGTAACTTTCTACAAGTAGAACAATGAATAGTGCAGGTAGACGGGTGAAATCATTCTATATATTGCTTCTAAATAGTCTAAGAAACATATATGCAAAGCATCCAAACAGTACAATTCGCCAATTTTTTGTTCTTCAAGTTTAAGTGAACAGCGAGCCCCATTGATAATCATGAAATGGAAATTATTTGTAACTTTCTACAAGTAGAACAATGAATAGTGCAGGTAGACGGGTGAAATCATTCTATATATTGCTTCTAAATAGTCTAAGAAACATATATGCAAAGCATCCAAACAGTACAATTCGCCAATTTTTTGTTCTTCAAGTTTAAGTAAACTACGATCCCCTTTGTTAATCCCTTAACGGAAATTATTTGTAACATTCGACAAGTAGAACAATGAATGGAACAGGTAGACGGATGAAATCATTGTATATATTGCTTGTATATAGTCTAAGAAACATATATGCAAAGCATCCAAACAGTACAATTCGCCAATTTTTTGTTCTTCAAGTTTAAGTAAACTACGATCCCCTTTGTTAATCCCTTAACGGAAATTATTTGTAACATTCGACAAGTAGAACAATGAATGGAACAGGTAGACGGATGAAATCATTATATATATTGCTTGTATATAGTCTAAGAAACATATATGCAAAGCATCCAAACAGTACAATTCGCCAATTTTTTGTTCTTCAAGTTTAAGTGAACAATGAGCCCCATTGTTAATCCTTTATCGGTAATTATTTGTAACTTTCGACAAGTAGAACAATGAATGGAATAGGTAGACGGTTGAAATCATTGTATATATTGCTTCTATATAGTCTACGAAACATATATGCAAATCATCTAAACAGTAACAATCGCCAATTTTTTGATCTTCAAGTTTAAGTGAACAGCGAGCCCCATTGATAATCATGAAATGGAAATTATTTGTAACTTTCTACAAGTTGAACAATGAATAGTACAGGTAGACGGGTGAAATCTTTCTATATATTGCTTCTAAATAGTCTAAGAAACATCTATGCAAAGCATCCAAACAGTACAATTCGCCAATTTTTTGTTCTTCAAGTTTAAGTGAACTACGAGCCCCATTGTTAATCCTTTAACGGAAATTAATTGTGACTTTCTACAAGTAGAACAATGATTGGAACACGTAGACGGTTGAAATCTTTGTATATATTGCTTCCATATAGTCTAAGAAACATATATGCAAAGCATCCAAACAGTACAATTCGCCAATTTTTTGTTCTTCAAGTTTAAGTGAACAACGAGCCCCATTGTTAATCCTTTAAAGGAAATTATTTGTAAATTTCGACAAGTAGAACAATGATTGGAACAGGTAGAAGGTTGAAATCTTTGTATATATTGCTTCTATATAATCTAAGAAACATATATGCAAAGCATCCAAACAGTACCATTCGCCAATTTTTTGTTCTTCAAGTTTAAGTGAACAATGAGACCCATTGTTAATCCTTTATCGGAAATTATTTGTAACTTTCGGCAAGTAGATCAATGAATGGATCATGTAGACGGTTGAAAAAATTGTATATATTGCTTCTATATAGTCTAAGAAACATATATGCAAAGCATCCAAACAGTACAATTCGCCACTTTTTTGTTCTTCAAGTTTAAGTGAACAATGAGCCCCAATGGTTAATCCTTTATCGGTAATTATTTGTAATTTTCGACAAGTAGAACAATGAATGGAACTGGTAGACGGTTGAAATCTTTGTATATATTGTTTCTATATAATCTAAGAAACATATATGCATAGCATCTAGACAGTAACAATCGCCAATTTTTTGATCTTCAAGTTTAAGTGAACCGCGAGCCCCATTGATAATCATGAAATGGAAATTATTTGTAACTTTCTACAAGTAGAACAATGAATGGAACAGGTAGACGGGTGCAATCTTTCTATATATTGCTTCTAAATAGTCTAAGAAACATATATGCAAAGCATCCAAACAGTACCATTCGCCAATTTTTTGTTCTTCAAGTTTAAGTGAACAATGAGACCCATTGTTAATCCTTTATCGGAAATTATTTGTAACTTTCGGCAAGTAGATCAATGAATGGATCATGTAGACGGTTGAAAAAATTGTATATATTTCTTCTATATAGTCTAAGAAACATATATGCAAAGCATCCAAACAGTACAATTCGCCAATTTTTTGTTCTTCAAGTTTAAGTGAACAATGAGCCCCATTGTTAATCCTTTAAAGGAAATTATTTGTAACTTTCGACAAGTAGAACAATGAATGGAACAGGTAGACGGTTGAAATCTTTGTATATATTGCTTCTACATAGTCTAAGAAACATATATGCAAAGCATCCAAACAGTACAATTCGCCACTTTCTTGTTCTTCAAGTTTAAGTGAACAATGAGCCCCAATGGTTAATCCTTTATCGGTAATTATTTGTAATTTTCGACAAGTAGAACAATGATTGGAACTGGTAGACGGTTGAAATGTTTGTATATATTGTTTCTATATAATCTAAGAAACATATATGCAAAGCATCTAGACAGTAACAATCGCCAATTTTTTGATCTTCAAGTTTAAGTGAACCGCGAGCCCCATTGATAATCATGAAATGGAAATTATTTGTAACTTTCTACAAGTAGAACAATGAATAGTACAGGTAGACGGGTGAAATCTTTCTATATATTGCTTCTAAATAGTCTAAGAAACATCTATGCGAAGCATCCAAACAGTACAATTCGCCAATTTTTTGTTCTTCAAGTTTAAGTAAACTACGATCCCCTTTGTTAATCCCTTAACGGAAATTATTTGTAACATTCGACAAGTAGAACAATGAATGGAACAGGTGGACGGTTGAAATCATTGTATATATTGCTTCTATATAGTCTAAGAAACATATATGCAAAGCATCCAAACAGTACAATTCGCCAATTTTTTGTTCTTCAAGTTTAAGTGAACAATGAGCCCCAATGGTTAATCCTTTATCGGTAATTATTTGTAACTTTCGACAAGTAGAACAATGAATGGAACAGGTAGACGGTTGAAATCTTTGTATACATTGCTTCTATATAGTCTAAGAAACATATCTGCAAAGCATCCAAATAGTACAATTCGCCAATTTTTTGTTCTTCAAGTTTAAGTGAACAGCGAGCCCCATTGATAATCATGAAATGGAAATTATTTGTAACTTTCTACAAGTAGAACAATGAATAGTGCAGGTAGACGGGTGAAATCATTCTATATATTGCTTCTAAATAGTCTAAGAAACATATATGCAAAGCATCCAAACAGTACAATTCGCCAATTTTTTGTTCTTCAAGTTTAAGTGAACAGCGAGCCCCATTGATAATCATGAAATGGAAATTATTTGTAACTTTCTACAAGTAGAACAATGAATAGTGCAGGTAGACGGGTGAAATCATTCTATATATTGCTTCTAAATAGTCTAAGAAACATATATGCAAAGCATCCAAACAGTACAATTCGCCAATTTTTTGTTCTTCAAGTTTAAGTAAACTACGATCCCCTTTGTTAATCCCTTAACGGAAATTATTTGTAACATTCGACAAGTAGAACAATGAATGGAACAGGTAGACGGATGAAATCATTGTATATATTGCTTGTATATAGTCTAAGAAACATATATGCAAAGCATCCAAACAGTACAATTCGCCAATTTTTTGTTCTTCAAGTTTAAGTAAACTACGATCCCCTTTGTTAATCCCTTAACGGAAATTATTTGTAACATTCGACAAGTAGAACAATGAATGGAACAGGTAGACGGATGAAATCATTATATATATTGCTTGTATATAGTCTAAGAAACATATATGCAAAGCATCCAAACAGTACAATTCGCCAATTTTTTGTTCTTCAAGTTTAAGTGAACAATGAGCCCCATTGTTAATCCTTTATCGGTAATTATTTGTAACTTTCGACAAGTAGAACAATGAATGGAATAGGTAGACGGTTGAAATCATTGTATATATTGCTTCTATATAGTCTACGAAACATATATGCAAATCATCTAAACAGTAACAATCGCCAATTTTTTGATCTTCAAGTTTAAGTGAACAGCGAGCCCCATTGATAATCATGAAATGGAAATTATTTGTAACTTTCTACAAGTTGAACAATGAATAGTACAGGTAGACGGGTGAAATCTTTCTATATATTGCTTCTAAATAGTCTAAGAAACATCTATGCAAAGCATCCAAACAGTACAATTCGCCAATTTTTTGTTCTTCAAGTTTAAGTGAACTACGAGCCCCATTGTTAATCCTTTAACGGAAATTAATTGTGACTTTCTACAAGTAGAACAATGATTGGAACACGTAGACGGTTGAAATCTTTGTATATATTGCTTCCATATAGTCTAAGAAACATATATGCAAAGCATCCAAACAGTACAATTCGCCAATTTTTTGTTCTTCAAGTTTAAGTGAACAACGAGCCCCATTGTTAATCCTTTAAAGGAAATTATTTGTAAATTTCGACAAGTAGAACAATGATTGGAACAGGTAGAAGGTTGAAATCTTTGTATATATTGCTTCTATATAATCTAAGAAACATATATGCAAAGCATCCAAACAGTACCATTCGCCAATTTTTTGTTCTTCAAGTTTAAGTGAACAATGAGACCCATTGTTAATCCTTTATCGGAAATTATTTGTAACTTTCGGCAAGTAGATCAATGAATGGATCATGTAGACGGTTGAAAAAATTGTATATATTGCTTCTATATAGTCTAAGAAACATATATGCAAAGCATCCAAACAGTACAATTCGCCACTTTTTTGTTCTTCAAGTTTAAGTGAACAATGAGCCCCAATGGTTAATCCTTTATCGGTAATTATTTGTAATTTTCGACAAGTAGAACAATGAATGGAACTGGTAGACGGTTGAAATCTTTGTATATATTGTTTCTATATAATCTAAGAAACATATATGCAAAGCATCTAGACAGTAACAATCGCCAATTTTTTGATCTTCAAGTTTAAGTGAACCGCGAGCCCCATTGATAATCATGAAATGGAAATTATTTGTAACTTTCTACAAGTAGAACAATGAATAGTACAGGTAGACGGGTGAAATCTTTCTATATATTGCTTCTAAATAGTCTAAGAAACATCTATGCAAAGCATCCAAACAGTACAATTCGCCAATTTTTTGTTCTTCAAGTTTAAGTAAACTACGATCCCCATTGTTAATCCCTTAACGGAAATTATTTGTAATTTTCGACAAGTAGAACAATGAATGGAACAGGTAGACGGTTGAAATCATTATATATATTGCTTCTATATAGTCTAAGAAACATATATGCAAAGCATCCAAACAGTACAATTCGCCAATTTTTTGTTCTTCAAGTTTAAGTAAACTACGATCCCCTTTGTTAATCCCTTAACGGAAATTATTTGTAACATTCGACAAGTAGAACAATGAATGGAACAGGTGGACGGTTGAAATCATTGTATATATTGCTTCTATATAGTCTAAGAAACATATATGCAAAGCATCCAAACAGTACAATTCGCCAATTTTTTGTTCTTCAAGTTTAAGTGAACAATGAGCCCCAATGGTTAATCCTTTATCGGTAATTATTTGTAACTTTCGACAAGTAGAACAATGAATGGAATAGGTAGACGGTTGAAATCATTGTATATATTGCTTCTATATAGTCTACGAAACATATATGCAAATCATCTAAACAGTAACAATCGCCAATTTTTTGATCTTCAAGTTTAAGTGAACAGCGAGCCCCATTGATAATCATGAAATGGAAATTATTTGTAACTTTCTACAAGTTGAACAATGAATAGTACAGGTAGACGGGTGAAATCTTTCTATATATTGCTTCTAAATAGTCTAAGAAACATCTATGCAAAGCATCCAAACAGTACAATTCGCCAATTTTTTGTTCTTCAAGTTTAAGTGAACTACGAGCCCCATTGTTAATCCTTTAACGGAAATTAATTGTGACTTTCTACAAGTAGAACAATGATTGGAACACGTAGACGGTTGAAATCTTTGTATATATTGCTTCCATATAGTCTAAGAAACATATATGCAAAGCATCCAAACAGTACAATTCGCCAATTTTTTGTTCTTCAAGTTTAAGTGAACAACGAGCCCCATTGTTAATCCTTTAAAGGAAATTATTTGTAAATTTCGACAAGTAGAACAATGATTGGAACAGGTAGAAGGTTGAAATCTTTGTATATATTGCTTCTATATAATCTAAGAAACATATATGCAAAGCATCCAAACAGTACCATTCGCCAATTTTTTGTTCTTCAAGTTTAAGTGAACAATGAGCCCCATTGTTAATCCTTTAAAGGAAATTATTTGTAACTTTCGACAAGTAGAACAATGAATGGAACTGGTAGACGGTTGAAATCTTTGTATATATTGTTTCTATATAATCTAAGAAACATATATGCAAAGCATCTAGACAGTAACAATCGCCAATTTTTTGATCTTCAAGTTTAAGTGAACCGCGAGCCCCATTGATAATCATGAAATGGAAATTATTTGTAACTTTCTACAAGTTGAACAATGAATAGTACAGGTAGACGGGTGAAATCTTTCTATATATTGCTTCTAAATAGTCTAAGAAACATCTATGCAAAGCATCCAAACAGTACAATTCGCCAATTTTTTGTTCTTCAAGTTTAAGTGAACAGCGAGCCCCATTGATAATCATGAAATGGAAATTATTTGTAACTTTCTACAAGTAGAACAATGAATAGTGCAGGTAGACGGGTGAAATCATTCTATATATTGCTTCTAAATAGTCTAAGAAACATATATGCAAAGCATCCAAACAGTACAATTCGCCAATTTTTTGTTCTTCAAGTTTAAGTGAACAGCGAGCCCCATTGATAATCATGAAATGGAAATTATTTGTAACTTTCTACAAGTAGAACAATGAATAGTGCAGGTAGACGGGTGAAATCATTCTATATATTGCTTCTAAATAGTCTAAGAAACATATATGCAAAGCATCCAAACAGTACAATTCGCCAATTTTTTGTTCTTCAAGTTTAAGTAAACTACGATCCCCTTTGTTAATCCCTTAACGGAAATTATTTGTAACATTCGACAAGTAGAACAATGAATGGAACAGGTAGACGGATGAAATCATTGTATATATTGCTTGTATATAGTCTAAGAAACATATATGCAAAGCATCCAAACAGTACAATTCGCCAATTTTTTGTTCTTCAAGTTTAAGTAAACTACGATCCCCTTTGTTAATCCCTTAACGGAAATTATTTGTAACATTCGACAAGTAGAACAATGAATGGAACAGGTAGACGGATGAAATCATTGTATATATTGCTTGTATATAGTCTAAGAAACATATATGCAAAGCATCCAAACAGTACAATTCGCCAATTTTTTGTTCTTCAAGTTTAAGTGAACAATGAGCCCCAATGGTTAATCCTTTATCGGTAATTATTTGTAACTTTCGACTAGTAGAACAATGAATGGAATAGGTAGACGGTTGAAATCATTGTATATATTGCTTCTATATAGTCTACGAAACATATATGCAAATCATCTAAACAGTAACAATCGCCAATTTTTTGATCTTCAAGTTTAAGTGAACAGCGAGCCCCATTGATAATCATGAAATGGAAATTATTTGTAACTTTCTACAAGTTGAACAATGAATAGTACAGGTAGACGGGTGCAATCTTTCTATATATTGCTTCTAAATAGTCTAAGAAACATATATGCAAAGCATCCAAACAGTACCATTCGCCAATTTTTTGTTCTTCAAGTTTAAGTGAACAATGAGACCCATTGTTAATCCTTTATCGGAAATTATTTGTAACTTTCGGCAAGTAGATCAATGAATGGATCATGTAGACGGTTGAAAAAATTGTATATATTTCTTCTATATAGTCTAAGAAACATATATGCAAAGCATCCAAACAGTACAATTCGCCAATTTTTTGTTCTTCAAGTTTAAGTGAACAATGAGCCCCATTGTTAATCCTTTAAAGGAAATTATTTGTAACTTTCGACAAGTAGAACAATGAATGGAACAGGTAGACGGTTGAAATCTTTGTATATATTGCTTCTACATAGTCTAAGAAACATATATGCAAAGCATCCAAACAGTACAATTCGCCACTTTTTTGTTCTTCAAGTTTAAGTGAACAATGAGCCCCAATGGTTAATCCTTTATCGGTAATTATTTGTAATTTTCGACAAGTAGAACAATGATTGGAACTGGTAGACGGTTGAAATGTTTGTATATATTGTTTCTATATAATCTAAGAAACATATATGCAAAGCATCTAGACAGTAACAATCGCCAATTTTTTGATCTTCAAGTTTAAGTGAACCGCGAGCCCCATTGATAATCATGAAATGGAAATTATTTGTAACTTTCTACAAGTAGAACAATGAATAGTACAGGTAGACGGGTGAAATCTTTCTATATATTGCTTCTAAATAGTCTAAGAAACATCTATGCGAAGCATCCAAACAGTACAATTCGCCAATTTTTTGTTCTTCAAGTTTAAGTAAACTACGATCCCCTTTGTTAATCCCTTAACGGAAATTATTTGTAACATTCGACAAGTAGAACAATGAATGGAACAGGTGGACGGTTGAAATCATTGTATATATTGCTTCTATATAGTCTAAGAAACATATATGCAAAGCATCCAAACAGTACAATTCGCCAATTTTTTGTTCTTCAAGTTTAAGTGAACAATGAGCCCCAATGGTTAATCCTTTATCGGTAATTATTTGTAACTTTCGACAAGTAGAACAATGAATGGAACAGGTAGACGGTTGAAATCTTTGTATACATTGCTTCTATATAGTCTAAGAAACATATCTGCAAAGCATCCAAATAGTACAATTCGCCAATTTTTTGTTCTTCAAGTTTAAGTGAACAGCGAGCCCCATTGATAATCATGAAATGGAAATTATTTGTAACTTTCTACAAGTAGAACAATGAATAGTGCAGGTAGACGGGTGAAATCATTCTATATATTGCTTCTAAATAGTCTAAGAAACATATATGCAAAGCATCCAAACAGTACAATTCGCCAATTTTTTGTTCTTCAAGTTTAAGTGAACAGCGAGCCCCATTGATAATCATGAAATGGAAATTATTTGTAACTTTCTACAAGTAGAACAATGAATAGTGCAGGTAGACGGGTGAAATCATTCTATATATTGCTTCTAAATAGTCTAAGAAACATATATGCAAAGCATCCAAACAGTACAATTCGCCAATTTTTTGTTCTTCAAGTTTAAGTAAACTACGATCCCCTTTGTTAATCCCTTAACGGAAATTATTTGTAACATTCGACAAGTAGAACAATGAATGGAACAGGTAGACGGATGAAATCATTGTATATATTGCTTGTATATAGTCTAAGAAACATATATGCAAAGCATCCAAACAGTACAATTCGCCAATTTTTTGTTCTTCAAGTTTAAGTAAACTACGATCCCCTTTGTTAATCCCTTAACGGAAATTATTTGTAACATTCGACAAGTAGAACAATGAATGGAACAGGTAGACGGATGAAATCATTATATATATTGCTTGTATATAGTCTAAGAAACATATATGCAAAGCATCCAAACAGTACAATTCGCCAATTTTTTGTTCTTCAAGTTTAAGTGAACAATGAGCCCCAATGGTTAATCCTTTATCGGTAATTATTTGTAACTTTCGACTAGTAGAACAATGAATGGAATAGGTAGACGGTTGAAATCATTGTATATATTGCTTCTATATAGTCTACGAAACATATATGCAAATCATCTAAACAGTAACAATCGCCAATTTTTTGATCTTCAAGTTTAAGTGAACAGCGAGCCCCATTGATAATCATGAAATGGAAATTATTTGTAACTTTCTACAAGTTGAACAATGAATAGTACAGGTAGACGGGTGAAATCTTTCTATATATTGCTTCTAAATAGTCTAAGAAACATCTATGCAAAGCATCCAAACAGTACAATTCGCCAATTTTTTGTTCTTCAAGTTTAAGTGAACTACGAGCCCCATTGTTAATCCTTTAACGGAAATTAATTGTGACTTTCTACAAGTAGAACAATGATTGGAACACGTAGACGGTTGAAATCTTTGTATATATTGCTTCCATATAGTCTAAGAAACATATATGCAAAGCATCCAAACAGTACCATTCGCCAATTTTTTGTTCTTCAAGTTTAAGTGAACAATGAGACCCATTGTTAATCCTTTATCGGAAATTATTTGTAACTTTCGGCAAGTAGATCAATGAATGGATCATGTAGACGGTTGAAAAAATTGTATATATTGCTTCTATATAGTCTAAGAAACATATATGCAAAGCATCCAAACAGTACAATTCGCCAATTTTTTGTTCTTCAAGTTTAAGTAAACTACGATCCCCATTGTTAATCCCTTAACGGAAATTATTTGTAACTTTCGACAAGTAGAACAATGAATGGAACAGGTAGACGGTTGAAATCATTATATATATTGCTTCTATATAGTCTAAGAAACATATATGCAAAGCATCCAAACAGTACAATTCGCCAATTTTTTGTTCTTCAAGTTTAAGTAAACTACGATCCCCTTTGTTAATCCCTTAACGGAAATTATTTGTAACATTCGACAAGTAGAACAATGAATGGAACAGGTGGACGGTTGAAATCATTGTATATATTGCTTCTATATAGTCTAAGAAACATATATGTAAAGCATCCAAACAGTACAATTCGCCAATTTTTTGTTCTTCAAGTTTAAGTGAACAATGAGCCCCAATGGTTAATCCTTTATCGGTAATTATTTGTAACTTTCGACTAGTAGAACAATGAATGGAACAGGTAGACGGTTGAAATCTTTGTATACATTGCTTCTATATAGTCTAAGAAACATATATGCAAAGCATCCAAACAGTACAATTCGCCAATTTTTTGTTCTTCAAGTTTAAGTGAACAGCGAGCCCCATTGATAATAATGAAATGGAAATTATTTGTAACTTTCTACAAGTAGAACAATGAATAGTGCAGGTAGACGGGTGAAAACATTCTATATATTGCTTCTAAATAGTCTAAGAAACATATATGCAAAGCATCCAAACAGTACAATTCGCCAATTTTTTGTTCTTCAAGTTTAAGTGAACCATGAGACCCATTGTTAATCCTTTATCGGAAATTATTTGTAACTTTCGACAAGTAGAACAATGAATGGAACAGGTAGACGGTTGAAATCTTTGTATATATTGCTTCTATATAGTCTAAGAAACATATATGCAAAGCATCCAAACAGTACCATTCGCCACTTTTTTGTTCTTCAAGTTTAAGTGAACAACGAGTCCCATTGTTAATCCTTTAAAGGAAATTATTTGTAAATTTCGACAAGTAGAACAATGATTGGAACACGTAGACGGTTGAAATCTTTGTATATATTGCTTCCATATAGTCTAAGAAACATGTACGTAAAGCATCCAAACAGTACAATTCGCCAATTTTTTGTTCTTCAAGTTTAAGTGAACAATGAGCCCCAATGGTTAATCCTTTATCGGAAATTATTTGTAACTTTCGACAAGTAGAACAATGAATGGAACAGGTAGACGGTTGAAATCTTTGTATATATTGCTTCTATATAGTCTAAGAAACATATATACAAAGCATCCAAACAGTACAATTCGCCAATTTATTGTTCTTCAAGTTTAAGTTAACAACGAGCCCCATTGTTAATCCTTTAAAGGAAATTATGTGTAAATTTCGACAAGTAGAACAATGATTGGAACAGGTAGACGGTTGAAATCTTTGTATATGTTGCTTCCATATAGTCTAAGAAACATGTACGCAAAGCATCCAAACAGTACCATTCGCCAATTTTTTGGTCTTCAAGTTTAAGTGAACAATGAGCCCCAATGGTTAATCCTTTATCGGAAATTATTTGTAATTTTCGACAAGTCGAACAATGAATGGAACAGGTAGACGGTTGAAATATTTGTATATATTGCTTCTATATAATATAAGAAACATATATTCAAAGCATCCAAATAGTACCATTTACCAATTTTTTGTTCTTCAAGTTTAAGTGAACTACGAGCCCCATTGTTAATCCTTTAAAGGAAATTATTTGTAAATTTCGGCAAGTAGAACAATGAATGGAATAGGTAGACGGTTGAAATCATTGTATATATTGCTTCTATATAGTCTAAGAAACATATATGCAAAGCATCCAAACAGTACAATTCGTCAATTTCTTGTTCTTCCAGTTTAAGTAAACTACGATCCCCATTGTTAATCCCTTAACGGAAATTATTTGCATCTATCGACAAGTAGAACAATGAATGGAACAGGTAGACGGTTGAAATCTTTGTATATATTGCTTCTATAAGGTCTAAGAAACATATATGCAAAGCAACCAAACAGTACCATTCGCCAATTTTTTGTTCTTCAAGTTTAAGTGAACAATGAGACCCATTGTTAATCCTTTATCGGAAACTATTTGTAACTTTCGACAAGTAGAACAATGAATGGAACAGGTAGACGGTTGAAATCTTTGTATATATTGCTTCTACATAGTCTAAGAAACATATATGCAAAGCATCCAAACAATACAATTCGCCAATTTTTTGTTCTTCAAGTTTAAGTGAACAATGAGCCCCATTGTTAATCCTTTATCGGGAATTATTTGTAAATTTCGACATGTAGAACAATGAATGGAACAGGTACACTGTTGAAATCATTGTATATGTTGCTTCTATATAGTCCAAGAAACATATATGCAAAGCGTCCAAACAGTACAATTCGCCAATTTTTTGTTCTTCAAGTTTAAGTGAACAATGAGCCCCATTGTTAATCCTTTATCGGAAATTATTTGTAACTTTCGACAAGTAGAACATTGAATGGAACAGGTAGACGGTTGAAATCTTTGTATATATTGCTTCTATATAGTATAAGAAACATATATGCAAAGCATCCAAACAGTACCATTCGCCAATTTTTTGTTCTTCAAGTGTAAGTGAACTACGAGCCCCATTGTTAATCCTTTAAAGGAATTTATTTGTAACTATCGACAAGTAGAACAATGAATGAAACAGGTAGACTGTTGAAATCATTGTATATATTGCTTCTATATAATCTAAGAAACATATATGCAAAGCATCCAAACAGTACCAGTCGCCAATTTTTTGATCTTCAAGATTAAGTGAACAGCGAGCCCCATTGATAATCATGAAATGGTAATTATTTGTAACTTTCTACAAGTAGAACAATGAATAGTACAGGTAGACGGGTGAAATCTTTCTATATATTGCTTCTAAATAGTCTAAGAAACATCTAGGCAAAGCATCCAAACAGTACCATTCGACAATTTTTCGTTCTTCAAGTTTAAGTGAACAATGAGCCCCATTGTTAATCCTTTAAAGGAAATTATTTGTAAATTTCGGCAAGTAGAACAATGAATGGAATAGGTAGACGGTTGAAATCATTGTATATATTCTTTCTATATAGTCTAAGAAACATATATGCAAAGCATCCAAACAGTACAATTCGCCAATTTTTTGTTCTTCAAGTTTAAGTAAACTACGATCCCCATTGTTAATCCCTTAACGGAAATTATTTGTATCTTTCGACAAGTAGAACAATGACTGGAACAGGTAGACGGTTGAAATCATTGTATATATTGCTTTTATATAGTCTAAGAAACATATATGCAAAGCATCCAAACAGTACAATTCGACAATTTTTTGTTCTTCAAGTTTAGTGAACAATGAGCCCCATTGTTAATCCTTTAAAGGAAATTATTTGTAAATTTCGGCAAGTAGAACAATGAATGGAATAGGTAGACGGTTGAAATCATTGTATATATTCCTTCTATATAGTCTAAGAAACATATATGCAAAGCATCCAAACAGTACAATTCGCCAATTTTTTGTTCTTCAAGTTTAAGTGAACAATGAGCCCCATTGTTAATCCTTTATCGGAAATTATTTGTAAATTTCGACAAGTAGAACAATGAATGGAACAGGTAGACTGTTGAAATCATTGCATATATTGCTTCTATATAGTCAAAGAAACATATATGCAAAGCGTCCAAACAGTACAAATCGCCAATTTTTAGCTCTTCAAGTTTAAGTGAACTACGAGCTCCATTGTTAATCCTTTAAAGGAAATTATTTGTAAATTTCGGAATGTAGAACAATGAATGAAATAGGTAGACGGTTGAAATCATTGTATATATTGCTTCTATATAGTCTAAGAAACATATATGCAAAGCATCCAAACAGTACAATTCGCCAATTTTTTGTTCTTCAAGTTTAAGTGAACAATGAGCCCCAATGGTTAATCCTTTATCGGAAATTATTTGTAACTTTCGACAAGTAGAACAATGAATGGAACAGGTAGACGGTTGAAATCCTTGTATATATTGCTTCCATATAGTCTAAGAAACATGTACGCAAAACATCCAAACAGTAACATTCGCCAATTTTTTGTCCTTCAAGTTTAACTGAACAATGAGCCCCATTGTTAATCCTTTATAGGAAATTATTTGTAACTTTCGACAAGTAGAACAATGAATGGAACAGGTAGACGGTTGAAATCTTTGTATATATTGCTTCTATATAGTCTAAGAAACATATATGCAAGGCATCCAAACAGTACAATTCGCGAATTTTTTGTTCTTCAAGTTTAAGTGAACAATGAGCCCCAATGGTTAATCCTTTATCGGTAATTATTTGTAATTTCCGACAAGTAGAACAATGAATGGAACTGGTAGACGGTTGAAATCTTTGTATATATTGCTTCTATATAATCTAAGAAACATATATGCGAAGCATCTAAACAGTAACAATCGCCAATTTTTTGTTCTTCAAGTTTAAGTGAACTACGAGCCCAATTGTTAATCCTTTAAAGGAAATTATTTGTAAATTTCGACAAGTAGAACAATGAATGGAACAGGTAGACGGTTGAAATCTTTGTATACATTGCTTCTATATAGTCTAAGAAACATATCTGCAAAGCATCCAAACAGTACAATTCGCCAATTTTTTGTTCTTCAAGTTTAAGTAAACTACGATCCCCATTGTTAATCCCTTAACGGAAATTATTTGTAACTTTCGACAAGTAGAACAATGAATGGAACAGGTAGACGGTTGAAATCATTGTATATATTGCTTCTATATAGTCTAAGAAACATATATGCAAAGTATCCAAACAGTACAATTCGACAATTTTTTGCTCTTCAAGTTTAAGTGAACTACGAGCCCCATTGTTAATCCTTTAAAGGAAATTATTTGTAAATTTCGGCAAGTAGAACAATGAATGGAATAGTTAGACGGTTGAAATCATTGTATATATTCCTTCTATATAGTCTAAGAAACATATATGCAAAGCATCCAAACAGTACAATTCGCCAATTTTTTGTTCTTCAAGTTAAGTAAACTACGATCCCCATTGTTAATCCCTTAACGGAAATTATTTGTAACTTTCGACAAGTAGAACAATGAATGGAACAGGTAGACGGTTGAAATCTTTGTATATATTGCTTCTATATAGTCTAAGAAACATATATGCAAAGCATCCAAACAGTACCATTCGCCAATTTTTTGTTCTTCAAATGTAAGTGAACTACGAGCCCCATTGTTAATCCTTTAAAGGAATTTATTTGTAACTTTCGACAAGTAGAACAATGAATGAAACAGGTAGACTGTTGAAATCATTGTATATATTGCTTCTATATAGTCTAAGAAACATATATGCAAAGCATCCAAACAGTACAATTCGCCAATTTTTTGTTCTTCAAGTTTAAGTAAACTACGATCCCCATTGTTAATCCCTTAACGGAAATTATTTGTAACTTTCGACAAGTAGAACAATGACTGGAACAGGTAGACGGTTGAAATCATTGTATATATTGCTTCTATATAGTCTAAGAAACATATATGCAAAGCATCCAAACAATACAATTCGCCAATTTTTTGTTCTTCAAGTTTAAGTGAACAATGAGCCCCATTGTTAATCCTTTATCGGGAATTATTTGTAAATTTCGACATGTAGAACAATGAATGGAACAGGTACACTGTTGAAATCATTGTATATGTTGCTTCTATATAGTCCAAGAAACATATATGCAAAGCGTCCAAACAGTACAATTCGCCAATTTTTTGTTCTTCAAGTTTAAGTGAACAATGAGCCCCAATGGTTAATCCTTTATCGGTAATTATTTGTAACTTTCGACAAGTAGAACAATGAGTGGAACAGGTAGACGGTTGAAATCTTTGTATACATTGCTTCTATATAGTCTAAGAAACATATCTGCAAAGCATCCAAACAGTACAATTCGCCAATTTTTTGTTCTTCAAGTTTAAGTAAACTACGATCCCCATTGTTAATCCCTTAACGGAAATTATTTGTAACTTTCGACAAGTAGAACAATGAATGGAACAGGTAGACGGTTGAAATCATTGTATATATTGCTTCTATATAGTCTAAGAAACATATATGCAAAGTATCCAAACAGTACAATTCGACAATTTTTTGCTCTTCAAGTTTAAGTGAACTACGAGCCCCATTGTTAATCCTTTAAAGGAAATTATTTGTAAATTTCGGCAAGTAGAACAATGAATGGAATAGTTAGACGGTTGAAATCATTGTATATATTCCTTCTATATAGTCTAAGAAACATATATGCAAAGCATCCAAACAGTACAATTCGCCAATTTTTTGTTCTTCAAGTTAAGTAAACTACGATCCCCATTGTTAATCCCTTAACGGAAATTATTTGTAACTTTCGACAAGTAGAACAATGAATGGAACAGGTAGACGGTTGAAATCTTTGTATATATTGCTTCTATATAGTCTAAGAAACATATATGCAAAGCATCCAAACAGTACCATTCGCCAATTTTTTGTTCTTCAAATGTAAGTGAACTACGAGCCCCATTGTTAATCCTTTAAAGGAATTTATTTGTAACTTTCGACAAGTAGAACAATGAATGAAACAGGTAGACTGTTGAAATCATTGTATATATTGCTTCTATATAGTCTAAGAAACATATATGCAAAGCATCCAAACAGTACAATTCGCCAATTTTTTGTTCTTCAAGTTTAAGTAAACTACGATCCCCATTGTTAATCCCTTAACGGAAATTATTTGTAACTTTCGACAAGTAGAACAATGACTGGAACAGGTAGACGGTTGAAATCATTGTATATATTGCTTCTATATAGTCTAAGAAACATATATGCAAAGCATCCAAACAATACAATTCGCCAATTTTTTGTTCTTCAAGTTTAAGTGAACAATGAGCCCCATTGTTAATCCTTTATCGGGAATTATTTGTAAATTTCGACATGTAGAACAATGAATGGAACAGGTACACTGTTGAAATCATTGTATATGTTGCTTCTATATAGTCCAAGAAACATATATGCAAAGCGTCCAAACAGTACAATTCGCCAATTTTTTGTTCTTCAAGTTTAAGTGAACAATGAGCCCCAATGGTTAATCCTTTATCGGTAATTATTTGTAACTTTCGACAAGTAGAACAATGAGTGGAACAGGTAGACGGTTGAAATCTTTGTATACATTGCTTCTATATAGTCTAAGAAACATATCTGCAAAGCATCCAAACAGTACAATTCGCCAATTTTTTGTTCTTCAAGTTTAAGTGAACAGCGAGCCCCATTGATAATCATGAAATGGAAATTATTTGTAACTTTCTACAAGTAGAACAATGAATAGTGCAGGTAGACGGGTGAAATCATTCTATATATTGCTTCTAAATAGTCTAAGAAACATATATGCAAAGCATCCAAACAGTACAATTCGCCAATTTTTTGTTCTTCAAGTTTAAGTAAACTACGATCCCCTTTGTTAATCCCTTAACGGAAATTATTTGTAACATTCGACAAGTAGAACAATGAATGGAACAGGTAGACGGATGAAATCATTGTATATATTGCTTGTATATAGTCTAAGAAACATATATGCAAAGCATCCAAACAGTACAATTCGCCAATTTTTTGTTCTTCAAGTTTAAGTGAACAATGAGCCCCAATGGTTAATCCTTTATCGGAAATTATTTGTAACTTTCGACAAGTAGAACAATGAATGGAACAGGTAGACGGTTGAAATCTTTGTATATATTGCTTCTATATAGTCTAAGAAACATATATGCAAAGCATCCAAACAATACAATTCGCCAATTTTTTGTTCTTCAAGTTTAAGTGAACAATGAGCCCCATTGTTAATCCTTTATCGGGAATTATTTGTAAATTTCGACATGTAGAACAATGAATGGAACAGGTACACTGTTGAAATCATTGTATATGTTGCTTCTATATAGTCCAAGAAACATATATGCAAAGCGTCCAAACAGTACAATTCGCCAATTTTTTGTTCTTCAAGTTTAAGTGAACAATGAGCCCCATTGTTAATCCTTTATCGGAAATTATTTGTAACTTTCGACAAGTAGAACATTGAATGGAACAGGTAGACGGTTGAAATCTTTGTATATATTGCTTCTATATGGTATAAGAAACATATATGCAAAGCATCCAAACAGTACCATTCGCCAATTTTTTGTTCTTCAAGTGTAAGTGAACTACGAGCCCCATTGTTAATCCTTTAAAGGAATTTATTTGTAACTATCGACAAGTAGAACAATGAATGAAACAGGTAGACTGTTGAAATCATTGTATATATTGCTTCTATATAATCTAAGAAACATATATGCAAAGCATCCAAACAGTACCAGTCGCCAATTTTTTGATCTTCAAGATTAAGTGAACAGCGAGCCCCATTGATAATCATGAAATGGTAATTATTTGTAACTTTCTACAAGTAGAACAATGAATAGTACAGGAAGACGGGTGAAATCTTTCTATATATTGCTTCTAAATAGTCTAAGAAACATCTAGGCAAAGCATCCAAACAGTACCATTCGACAATTTTTCGTTCTTCAAGTTTAAGTGAACAATGAGCCCCATTGTTAATCCTTTAAAGGAAATTATTTGTAAATTTCGGCAAGTAGAACAATGAATGGAATAGGTAGACGGTTGAAATCATTGTATATATTCTTTCTATATAGTCTAAGAAACATATATGCAAAGCATCCAAACAGTACAATTCGCCAATTTTTTGTTCTTCAAGTTTAAGTAAACTACGATCCCCATTGTTAATCCCTTAACGGAAATTATTTGTAACTTTCGACAAGTAGAACAATGAATGGAACAGGTAGACGGTTGAAATCATTGTATATATTGCTTTTATATAGTCTAAGAAACATATATGCAAAGCATCCAAACAGTACAATTCGACAATTTTTTGTTCTTCAAGTTTAGTGAACAATGAGCCCCATTGTTAATCCTTTAAAGGAAATTATTTGTAAATTTCGGCAAGTAGAACAATGAATGGAATAGGTAGACGGTTGAAATCATTGTATATATTCCTTCTATATAGTCTAAGAAACATATATGCAAAGCATCCAAACAGTACAATTCGCCAATTTTTTGTTCTTCAAGTTTAAGTGAACAATGAGCCCCATTGTTAATCCTTTATCGGAAATTATTTGTAAATTTCGACAAGTAGAACAATGAATGGAACAGGTAGACTGTTGAAATCATTGCATATATTGCTTCTATATAGTCAAAGAAACATATATGCAAAGCGTCCAAACAGTACAAATCGCCAATTTTTAGCTCTTCAAGTTTAAGTGAACTACGAGCTCCATTGTTAATCCTTTAAAGGAAATTATTTGTAAATTTCGGAATGTAGAACAGTGAATGAAATAGGTAGACGGTTGAAATCATTGTATATATTGCTTCTATATAGTCTAAGAAACATATATGCAAAGCATCCAAACAGTACAATTCGCCAATTTTTTGTTCTTCAAGTTTAAGTGAACAATGAGCCCCAATGGTTAATCCTTTATCGGAAATTATTTGTAACTTTCGACAAGTAGAACAATGAATGGAACAGGTAGACGGTTGAAATCCTTGTATATATTGCTTCCATATAGTCTAAGAAACATGTACGCAAAACATCCAAACAGTAACATTCGCCAATTTTTTGTCCTTCAAGTTTAACTGAACAATGAGCCCCATTGTTAATCCTTTATAGGAAATTATTTGTAACTTTCGACAAGTAGAACAATGAATGGAACAGGTAGACGGTTGAAATCTTTGTATATATTGCTTCTATATAGTCTAAGAAACATATATGCAAGGCATCCAAACAGTACAATTCGCGAATTTTTTGTTCTTCAAGTTTAAGTGAACAATGAGCCCCAATGGTTAATCCTTTATCGGTAATTATTTGTAATTTCCGACAAGTAGAACAATGAATGGAACTGGTAGACGGTTGAAATCTTTGTATATATTGCTTCTATATAATCTAAGAAACATATATGCGAAGCATCTAAACAGTAACAATCGCCAATTTTTTGTTCTTCAAGTTTAAGTGAACTACGAGCCCAATTGTTAATCCTTTAAAGGAAATTATTTGTAAATTTCGACAAGTAGAACAATGAATGGAACAGGTAGACGGTTGAAATCTTTGTATACATTGCTTCTATATAGTCTAAGAAACATATCTGCAAAGCATCCAAACAGTACAATTCGCCAATTTTTTGTTCTTCAAGTTTAAGTAAACTACGATCCCCATTGTTAATCCCTTAACGGAAATTATTTGTAACTTTCGACAAGTAGAACAATGAATGGAACAGGTAGACGGTTGAAATCATTGTATATATTGCTTCTATATAGTCTAAGAAACATATATGCAAAGTATCCAAACAGTACAATTCGACAATTTTTTGCTCTTCAAGTTTAAGTGAACTACGAGCCCCATTGTTAATCCTTTAAAGGAAATTATTTGTAAATTTCGGCAAGTAGAACAATGAATGGAATAGTTAGACGGTTGAAATCATTGTATATATTCCTTCTATATAGTCTAAGAAACATATATGCAAAGCATCCAAACAGTACAATTCGCCAATTTTTTGTTCTTCAAGTTAAGTAAACTACGATCCCCATTGTTAATCCCTTAACGGAAATTATTTGTAACTTTCGACAAGTAGAACAATGAATGGAACAGGTAGACGGTTGAAATCTTTGTATATATTGCTTCTATATAGTCTAAGAAACATATATGCAAAGCATCCAAACAGTACCATTCGCCAATTTTTTGTTCTTCAAATGTAAGTGAACTACGAGCCCCATTGTTAATCCTTTAAAGGAATTTATTTGTAACTTTCGACAAGTAGAACAATGAATGAAACAGGTAGACTGTTGAAATCATTGTATATATTGCTTCTATATAGTCTAAGAAACATATATGCAAAGCATCCAAACAGTACAATTCGCCAATTTTTTGTTCTTCAAGTTTAAGTAAACTACGATCCCCATTGTTAATCCCTTAACGGAAATTATTTGTAACTTTCGACAAGTAGAACAATGACTGGAACAGGTAGACGGTTGAAATCATTGTATATATTGCTTCTATATAGTCTAAGAAACATATATGCAAAGCATCCAAACAATACAATTCGCCAATTTTTTGTTCTTCAAGTTTAAGTGAACAATGAGCCCCATTGTTAATCCTTTATCGGGAATTATTTGTAAATTTCGACATGTAGAACAATGAATGGAACAGGTACACTGTTGAAATCATTGTATATGTTGCTTCTATATAGTCCAAGAAACATATATGCAAAGCGTCCAAACAGTACAATTCGCCAATTTTTTGTTCTTCAAGTTTAAGTGAACAATGAGCCCCATTGTTAATCCTTTATCGGAAATTATTTGTAACTTTCGACAAGTAGAACATTGAATGGAACAGGTAGACGGTTGAAATCTTTGTATATATTGCTTCTATATAGTATAAGAAACATATATGCAAAGCATCCAAACAGTACCATTCGCCAATTTTTTGTTCTTCAAGTGTAAGTGAACTACGAGCCCCATTGTTAATCCTTTAAAGGAATTTATTTGTAACTATCGACAAGTAGAACAATGAATGAAACAGGTAGACTGTTGAAATCATTGTATATATTGCTTCTATATAATCTAAGAAACATATATGCAAAGCATCCAAACAGTACCAGTCGCCAATTTTTTGATCTTCAAGATTAAGTGAACAGCGAGCCCCATTGATAATCATGAAATGGTAATTATTTGTAACTTTCTACAAGTAGAACAATGAATAGTACAGGTAGACGGGTGAAATCTTTCTATATATTGCTTCTAAATAGTCTAAGAAACATCTAGGCAAAGCATCCAAACAGTACCATTCGACAATTTTTCGTTCTTCAAGTTTAAGTGAACAATGAGCCCCATTGTTAATCCTTTAAAGGAAATTATTTGTAAATTTCGGCAAGTAGAACAATGAATGGAATAGGTAGACGGTTGAAATCATTGTATATATTCTTTCTATATAGTCTAAGAAACATATATGCAAAGCATCCAAACAGTACAATTCGCCAATTTTTTGTTCTTCAAGTTTAAGTAAACTACGATCCCCATTGTTAATCCCTTAACGGAAATTATTTGTATCTTTCGACAAGTAGAACAATGACTGGAACAGGTAGACGGTTGAAATCATTGTATATATTGCTTTTATATAGTCTAAGAAACATATATGCAAAGCATCCAAACAGTACAATTCGACAATTTTTTGTTCTTCAAGTTTAGTGAACAATGAGCCCCATTGTTAATCCTTTAAAGGAAATTATTTGTAAATTTCGGCAAGTAGAACAATGAATGGAATAGGTAGACGGTTGAAATCATTGTATATATTCCTTCTATATAGTCTAAGAAACATATATGCAAAGCATCCAAACAGTACAATTCGCCAATTTTTTGTTCTTCAAGTTTAAGTAAACTACGATCCCCATTGTTAATCCCTTAACGGAAATTATTTGTAACTTTCGACAAGTAGAACAATGAATGGAACAGGTAGACGGTTGAAATCATTATATATATTGCTTCTATATAGTCTAAGAAACATATATGCAAAGCATCCAAACAGTACAATTCGCCAATTTTTTGTTCTTCAAGTTTAAGTAAACTACGATCCCCTTTGTTAATCCCTTAACGGAAATTATTTGTAACATTCGACAAGTAGAACAATGAATGGAACAGGTGGACGGTTGAAATCATTGTATATATTGCTTCTATATAGTCTAAGAAACATATATGCAAAGCATCCAAACAGTACAATTCGCCAATTTTTTGTTCTTCAAGTTTAAGTGAACAATGAGCCCCAATGGTTAATCCTTTATCGGTAATTATTTGTAACTTTCGACAAGTAGAACAATGAGTGGAACAGGTAGACGGTTGAAATCTTTGTATACATTGCTTCTATATAGTCTAAGAAACATATCTGCAAAGCATCCAAACAGTACAATTCGCCAATTTTTTGTTCTTCAAGTTTAAGTGAACAGCGAGCCCCATTGATAATCATGAAATGGAAATTATTTGTAACTTTCTACAAGTAGAACAATGAATAGTGCAGGTAGACGGGTGAAATCATTCTATATATTGCTTCTAAATAGTCTAAGAAACATATATGCAAAGCATCCAAACAGTACAATTCGCCAATTTTTTGTTCTTCAAGTTTAAGTAAACTACGATCCCCTTTGTTAATCCCTTAACGGAAATTATTTGTAACATTCGACAAGTAGAACAATGAATGGAACAGGTAGACGGATGAAATCATTGTATATATTGCTTGTATATAGTCTAAGAAACATATATGCAAAGCATCCAAACAGTACAATTCGCCAATTTTTTGTTCTTCAAGTTTAAGTGAACAATGAGCCCCAATGGTTAATCCTTTATCGGAAATTATTTGTAACTTTCGACAAGTAGAACAATGAATGGAACAGGTAGACGGTTGAAATCTTTGTATATATTGCTTCTATATAGTCTAAGAAACATATATGCAAAGCATCCAAACAATACAATTCGCCAATTTTTTGTTCTTCAAGTTTAAGTGAACAATGAGCCCCATTGTTAATCCTTTATCGGGAATTATTTGTAAATTTCGACATGTAGAACAATGAATGGAACAGGTACACTGTTGAAATCATTGTATATGTTGCTTCTATATAGTCCAAGAAACATATATGCAAAGCGTCCAAACAGTACAATTCGCCAATTTTTTGTTCTTCAAGTTTAAGTGAACAATGAGCCCCATTGTTAATCCTTTATCGGAAATTATTTGTAACTTTCGACAAGTAGAACATTGAATGGAACAGGTAGACGGTTGAAATCTTTGTATATATTGCTTCTATATGGTATAAGAAACATATATGCAAAGCATCCAAACAGTACCATTCGCCAATTTTTTGTTCTTCAAGTGTAAGTGAACTACGAGCCCCATTGTTAATCCTTTAAAGGAATTTATTTGTAACTATCGACAAGTAGAACAATGAATGAAACAGGTAGACTGTTGAAATCATTGTATATATTGCTTCTATATAATCTAAGAAACATATATGCAAAGCATCCAAACAGTACCAGTCGCCAATTTTTTGATCTTCAAGATTAAGTGAACAGCGAGCCCCATTGATAATCATGAAATGGTAATTATTTGTAACTTTCTACAAGTAGAACAATGAATAGTACAGGAAGACGGGTGAAATCTTTCTATATATTGCTTCTAAATAGTCTAAGAAACATCTAGGCAAAGCATCCAAACAGTACCATTCGACAATTTTTCGTTCTTCAAGTTTAAGTGAACAATGAGCCCCATTGTTAATCCTTTAAAGGAAATTATTTGTAAATTTCGGCAAGTAGAACAATGAATGGAATAGGTAGACGGTTGAAATCATTGTATATATTCTTTCTATATAGTCTAAGAAACATATATGCAAAGCATCCAAACAGTACAATTCGCCAATTTTTTGTTCTTCAAGTTTAAGTAAACTACGATCCCCATTGTTAATCCCTTAACGGAAATTATTTGTAACTTTCGACAAGTAGAACAATGAATGGAACAGGTAGACGGTTGAAATCATTGTATATATTGCTTTTATATAGTCTAAGAAACATATATGCAAAGCATCCAAACAGTACAATTCGACAATTTTTTGTTCTTCAAGTTTAGTGAACAATGAGCCCCATTGTTAATCCTTTAAAGGAAATTATTTGTAAATTTCGGCAAGTAGAACAATGAATGGAATAGGTAGACGGTTGAAATCATTGTATATATTCCTTCTATATAGTCTAAGAAACATATATGCAAAGCATCCAAACAGTACAATTCGCCAATTTTTTGTTCTTCAAGTTTAAGTGAACAATGAGCCCCATTGTTAATCCTTTATCGGAAATTATTTGTAAATTTCGACAAGTAGAACAATGAATGGAACAGGTAGACTGTTGAAATCATTGCATATATTGCTTCTATATAGTCAAAGAAACATATATGCAAAGCGTCCAAACAGTACAAATCGCCAATTTTTAGCTCTTCAAGTTTAAGTGAACTACGAGCTCCATTGTTAATCCTTTAAAGGAAATTATTTGTAAATTTCGGAATGTAGAACAATGAATGAAATAGGTAGACGGTTGAAATCATTGTATATATTGCTTCTATATAGTCTAAGAAACATATATGCAAAGCATCCAAACAGTACAATTCGCCAATTTTTTGTTCTTCAAGTTTAAGTGAACAATGAGCCCCAATGGTTAATCCTTTATCGGAAATTATTTGTAACTTTCGACAAGTAGAACAATGAATGGAACAGGTAGACGGTTGAAATCCTTGTATATATTGCTTCTATATAATCTAAGAAACATATATGCGAAGCATCTAAACAGTAACAATCGCCAATTTTTTGTTCTTCAAGTTTAAGTGAACTACGAGCCCAATTGTTAATCCTTTAAAGGAAATTATTTGTAAATTTCGACAAGTAGAACAATGAATGGAACAGGTAGACGGTTGAAATCTTTGTATATATTGCTTCTATATAGTCTAAGAAACATATATGCAAGGCATCCAAACAGTACAATTCGCGAATTTTTTGTTCTTCAAGTTTAAGTGAACAATGAGCCCCAATGGTTAATCCTTTATCGGTAATTATTTGTAATTTCCGACAAGTAGAACAATGAATGGAACTGGTAGACGGTTGAAATCTTTGTATATATTGCTTCTATATAATCTAAGAAACATATATGCGAAGCATCTAAACAGTAACAATCGCCAATTTTTTGTTCTTCAAGTTTAAGTGAACTACGAGCCCAATTGTTAATCCTTTAAAGGAAATTATTTGTAAATTTCGACAAGTAGAACAATGAATGGAACAGGTAGACGGTTGAAATCTTTGTATACATTGCTTCTATATAGTCTAAGAAACATATCTGCAAAGCATCCAAACAGTACAATTCGCCAATTTTTTGTTCTTCAAGTTTAAGTAAACTACGATCCCCATTGTTAATCCCTTAACGGAAATTATTTGTAACTTTCGACAAGTAGAACAATGAATGGAACAGGTAGACGGTTGAAATCATTGTATATATTGCTTCTATATAGTCTAAGAAACATATATGCAAAGTATCCAAACAGTACAATTCGACAATTTTTTGCTCTTCAAGTTTAAGTGAACTACGAGCCCCATTGTTAATCCTTTAAAGGAAATTATTTGTAAATTTCGGCAAGTAGAACAATGAATGGAATAGTTAGACGGTTGAAATCATTGTATATATTCCTTCTATATAGTCTAAGAAACATATATGCAAAGCATCCAAACAGTACAATTCGCCAATTTTTTGTTCTTCAAGTTAAGTAAACTACGATCCCCATTGTTAATCCCTTAACGGAAATTATTTGTAACTTTCGACAAGTAGAACAATGAATGGAACAGGTAGACGGTTGAAATCTTTGTATATATTGCTTCTATATAGTCTAAGAAACATATATGCAAAGCATCCAAACAGTACCATTCGCCAATTTTTTGTTCTTCAAATGTAAGTGAACTACGAGCCCCATTGTTAATCCTTTAAAGGAATTTATTTGTAACTTTCGACAAGTAGAACAATGAATGAAACAGGTAGACTGTTGAAATCATTGTATATATTGCTTCTATATAGTCTAAGAAACATATATGCAAAGCATCCAAACAGTACAATTCGCCAATTTTTTGTTCTTCAAGTTTAAGTAAACTACGATCCCCATTGTTAATCCCTTAACGGAAATTATTTGTAACTTTCGACAAGTAGAACAATGACTGGAACAGGTAGACGGTTGAAATCATTGTATATATTGCTTCTATATAGTCTAAGAAACATATATGCAAAGCATCCAAACAATACAATTCGCCAATTTTTTGTTCTTCAAGTTTAAGTGAACAATGAGCCCCATTGTTAATCCTTTATCGGGAATTATTTGTAAATTTCGACATGTAGAACAATGAATGGAACAGGTACACTGTTGAAATCATTGTATATGTTGCTTCTATATAGTCCAAGAAACATATATGCAAAGCGTCCAAACAGTACAATTCGCCAATTTTTTGTTCTTCAAGTTTAAGTGAACAATGAGCCCCATTGTTAATCCTTTATCGGAAATTATTTGTAACTTTCGACAAGTAGAACATTGAATGGAACAGGTAGACGGTTGAAATCTTTGTATATATTGCTTCTATATAGTATAAGAAACATATATGCAAAGCATCCAAACAGTACCATTCGCCAATTTTTTGTTCTTCAAGTGTAAGTGAACTACGAGCCCCATTGTTAATCCTTTAAAGGAATTTATTTGTAACTATCGACAAGTAGAACAATGAATGAAACAGATAGACTGTTGAAATCATTGCATATATTGCTTCTATATAGTCAAAGAAACATATATGCAAAGCGTCCAAACAGTACAAATCGCCAATTTTTAGCTCTTCAAGTTTAAGTGAACTACGAGCTCCATTGTTAATCCTTTAAAGGAAATTATTTGTAAATTTCGGAAAGTAGAACAATGAATGAAATAGGTAGACGGTTGAAATCATTGTATATATTGCTTCTATATAGTCTAAGAAACATATATGCAAAGCATCCAAACAGTACAATTCGCCAATTTTTTGTTCTTCAAGTTTAAGTGAACAATGAGCCCCAATGGTTAATCCTTTATCGGAAATTATTTGTAACTTTCGACAAGTAGAACAATGAATGGAACAGGTAGACGGTTGAAATCCTTGTATATATTGCTTCCATATAGTCTAAGAAACATGTACGCAAAACATCCAAACAGTAACATTCGCCAATTTTTTGTCCTTCAAGTTTAACTGAACAATGAGCCCCATTGTTAATCCTTTATAGGAAATTATTTGTAACTTTCGACAAGTAGAACAATGAATGGAACAGGTAGACGGTTGAAATCTTTGTATATATTGCTTCTATATAGTCTAAGAAACATATATGCAAGGCATCCAAACAGTACAATTCGCGAATTTTTTTTTCTTCAAGTTTAAGTGAACAATGAGCCCCAATGGTTAATCCTTTATCGGTAATTATTTGTAATTTTCGACAAGTAGAACAATGAATGGAACTGGTAGACGGTTGAAATCTTTGTATATATTGCTTCTATATAATCTAAGAAACATATATGCGAAGCATCTAAACAGTAACAATCGCCAATTTTTTGTTCTTCAAGTTTAAGTGAACTACGAGCCCCATTGTTAATCCTTTAACGGAAATTAATTGTAACTTTCTACAAGTAGAACAATGATTGGAACACGTAGACGGTTGAAATCTTTGTATATATTGCTTCTATATAGTCTAAGAAACATATATGCAAAGCATCCAAACAGTACAATTCGCCAATTTTTTGTTCTTCAAGTTTAAGTAAACTACGATCCCCATTGTTAATCCCTTAACGGAAATTATTTGTAACTTTCGACAAGTAGAACAATGAATGGAACAGGTAGACGGTTGAAATCATTGTATATATTGCTTCTATATAGTCTAAGAAACATATATGCAAAGTATCCAAACAGTACAATTCGACAATTTTTTGCTCTTCAAGTTTAAGTGAACTACGAGCCCCATTGTTAATCCTTTAAAGGAAATTATTTGTAAATTTCGGCAAGTAGAACAATGAATGGAATAGTTAGACGGTTGAAATCATTGTATATATTCCTTCTATATAGTCTAAGAAACATATATGCAAAGCATCCAAACAGTACAATTCGCCAATTTTTTGTTCTTCAAGTTAAGTAAACTACGATCCCCATTGTTAATCCCTTAACGGAAATTATTTGTAACTTTCGACAAGTAGAACAATGAATGGAACAGGTAGACGGTTGAAATCATTGTATATATTGCTTTTATATAGTCTAAGAAACATATATGCAAAGCATCGAAACAGTATAATTCGACAATTTTTTGTTCTTCAAGTTTAGTGAACAATGAACCCCAATGGTTAATCCTTTATCGGAAATTATTTGTAATTTTCGACAAGTAGAACAATGAATGGAACAGGTAGACGGTTGAAATCTTTGTATATATTGTTTCTATATAATCTAAGAAACATATATGCAAAGCATCCAAACAGTACAATTCGCCAATTATTTCATCTTCATGTTTAAGTGAACTACGAGCCCCATTGTTAATACTTTAACGGAAATTATTTGTAACTTGCGACAAGTAGAACAATGAGTGGAACAGGTAGACGGTTGAAATCAATCTATATATTGCTTCTATATAGTCTAAGAAACATATATGCAAAGCATCAAAACAGTACCATTCGCCAATTTTTTGTTCTTCAAGCTTAAGTGAACAATGAACCCCATTGTTAATCCTTTATCGGAAATTATTTGTAAATTTCGACAAGTAGAACAATGAATGGAACAGGTACACTGTTGAAATCATTGTATATGTTGCTTCTATATAGTCCAAGAAACATATATGCAAAGCGTCCAAACAGTACAATTCGCCAATTTTTTGTTCTTCAAGTTTAAGTGAACAATGAGCCCCATTGTTAATCCTTTATCGGAAATTATTTGTAACTTTCGACAAGTAGAACATTGAATGGAACAGGTAGACGGTTGAAATCTTTGTATATATTGCTTCTATATAGTATAAGAAACATATATGCAAAGCATCCAAACAGTACCATTCGCCAATTTTTTGTTCTTCAAATGTAAGTGAACTACGAGCCCCATTGTTAATCCTTTAAAGGAATTTATTTGTAACTTTCGACAAGTAGAACAATGAATGAAACAGGTAGATTGTTGAAATCATTGTATATATTGCTTCTATATAGTCTAAGAAACATATATGCAAAGCATCCAAACAGTACAATTCGCCAATTTTTTGTTCTTCAAGTTTAAGTAAACTACGATCCCCATTGTTAATCCCTTAACGGAAATTATTTGTAACTTTCGACAAGTAGAACAATGAATGGAACTGGTAGACGGTTGAAATCTTTTTATATATTGCTTTTATATAGTCTAAGAAACATATATGCAAAGCATCCAAACGGTACCAGTCGCCAATTTTTTGATCTTCAAGATTAAGTGAACAGCGAGCCCCATTGATAATCATGAAATGGTAATTATTTGTAACTTTCTACAAGTAGAACAATGAATAGTTCAGGTAGACGGGTGAAATCTTTCTATATATTGCTTCTAAATAGTCTAAGAAACATCTATGCAAAGCATCCAAACAGTACCATTCGACAATTTTTCGTTCTTCAAGTTTAAGTGAACAATGAGCCCCATTGTTAATCCTTTAAAGGAAATTATTTGTAAATTTCGGCAAGTAGAACAATGAATGGAATAGGTAGACGGTTGAAATCATTGTATATATTCTTTCTATATAGTCTAAGAAACATATATGCAAAGCATCCAAACAGTACAATTCGCCAATTTTTTGTTCTTCAAGTTTAAGTAAACTACGATCCCCATTGTTAATCCCTTAACGGAAATTATTTGTAACTTTCGACAAGTAGAACAATGAATGGAACTGGTAGACGGTTGAAATCTTTTTATATATTGCTTCTATATAGTCTAAGAAACATATATGCAAAGCATCCAAACAGTACCAGTCGCCAATTTTTTGATCTTCAAGATTAAGTGAACAGCGAGCCCCATTGATAATCATGAAATGGTAATTATTTGTAACTTTCTACAAGTAGAACAATGAATAGTACAGGTAGACGGGTGAAATCTTTCTATATATTGCTTCTAAATAGTCTAAGAAACACATATGCAAAGCATCCAAACAGCACAATCCGCCAATTCTTCGTTCTTCACGTTTAAGTGAACTACGAGCCCCATTGTTAATCCTTTAAAGGAAATTATTTGTAAATTTCGACAAGTAGAACAATGAATGGATCATGTAGACGGTTGAAATCATTGTATATATTGCTTCCATATAGTCTAAGAAACATATATGCAAAGCATCCAAACAGTACCATTCGCCAATTTTTTGTTCTTCAAGTTTAAGTGAACAACGAGCCCCATTGTTAATCCTTTAAAGGAAATTATTTGTAAATTTCGACAAGTAGAACAATGATTGGAACAGGTAGAAGGTTGAAATCTTTGTATATATTGCTTCTATATAATCTAAGAAACATATATGCAAAGCATCCAAACAGTACCATTCGCCAATTTTTTGTTCTTCAAGTTTAAGTGAACTACGAGCCCCATTGTTAATCCTTTATCGGAAATTATTTGTAAATTTCGACAAGTAGAACAATGAATGGAACAGGTAGACTGTTGAAATCATTGCATATATTGCTTCTATATAGTACAAGAAACATATATGCAAAGCGTCCAAACAGTACAAATCGCCAATTTTTAGCTCTTCAAGTTTAAGTGAACTACGAGCTCCATTGTTAATCCTTTAAAGGAAATTATTTGTAAATTTCGGAAAGTAGAACAATGAATGAAATAGGTAGACGGTTGAAATCATTGTATATATTGCTTCCATATAGTCTACGAAACATATATGCAAAGTATCCAAACAGTACCATTCGCCAATTTTTTGTTCTTCAATTTTAAGTGAGCAATGAGCCCCATTGTCAATCCTTTATCGGAAATTATTTGTAACTTTCGACAAGTAGAATATTGAATGGAACAGGTAGACGGTTGAAATGTTTGTATCTATCGCTTCTATATAGGATAAGAAACATATATGCAAAGCATCCAAACAGTACCATTTGCCACTTTTTTGTTCTTCAAGTTTAAGTGAACAATGAGCCCCATTGTCAATCCTTTATCGGAAATTATTTGTAACTTTCGACAAGTAGAACATTGAATGGAACAGGTAGACGGTTGAAATCTTTGTATATATTGCTTCTATATAATCTAAGAAACATATATGCAAAGCATCCAAACAGTACCATTCGCCAATTTTTTGTTCTTCAAGTTTAAGTGAACAATGAGCCCCATTGTCAATCCTTTATCGGAAATTATTTGTAACTTTCGACAAGTAGAACATTGAATGGAACAGGTAGACGGTTGAAATCTTTGTATCTATTGCTTCTATATAGGATAAGAAACATAATGCAAAGCATCCAAACAGTACCATTCGCCACTTTTTTGTTCTTCAAGTTTAAGTAAACTACGATCCCCATTGTTAATCCCTTAACGGAAATTATTTGTAATTTTCGAAAAGTAGAACAATGAATGGAACAGGTAGAAGGTTGAAATCTTTGTATATATTGCTTCTATATAATCTAAGAATCATATATGCAAAGCATCCAAACAGTACCATTCGCCAAATTTTGTTCTTCAAGTTTAAGTGAACTACGAGCCCCATTGTTAATACTTTAACGGAAATTATTTGTAACTTGCGAGAAGTAGAACAATGAATGGAACTGGTAGCCGGTTGAAATCAATGTATATATTGCTTCTATATAGTCTAAGAAACATATATGCAAAGCATCCAAACAGTACAATTCGCCAATTTTTTGTTCTGCAAGTTTAAGTGAACAACGAGCCCCTTTGTTAATCCTTTAAAGGAAATTATTTGGAATTTTCGACAAGTAGAACAATGAATGGAACAGGTAGACGGTTGAAATCTTTGTATATATTGCTTCTATATAATCTAAGAAACATATATGCAAAGCATCCAAACAGTAACAATCGCCAATTTTTTGATCTACAAGTTTAAGTGAACAACGAGCCCCATTGTTAATCCTTTAAAGGAAATTATTTGTAAATTTCGACAAGTAGAACAATGAATGGAACAGGTAGACGGTTGAAATCTTTGTATATATTGCTTCTATATAATCTAAGAAACATATATGCAAAGCATCCAAACAGTACCATTCGCCAAATTTTGTTCTTCAAGTTTAAGTGAACTACGAGCCCCATTGTTAATACTTTAACGGAAATTATTTGTAACTTGCGAGAAGTAGAACAATGAATGGAACTGGTAGCCGGTTGAAATCAATGTATATATTGCTTCTATATAGTCTAAGAAACATATATGCAAAGCATCCAAACAGTACCATTCGCCAATTTTTTGTTCTTCAAGTTTAAGTGAACGACGAGCCCCATTGTTAATCCTTTAAAGGAAATTATTTGTAAATTTCGACAAGTAGAACAATGAATGGAACAGGTAGACGGTTGCAATCATTGTATATATTGCTTTTATATAGTCTAAGAAACATATATGCAAAGCATCGAAACAGTACAATTCGACAATTTTTTGCTCTTCAAGTTTAAGTGAACTACGAGCCCCATTGTTAATCCTTTAAAGGAAATTATTTGTAAATTTCGGCAAGTAGAACAATGAATGGAATAGGTAGACGGTTGAAATCATTGTATATATTCCTTCTATATAGTCTAAGAAACATATATGCAAAGCATCCAAACAGTACAATTCGCCAATTTTTTGTTCTTCAAGTTTAAGTAAACTACGATCCCCATTGTTAATCCCTTAACGGAAATTATTTGTAATTTTCGAAAAGTAGAACAATGAATGGAACAGGTAGACTGTTGAAATCATTGCATATATTGCTTCTATATAGTCCAAGAAACATATATGCAAAGCGTCCAAACAGTACAAATCGCCAATTTTTAGCTCTTCAAGTTTAAGTGAACTACGAGCTCCATTGTTAATCCTTTAAAGGAAATTATTTGTAAATTTCGGAAAGTAGAACAATGAATGAAATAGGTAGACGGTTGAAATCATTGTATATATTGCTTCTATATAGTCTAAGAAACATATATGCAAAGCAGCCAAACAGTACCATTCGCCACTTTTTTGTTCTTCAAGTTTAAGTGAACAACGAGCCCCATTGTTAATCCTTTAAAGGAAATTATTTGTAAATTTCGACAAGTAGAACAATGAATGGATCAGGTAGACGGTTGATATCATTGTATATATTGCTTCTATATAGCCTACGAAACATATATGCAAAGCATCCAAACAGTACCATTCGCAAATTTTTTGTTCTTCAAGTTTAAGTGAACAATGAGCCCCATTGTCAATCCTTTATCGGAAATTATTTGTAACTTGCGAGAAGTAGAACAATGAATGGAACTGGTAGCCGGTTGAAATCAATGTATATATTGCTTCTATATAGTCTAAGAAACATATATGCAAAGCATCCAAACAGTACAATTCGCCAATTTTTTGTTCTTCAAGTTTAAGTGAACAACGAGCCCCATTGTTAATCCTTTAAAGGAAATTATTTGTAATTTTCGACAAGTAGAACATTGAATGGAACAGGTAGACGGTTGAAATCTTTGTATCTATTGCTTCTATATAGGATAAGAAACATAATGCAAAGCATCCAAACAGTACCATTCGCCACTTTTTTGTTCTTCAAGTTTAAGTAAACTACGATCCCCATTGTTAATCCCTTAACGGAAATTATTTGTAATTTTCGAAAAGTAGAACAATGAATGGAACAGGTAGAAGGTTGAAATCTTTGTATATATTGCTTCTATATAATCTAAGAAACATATATGCAAAGCATCCAAACAGTACCATTCGCCAAATTTTGTTCTTCAAGTTTAAGTGAACTACGAGCCCCATTGTTAATACTTTAACGGAAATTATTTGTAACTTGCGAGAAGTAGAACAATGAATGGAACTGGTAGCCGGTTGAAATCAATGTATATATTGCTTCTATATAGTCTAAGAAACATATATGCAAAGCATCCAAACAGTACAATTCGCCAATTTTTTGTTCTTCAAGTTTAAGTGAACAACGAGCCCCATTGTTAATCCTTTAAAGGAAATTATTTGTAATTTTCGACAAGTAGAACAATGAATGGAACAGGTAGACGGTTGAAATCTTTGTATATATTGCTTCTATATAATCTAAGAAACATATATGCAAAGCATCCAAACAGTACAATTCGCCAATTTTTTGTTCTTCAAGTTTAAGTGAACAATGAGCCCCAATGGTTAATCCTTTATCGGAAATTATTTGTAACTTTCGACAAGTAGAACAATGAATGGAACAGGTAGACGGTTGAAATCTTTGTATATATTGCTTCTATATAGTCTAAGAAACATATATGCAAAGCATCCAAACAGTACAATTCGCCAATTTATTGTTCTTCAAGTTTAAGTTAACAACGAGCCCCATTGTTAATCCTTTAAAGGAAATTATGTGTAAATTTCGACAAGTAGAACAATGATTGGAACAGGTAGACGGTTGAAATCTTTGTATATATTGCTTCCATATAGTCTAAGAAACATGTACGCAAAGCATCCAAACAGTACCATTCGCCAATTTTTTGGTCTTCAAGTTTAAGTGAACAATGAGCCCCAATGGTTAATCCTTTATCGGAAATTATTTGTAATTTTCGACAAGTCGAACAATGAATGGAACAGGTAGACGGTTGAAATATTTGTATGTATTGCTTCTATATAATATAAGAAACATATATTCAAAGCATCCAAATAGTACCATTTGCCAATTTTTTGTTCTTCAAGTTTAAGTGAACTACGAGCCCCATTGTTAATCCTTTAAAGGAAATTATTTGTAAATTTCGGCAAGTAGAAAAATGAATGGAATAGGTAGACGGTTGAAATCATTGTATATATTCCTTCTATATAGTCTAAGAAACATATATGCAAAGCATCCAAACAGTACCATTCGCCAAATTTTGTTCTTCAAGTTTAAGTGAACTACGAGCCCCATTGTTAATACTTTAACGGAAATTATTTGTAACTTGCGAGAAGTAGAACAATGAATGGAACTGGTAGCCGGTTGAAATCAATGTATATATTGCTTCTATATAGTCTAAGAAACATATATGCAAAGCATCCAAACAGTACAATTCGCCAATTTTTTGTTCTGCAAGTTTAAGTGAACAACGAGCCCCTTTGTTAATCCTTTAAAGGAAATTATTTGGAATTTTCGACAAGTAGAACAATGAATGGAACAGGTAGACGGTTGAAATCTTTGTATATATTGCTTCTATATAATCTAAGAAACATATATGCAAAGCATCCAAACAGTAACAATCGCCAATTTTTTGATCTACAAGTTTAAGTGAACAACGAGCCCCATTGTTAATCCTTTAAAGGAAATTATTTGTAAATTTCGACAAGTAGAACAATGAATGGAACAGGTAGACGGTTGAAATCTTTGTATATATTGCTTCTATATAATCTAAGAAACATATATGCAAAGCATCCAAACAGTACCATTCGCCAAATTTTGTTCTTCAAGTTTAAGTGAACTACGAGCCCCATTGTTAATACTTTAACGGAAATTATTTGTAACTTGCGAGAAGTAGAACAATGAATGGAACTGGTAGCCGGTTGAAATCAATGTATATATTGCTTCTATATAGTCTAAGAAACATATATGCAAAGCATCCAAACAGTACCATTCGCCAATTTTTTGTTCTTCAAGTTTAAGTGAACGACGAGCCCCATTGTTAATCCTTTAAAGGAAATTATTTGTAAATTTCGACAAGTAGAACAATGAATGGAACAGGTAGACGGTTGCAATCATTGTATATATTGCTTTTATATAGTCTAAGAAACATATATGCAAAGCATCGAAACAGTACAATTCGACAATTTTTTGCTCTTCAAGTTTAAGTGAACTACGAGCCCCATTGTTAATCCTTTAAAGGAAATTATTTGTAAATTTCGGCAAGTAGAACAATGAATGGAATAGGTAGACGGTTGAAATCATTGTATATATTCCTTCTATATAGTCTAAGAAACATATATGCAAAGCATCCAAACAGTACAATTCGCCAATTTTTTGTTCTTCAAGTTTAAGTAAACTACGATCCCCATTGTTAATCCCTTAACGGAAATTATTTGTAATTTTCGAAAAGTAGAACAATGAATGGAACAGGTAGACTGTTGAAATCATTGCATATATTGCTTCTATATAGTCCAAGAAACATATATGCAAAGCGTCCAAACAGTACAAATCGCCAATTTTTAGCTCTTCAAGTTTAAGTGAACTACGAGCTCCATTGTTAATCCTTTAAAGGAAATTATTTGTAAATTTCGGAAAGTAGAACAATGAATGAAATAGGTAGACGGTTGAAATCATTGTATATATTGCTTCTATATAGTCTAAGAAACATATATGCAAAGCAGCCAAACAGTACCATTCGCCACTTTTTTGTTCTTCAAGTTTAAGTGAACAACGAGCCCCATTGTTAATCCTTTAAAGGAAATTATTTGTAAATTTCGACAAGTAGAACAATGAATGGATCAGGTAGACGGTTGATATCATTGTATATATTGCTTCTATATAGCCTACGAAACATATATGCAAAGCATCCAAACAGTACCATTCGCAAATTTTTTGTTCTTCAAGTTTAAGTGAACAATGAGCCCCATTGTCAATCCTTTATCGGAAATTATTTGTAACTTGCGAGAAGTAGAACAATGAATGGAACTGGTAGCCGGTTGAAATCAATGTATATATTGCTTCTGTATAGTCTAAGAAACATATATGCAAAGCATCCAAACAGTACAATTCGCCAATTTTTTGTTCTTCAAGTTTAAGTGAACAACGAGCCCCATTGTTAATCCTTTAAAGGAAATTATTTGTAATTTTCGACAAGTAGAACATTGAATGGAACAGGTAGACGGTTGAAATCTTTGTATCTATTGCTTCTATATAGGATAAGAAACATAATGCAAAGCATCCAAACAGTACCATTCGCCACTTTTTTGTTCTTCAAGTTTAAGTAAACTACGATCCCCATTGTTAATCCCTTAACGGAAATTATTTGTAATTTTCGAAAAGTAGAACAATGAATGGAACAGGTAGAAGGTTGAAATCTTTGTATATATTGCTTCTATATAATCTAAGAAACATATATGCAAAGCATCCAAACAGTACCATTCGCCAAATTTTGTTCTTCAAGTTTAAGTGAACTACGAGCCCCATTGTTAATACTTTAACGGAAATTATTTGTAACTTGCGAGAAGTAGAACAATGAATGGAACTGGTAGCCGGTTGAAATCAATGTATATATTGCTTCTATATAGTCTAAGAAACATATATGCAAAGCATCCAAACAGTACAATTCGCCAATTTTTTGTTCTTCAAGTTTAAGTGAACAACGAGCCCCATTGTTAATCCTTTAAAGGAAATTATTTGTAATTTTCGACAAGTAGAACAATGAATGGAACAGGTAGACGGTTGAAATCTTTGTATATATTGCTTCTATATAATCTAAGAAACATATATGCAAAGCATCCAAACAGTACAATTCGCCAATTTTTTGTTCTTCAAGTTTAAGTGAACAATGAGCCCCAATGGTTAATCCTTTATCGGAAATTATTTGTAACTTTCGACAAGTAGAACAATGAATGGAACAGGTAGACGGTTGAAATCTTTGTATATATTGCTTCTATATAGTCTAAGAAACATATATGCAAAGCATCCAAACAGTACAATTCGCCAATTTATTGTTCTTCAAGTTTAAGTTAACAACGAGCCCCATTGTTAATCCTTTAAAGGAAATTATGTGTAAATTTCGACAAGTAGAACAATGATTGGAACAGGTAGACGGTTGAAATCTTTGTATATATTGCTTCCATATAGTCTAAGAAACATGTACGCAAAGCATCCAAACAGTACCATTCGCCAATTTTTTGGTCTTCAAGTTTAAGTGAACAATGAGCCCCAATGGTTAATCCTTTATCGGAAATTATTTGTAATTTTCGACAAGTCGAACAATGAATGGAACAGGTAGACGGTTGAAATATTTGTATGTATTGCTTCTATATAATATAAGAAACATATATTCAAAGCATCCAAATAGTACCATTTGCCAATTTTTTGTTCTTCAAGTTTAAGTGAACTACGAGCCCCATTGTTAATCCTTTAAAGGAAATTATTTGTAAATTTCGGCAAGTAGAAAAATGAATGGAATAGGTAGACGGTTGAAATCATTGTATATATTCCTTCTATATAGTCTAAGAAACATATATGCAAAGCATCCAAACAGTACAATTCGCCAATTTTTTGTTCTTCAAGTTTAAGTAAACTACGATCCCCATTGTTAATCCCTTAACGGAAATTATTTGTAACTTTCGACAAGTAGAACAATGAATGGAACTGGTAGACGGTTGAAATCTTTTTATATATTGCTTCTATATAGTCTAAGAAACATATATGCAAAGCATCCAAACAGTACCAGTCGCCAATTTTTTGATCTTCAAGATTAAGTGAACAGCGAGCCCCATTGATAATCATGAAATGGTAATTATTTGTAACTTTCTACAAGTAGAACAATGAATAGTACAGGTAGACGGGTGAAATCTTTCTATATATTGCTTCTAAATAGTCTAAGAAACACATATGCAAAGCATCCAAACAGCACAATCCGCCAATTCTTCGTTCTTCACGTTTAAGTGAACTACGAGCCCCATTGTTAATCCTTTAAAGGAAATTATTTGTAAATTTCGACAAGTAGAACAATGAATGGATCATGTAGACGGTTGAAATCATTGTATATATTGCTTCCATATAGTCTAAGAAACATATATGCAAAGCATCCAAACAGTACCATTCGCCAATTTTTTGTTCTTCAAGTTTAAGTGAACAACGAGCCCCATTGTTAATCCTTTAAAGGAAATTATTTGTAAATTTCGACAAGTAGAACAATGATTGGAACAGGTAGAAGGTTGAAATCTTTGTATATATTGCTTCTATATAATCTAAGAAACATATATGCAAAGCATCCAAACAGTACCATTCGCCAATTTTTTGTTCTTCAAGTTTAAGTGAACTACGAGCCCCATTGTTAATCCTTTATCGGAAATTATTTGTAAATTTCGACAAGTAGAACAATGAATGGAACAGGTAGACTGTTGAAATCATTGCATATATTGCTTCTATATAGTACAAGAAACATATATGCAAAGCGTCCAAACAGTACAAATCGCCAATTTTTAGCTCTTCAAGTTTAAGTGAACTACGAGCTCCATTGTTAATCCTTTAAAGGAAATTATTTGTAAATTTCGGAAAGTAGAACAATGAATGAAATAGGTAGACGGTTGAAATCATTGTATATATTGCTTCCATATAGTCTACGAAACATATATGCAAAGTATCCAAACAGTACCATTCGCCAATTTTTTGTTCTTCAATTTTAAGTGAGCAATGAGCCCCATTGTCAATCCTTTATCGGAAATTATTTGTAACTTTCGACAAGTAGAATATTGAATGGAACAGGTAGACGGTTGAAATGTTTGTATCTATCGCTTCTATATAGGATAAGAAACATATATGCAAAGCATCCAAACAGTACCATTTGCCACTTTTTTGTTCTTCAAGTTTAAGTGAACAACGAGCCCCATTGTTAATCCTTTAAAGGAAACTATTTGTAAATTTCGACAAGTAGAACAATGAATGGATCAGGTAGACGGTTGAAATCATTGTATATATTGCTTCTATATAGCCTACGAAACATATATGCAAAGCATCCAAACAGTACCATTCGCCACTTTTTTGTTCTTCAAGTTTAAGTGAACAACGAGCCCCATTGTTAATCCTTTAAAGGAAATTATTTGTAAATTTCGACAAGTAGAACAATGAATGGATCAGGTAGACGGTTGAAATCATTGTATATATTGCTTCTATATAGCCTACGAAACATATATGCAAAGCATCCAAACAGTACCATTCGCCAATTTTTTGTTCTTCAAGTTTAAGTGAACAATGAGCCCCATTGTCAATCCTTTATCGGAAATTATTTGTAAGTTTCGACAAGTAGAACATTGAATGGAACAGGTAGACGGTTGAAATCTTTGTATCTATTGCTTCTATATAGGATAAGAAACATAATGCAAAGCATCCAAACAGTACCATTCGCCACTTTTTTGTTCTTCAAGTTTAAGTAAACTACGATCCCCATTGTTAATCCCTTAACGGAAATTATTTGTAATTTTCGAAAAGTAGAACAATGAATGGAACAGGTAGACTGTTGAAATCATTGCATATATTGCTTCTATATAGTCCAAGAAACATATATGCAAAGCGTCCAAACAGTACAAATCGCCAATTTTTAGCTCTTCAAGTTTAAGTGAACTACGAGCTCCATTGTTAATCCTTTAAAGGAAATTATTTGTAAATTTCGGAAAGTAGAACAATGAATGAAATAGGTAGACGGTTGAAATCATTGTATATATTGCTTCTATATAGTCTAAGAAACATATATGCAAAGCATCCAAACAGTACCATTCGCCACTTTTTTGTTCTTCAAGTTTAAGTGAACAACGAGCCCCATTGTTAATCCTTTAAAGGAAATTATTTGTAAATTTCGACAAGTAGAACAATGAATGGATCAGGTAGACGGTTGAAATCATTGTATATATTGCTTCTATATAGCCTACGAAACATATATGCAAAGCATCCAAACAGTACCATTCGCCAATTTTTTGTTCTTCAAGTTTAAGTGAACAATGAGCCCCATTGTCAATCCTTTATCGGAAATTATTTGTAACTTTCGACAAGTAGAACATTGAATGGAACAGGTAGACGGTTGAAATCTTTGTATCTATTGCTTCTATATAGGATAAGAAACATAATGCAAAGCATCCAAACAGTACCATTCGCCACTTTTTTGTTCTTCAAGTTTAAGTAAACTACGATCCCCATTGTTAATCCCTTAACGGAAATTATTTGTAATTTTCGAAAAGTAGAACAATGAATGGAACAGGTAGAAGGTTGAAATCTTTGTATATATTGCTTCTATATAATCTAAGAAACATATATGCAAAGCATCCAAACAGTACCATTCGCCAAATTTTGTTCTTCAAGTTTAAGTGAACTACGAGCCCCATTGTTAATACTTTAACGGAAATTATTTGTAACTTGCGAGAAGTAGAACAATGAATGGAACTGGTAGCCGGTTGAAATCAATGTATATATTGCTTCTATATAGTACAAGAAACATATATGCAAAGCGTCCAAACAGTACAAATCGCCAATTTTTAGCTCTTCAAGTTTAAGTGAACTACGAGCTCCATTGTTAATCCTTTAAAGGAAATTATTTGTAAATTTCGGAAAGTAGAACAATGAATGAAATAGGTAGACGGTTGAAATCATTGTATATATTGCTTCCATATAGTCTACGAAACATATATGCAAAGTATCCAAACAGTACCATTCGCCAATTTTTTGTTCTTCAATTTTAAGTGAGCAATGAGCCCCATTGTCAATCCTTTATCGGAAATTATTTGTAACTTTCGACAAGTAGAATATTGAATGGAACAGGTAGACGGTTGAAATGTTTGTATCTATCGCTTCTATATAGGATAAGAAACATATATGCAAAGCATCCAAACAGTACCATTTGCCACTTTTTTGTTCTTCAAGTTTAAGTGAACAACGAGCCCCATTGTTAATCCTTTAAAGGAAACTATTTGTAAATTTCGACAAGTAGAACAATGAATGGATCAGGTAGACGGTTGAAATCATTGTATATATTGCTTCTATATAGCCTACGAAACATATATGCAAAGCATCCAAACAGTACCATTCGCCACTTTTTTGTTCTTCAAGTTTAAGTGAACAACGAGCCCCATTGTTAATCCTTTAAAGGAAATTATTTGTAAATTTCGACAAGTAGAACAATGAATGGATCAGGTAGACGGTTGAAATCATTGTATATATTGCTTCTATATAGCCTACGAAACATATATGCAAAGCATCCAAACAGTACCATTCGCCAATTTTTTGTTCTTCAAGTTTAAGTGAACAATGAGCCCCATTGTCAATCCTTTATCGGAAATTATTTGTAAGTTTCGACAAGTAGAACATTGAATGGAACAGGTAGACGGTTGAAATCTTTGTATCTATTGCTTCTATATAGGATAAGAAACATAATGCAAAGCATCCAAACAGTACCATTCGCCACTTTTTTGTTCTTCAAGTTTAAGTAAACTACGATCCCCATTGTTAATCCCTTAACGGAAATTATTTGTAATTTTCGAAAAGTAGAACAATGAATGGAACAGGTAGACTGTTGAAATCATTGCATATATTGCTTCTATATAGTCCAAGAAACATATATGCAAAGCGTCCAAACAGTACAAATCGCCAATTTTTAGCTCTTCAAGTTTAAGTGAACTACGAGCTCCATTGTTAATCCTTTAAAGGAAATTATTTGTAAATTTCGGAAAGTAGAACAATGAATGAAATAGGTAGACGGTTGAAATCATTGTATATATTGCTTCTATATAGTCTAAGAAACATATATGCAAAGCATCCAAACAGTACCATTCGCCACTTTTTTGTTCTTCAAGTTTAAGTGAACAACGAGCCCCATTGTTAATCCTTTAAAGGAAATTATTTGTAAATTTCGACAAGTAGAACAATGAATGGATCAGGTAGACGGTTGAAATCATTGTATATATTGCTTCTATATAGCCTACGAAACATATATGCAAAGCATCCAAACAGTACCATTCGCCAATTTTTTGTTCTTCAAGTTTAAGTGAACAATGAGCCCCATTGTCAATCCTTTATCGGAAATTATTTGTAACTTTCGACAAGTAGAACATTGAATGGAACAGGTAGACGGTTGAAATCTTTGTATCTATTGCTTCTATATAGGATAAGAAACATAATGCAAAGCATCCAAACAGTACCATTCGCCACTTTTTTGTTCTTCAAGTTTAAGTAAACTACGATCCCCATTGTTAATCCCTTAACGGAAATTATTTGTAATTTTCGAAAAGTAGAACAATGAATGGAACAGGTAGAAGGTTGAAATCTTTGTATATATTGCTTCTATATAATCTAAGAAACATATATGCAAAGCATCCAAACAGTACCATTCGCCAAATTTTGTTCTTCAAGTTTAAGTGAACTACGAGCCCCATTGTTAATACTTTAACGGAAATTATTTGTAACTTGCGAGAAGTAGAACAATGAATGGAACTGGTAGCCGGTTGAAATCAATGTATATATTGCTTCTATATAGTCTAAGAAACATATATGCAAAGCATCCAAACAGTACAATTCGCCAATTTTTTGTTCTGCAAGTTTAAGTGAACAACGAGCCCCTTTGTTAATCCTTTAAAGGAAATTATTTGGAATTTTCGACAAGTAGAACAATGAATGGAACAGGTAGACGGTTGAAATCTTTGTATATATTGCTTCTATATAATCTAAGAAACATATATGCAAAGCATCCAAACAGTAACAATCGCCAATTTTTTGATCTACAAGTTTAAGTGAACAACGAGCCCCATTGTTAATCCTTTAAAGGAAATTATTTGTAAATTTCGACAAGTAGAACAATGAATGGAACAGGTAGACGGTTGAAATCTTTGTATATATTGCTTCTATATAATCTAAGAAACATATATGCAAAGCATCCAAACAGTACCATTCGCCAAATTTTGTTCTTCAAGTTTAAGTGAACTACGAGCCCCATTGTTAATACTTTAACGGAAATTATTTGTAACTTGCGAGAAGTAGAACAATGAATGGAACTGGTAGCCGGTTGAAATCAATGTATATATTGCTTCTATATAGTCTAAGAAACATATATGCAAAGCATCCAAACAGTACCATTCGCCAATTTTTTGTTCTTCAAGTTTAAGTGAACGACGAGCCCCATTGTTAATCCTTTAAAGGAAATTATTTGTAAATTTCGACAAGTAGAACAATGAATGGAACAGGTAGACGGTTGCAATCATTGTATATATTGCTTTTATATAGTCTAAGAAACATATATGCAAAGCATCGAAACAGTACAATTCGACAATTTTTTGCTCTTCAAGTTTAAGTGAACTACGAGCCCCATTGTTAATCCTTTAAAGGAAATTATTTGTAAATTTCGGCAAGTAGAACAATGAATGGAATAGGTAGACGGTTGAAATCATTGTATATATTCCTTCTATATAGTCTAAGAAACATATATGCAAAGCATCCAAACAGTACAATTCGCCAATTTTTTGTTCTTCAAGTTTAAGTAAACTACGATCCCCATTGTTAATCCCTTAACGGAAATTATTTGTAATTTTCGAAAAGTAGAACAATGAATGGAACAGGTAGACTGTTGAAATCATTGCATATATTGCTTCTATATAGTCCAAGAAACATATATGCAAAGCGTCCAAACAGTACAAATCGCCAATTTTTAGCTCTTCAAGTTTAAGTGAACTACGAGCTCCATTGTTAATCCTTTAAAGGAAATTATTTGTAAATTTCGGAAAGTAGAACAATGAATGAAATAGGTAGACGGTTGAAATCATTGTATATATTGCTTCTATATAGTCTAAGAAACATATATGCAAAGCATCCAAACAGTACCATTCGCCACTTTTTTGTTCTTCAAGTTTAAGTGAACAACGAGCCCCATTGTTAATCCTTTAAAGGAAATTATTTGTAAATTTCGACAAGTAGAACAATGAATGGATCAGGTAGACGGTTGATATCATTGTATATATTGCTTCTATATAGCCTACGAAACATATATGCAAAGCATCCAAACAGTACCATTCGCAAATTTTTTGTTCTTCAAGTTTAAGTGAACAATGAGCCCCATTGTCAATCCTTTATCGGAAATTATTTGTAGCTTTCGACAAGTAGAACATTGAATGGAACAGGTAGACGGTTGAAATCTTTGTATCTATTGCTTCTATATAGGATAAGAAACATAATGCAAAGCATCCAAACAGTACCATTCGCCACTTTTTTGTTCTTCAAGTTTAAGTAAACTACGATCCCCATTGTTAATCCCTTAACGGAAATTATTTGTAATTTTCGAAAAGTAGAACAATGAATGGAACAGGTAGAAGGTTGAAATCTTTGTATATATTGCTTCTATATAATCTAAGAAACATATATGCAAAGCATCCAAACAGTACCATTCGCCAAATTTTGTTCTTCAAGTTTAAGTGAACTACGAGCCCCATTGTTAATACTTTAACGGAAATTATTTGTAACTTGCGAGAAGTAGAACAATGAATGGAACTGGTAGCCGGTTGAAATCAATGTATATATTGCTTCTATATAGTCTAAGAAACATATATGCAAAGCATCCAAACAGTACAATTCGCCAATTTTTTGTTCTTCAAGTTTAAGTGAACAACGAGCCCCATTGTTAATCCTTTAAAGGAAATTATTTGTAATTTTCGACAAGTAGAACAATGAATGGAACAGGTAGACGGTTGAAATCTTTGTATATATTGCTTCTATATAATCTAAGAAACATATATGCAAAGCATCCAAACAGTACAATTCGCCAATTTTTTGTTCTTCAAGTTTAAGTGAACAATGAGCCCCAATGGTTAATCCTTTATCGGAAATTATTTGTAACTTTCGACAAGTAGAACAATGAATGGAACAGGTAGACGGTTGAAATCTTTGTATATATTGCTTCTATATAGTCTAAGAAACATATATGCAAAGCATCCAAACAGTACAATTCGCCAATTTATTGTTCTTCAAGTTTAAGTTAACAACGAGCCCCATTGTTAATCCTTTAAAGGAAATTATGTGTAAATTTCGACAAGTAGAACAATGATTGGAACAGGTAGACGGTTGAAATCTTTGTATATATTGCTTCCATATAGTCTAAGAAACATGTACGCAAAGCATCCAAACAGTACCATTCGCCAATTTTTTGGTCTTCAAGTTTAAGTGAACAATGAGCCCCAATGGTTAATCCTTTATCGGAAATTATTTGTAATTTTCGACAAGTCGAACAATGAATGGAACAGGTAGACGGTTGAAATATTTGTATGTATTGCTTCTATATAATATAAGAAACATATATTCAAAGCATCCAAATAGTACCATTTGCCAATTTTTTGTTCTTCAAGTTTAAGTGAACTACGAGCCCCATTGTTAATCCTTTAAAGGAAATTATTTGTAAATTTCGGCAAGTAGAACAATGAATGGAATAGGTAGACGGTTGAAATCATTGTATATATTGCTTCTATATAGTCTAAGAAACATATATGCAAAGCATCCAAACAGTACAATTCGTCAATTTCTTGTTCTTCCAGTTTAAGTAAACTACGATCCCCATTGTTAATCCCTTAACGGAAATTATTTGCATCTATCGACAAGTAGAACAATGAATGGAACAGGTAGACGGTTGAAATCTTTGTATATATTGCTTCTATAAGGTCTAAGAAACATATATGCAAAGCAACCAAACAGTACCATTCGCCAATTTTTTGTTCTTCAAGTTTAAGTGAACAATGAGACCCATTGTTAATCCTTTATCGGAAATTATTTGTAACTTTCGACAAGTAGAACAATGAATGGAACAGGTAGACGGTTGAAATCTTTGTATATATTGCTTCTATATAGTCTAAGAAACATATATGCAAAGCATCCAAACAATACAATTCGCCAATTTTTTGTTCTTCAAGTTTAAGTGAACAATGAGCCCCATTGTTAATCCTTTATCGGGAATTATTTGTAAATTTCGACATGTAGAACAATGAATGGAACAGGTACACTGTTGAAATCATTGTATATGTTGCTTCTATATAGTCCAAGAAACATATATGCAAAGCGTCCAAACAGTACAATTCGCCAATTTTTTGTTCTTCAAGTTTAAGTGAACAATGAGCCCCATTGTTAATCCTTTATCGGAAATTATTTGTAACTTTCGACAAGTAGAACATTGAATGGAACAGGTAGACGGTTGAAATCTTTGTATATATTGCTTCTATATGGTATAAGAAACATATATGCAAAGCATCCAAACAGTACCATTCGCCAATTTTTTGTTCTTCAAGTGTAAGTGAACTACGAGCCCCATTGTTAATCCTTTAAAGGAATTTATTTGTAACTATCGACAAGTAGAACAATGAATGAAACAGGTAGACTGTTGAAATCATTGTATATATTGCTTCTATATAATCTAAGAAACATATATGCAAAGCATCCAAACAGTACCAGTCGCCAATTTTTTGATCTTCAAGATTAAGTGAACAGCGAGCCCCATTGATAATCATGAAATGGTAATTATTTGTAACTTTCTACAAGTAGAACAATGAATAGTACAGGTAGACGGGTGAAATCTTTCTATATATTGCTTCTAAATAGTCTAAGAAACATCTAGGCAAAGCATCCAAACAGTACCATTCGACAATTTTTCGTTCTTCAAGTTTAAGTGAACAATGAGCCCCATTGTTAATCCTTTAAAGGAAATTATTTGTAAATTTCGGCAAGTAGAACAATGAATGGAATAGGTAGACGGTTGAAATCATTGTATATATTCTTTCTATATAGTCTAAGAAACATATATGCAAAGCATCCAAACAGTACAATTCGCCAATTTTTTGTTCTTCAAGTTTAAGTAAACTACGATCCCCATTGTTAATCCCTTAACGGAAATTATTTGTAACTTTCGACAAGTAGAACAATGAATGGAACAGGTAGACGGTTGAAATCATTGTATATATTGCTTTTATATAGTCTAAGAAACATATATGCAAAGCATCCAAACAGTACAATTCGACAATTTTTTGTTCTTCAAGTTTAGTGAACAATGAGCCCCATTGTTAATCCTTTAAAGGAAATTATTTGTAAATTTCGGCAAGTAGAACAATGAATGGAATAGGTAGACGGTTGAAATCATTGTATATATTGCTTTTATATAGTCTAAGAAACATATATGCAAAGCATCCAAACAGTACAATTCGACAATTTTTTGTTCTTCAAGTTTAGTGAACAATGAGCCCCATTGTTAATCCTTTAAAGGAAATTATTTGTAAATTTCGGCAAGTAGAACAATGAATGGATCATGTAGACGGTTGAAATCATTGTATATATTGCTTCCATATAGTCTAAGAAACATATATGCAAAGCATCCAAACAGTACCATTCGCCAATTTTTTGTTCTTCAAGTTTAAGTGAACAACGAGCCCCATTGTTAATCCTTTAAAGGAAATTATTTGTAAATTTCGACAAGTAGAACAATGATTGGAACACGCAGACGGTTGAAATCTTTGTATATATTGCTTCCATATAGTCTAAGAAACATATATGCAAAGCATCCAAACAGTACCATTCGCCAATTTTTTGTTCTTCAAGTTTAAGTGAACAATGAGCCCCATTGTTAATCCTTTATCGGAAATTATTTGTAACTTTCGACAAGTAGAACATTGAATGGAACAGGTAGACGGTTGAAATCTTTGTATCTATTGCTTCTATATAGGATAAGAAACATATATGCAAAGCATCCAAACAGTACCATTCGCCACTTTTTTGTTCTTCAAGTTTAAGTAAACTACGATCCCCATTGTTAATCCCTTAACGGAAATTATTTGTAATTTTCGAAAAGTAGAACAATGAATGGAACAGGTAGAAGGTTGAAATCTTTGTATATATTGCTTCTATATAATCTAAGAAACATATATGCAAAGCATCCAAACAGTACCATTCGCCAAATTTTGTTCTTCAAGTTTAAGTGAACTACGAGCCCCATTGTTAATACTTTAACGGAAATATTTTGTAAATTTCGACAAGTAGAACAATGAATGGAACAGGTAGACGGTTGCAATCATTGTATATATTGCTTTTATATAGTCTAAGAAACATATATGCAAAGCATCGAAACAGTACAATTCGACAATTTTTTGCTCTTCAAGTTTAAGTGAACTACGAGCCCCATTGTTAATCCTTTAAAGGAAATTATTTGTAAATTTCGGCAAGTAGAACAATGAATGGAATAGGTAGACGGTTGAAATCATTGTATATATTCCTTCTATATAGTCTAAGAAACATATATGCAAAGCATCCAAACAGTACAATTCGCCAATTTTTTGTTCTTCAAGTTTAAGTAAACTACGATCCCCATTGTTAATCCCTTAACGGAAATTATTTGTAATTTTCGAAAAGTAGAACAATGAATGGAACAGGTAGACTGTTGAAATCATTGCATATATTGCTTCTATATAGTCCAAGAAACATATATGCAAAGCGTCCAAACAGTACAAATCGCCAATTTTTAGCTCTTCAAGTTTAAGTGAACTACGAGCTCCATTGTTAATCCTTTAAAGGAAATTATTTGTAAATTTCGGAAAGTAGAACAATGAATGAAATAGGTAGACGGTTGAAATCATTGTATATATTGCTTCTATATAGTCTAAGAAACATATATGCAAAGCATCCAAACAGTACCATTCGCCACTTTTTTGTTCTTCAAGTTTAAGTGAACAACGAGCCCCATTGTTAATCCTTTAAAGGAAATTATTTGTAAATTTCGACAAGTAGAACAATGAATGGATCAGGTAGACGGTTGAAATCATTGTATATATTGCTTCTATATAGCCTACGAAACATATATGCAAAGCATCCAAACAGTACCATTCGCCAATTTTTTGTTCTTCAAGTTTAAGTGAACAATGAGCCCCATTGTCAATCCTTTATCGGAAATTATTTGTAACTTTCGACAAGTAGAACATTGAATGGAACAGGTAGACGGTTGAAATCTTTGTATCTATTGCTTCTATATAGGATAAGAAACATAATGCAAAGCATCCAAACAGTACCATTCGCCACTTTTTTGTTCTTCAAGTTTAAGTAAACTACGATCCCCATTGTTAATCCCTTAACGGAAATTATTTGTAACTTTCGAAAAGTAGAACAATGAATGGAACAGGTAGAAGGTTGAAATCTTTGTATATATTGCTTCTATATAATCTAAGAAACATATATGCAAAGCATCCAAACAGTACCATTCGCCAAATTTTGTTCTTCAAGTTTAAGTGAACTACGAGCCCCATTGTTAATACTTTAACGGAAATTATTTGTAACTTGCGAGAAGTAGAACAATGAATGGAACTGGTAGCCGGTTGAAATCAATGTATATATTGCTTCTATATAGTCTAAGAAACATATATGCAAAGCATCCAAACAGTACAATTCGCCAATTTTTTGTTCTTCAAGTTTAAGTGAACAACGAGCCCCATTGTTAATCCTTTAAAGGAAATTATTTGGAATTTTCGACAAGTAGAACAATGAATGGAACAGGTAGACGGTTGAAATCTTTGTATATATTGCTTCTATATAATCTAAGAAACATATATGCAAAGCATCCAAACAGTAACAATCGCCAATTTTTTGATCTACAAGTTTAAGTGAACAACGAGCCCCATTGTTAATCCTTTAAAGGAAATTATTTGTAAATTTCGACAAGTAGAACAATGAATGGAACAGGTAGACGGTTGAAATCTTTGTATATATTGCTTCTATATAATCTAAGAAACATATATGCAAAGCATCCAAACAGTACCATTCGCCAAATTTTGTTCTTCAAGTTTAAGTGAACTACGAGCCCCATTGTTAATACTTTAACGGAAATTATTTGTAACTTGCGAGAAGTAGAACAATGAATGGAACTGGTAGCCGGTTGAAATCAATGTATATATTGCTTCTATATAGTCTAAGAAACATATATGCAAAGCATCCAAACAGTACCATTCGCCAATTTTTTGTTCTTCAAGTTTAAGTGAACGACGAGCCCCATTGTTAATCCTTTAAAGGAAATTATTTGTAAATTTCGACAAGTAGAACAATGAATGGAACAGGTAGACGGTTGCAATCATTGTATATATTGCTTCCATATAGTCTAAGAAACATATATGCAAAGCATCCAAACAGTACCATTCGCCAATTTTTTGTTCTTCAAGTTTAAGTGAACAACGAGCCCCATTGTTAATCCTTTAAAGGAAATTATTTGTAAATTTCGGCAAGTAGAACAATGAATGGAATAGGTAGACGGTTGAAATCATTGTATATATTCCTTCTATATAGTCTAAGAAACATATATGCAAAGCATCCAAACAGTACAATTCGCCAATTTTTTGTTCTTCAAGTTTAAGTAAACTACGATCCCCATTGTTAATCCCTTAACGGAAATTATTTGTAATTTTCGAAAAGTAGAACAATGAATGGAACAGGTAGACTGTTGAAATCATTGCATATATTGCTTCTATATGGTCCAAGAAACATATATGCAAAGCGTCCAAACAGTACAAATCGCCAATTTTTAGCTCTTCAAGTTTAAGTGAACTACGAGCTCCATTGTTAATCCTTTAAAGGAAATTATTTGTAAATTTCGGAAAGTAGAACAATGAATGAAATAGGTAGACGGTTGAAATCATTGTATATATTGCTTCTATATAGTCTAAGAAACATATATGCAAAGCATCCAAACAGTACCATTCGCCACTTTTTTGTTCTTCAAGTTTAAGTGAACAACGAGCCCCATTGTTAATCCTTTAAAGGAAATTATTTGTAAATTTCGACAAGTAGAACAATGAATGGATCAGGTAGACGGTTGATATCATTGTATATATTGCTTCTATATAGCCTACGAAACATATATGCAAAGCATCCAAACAGTACCATTCGCAAATTTTTTGTTCTTCAAGTTTAAGTGAACAATGAGCCCCATTGTCAATCCTTTATCGGAAATTATTTGTAACTTTCGACAAGTAGAACATTGAATGGAACAGGTAGACGGTTGAAATCTTTGTATCTATTGCTTCTATATAGGATAAGAAACATAATGCAAAGCATCCAAACAGTACCATTCGCCACTTTTTTGTTCTTGAAGTTTAAGTAAACTACGATCCCCATTGTTAATCCCTTAACGGAAATTATTTGTAATTTTCGAAAAGTAGAACAATGAATGGAACAGGTAGAAGGTTGAAATCTTTGTATATATTGCTTCTATATAATCTAAGAAACATATATGCAAAGCATCCAAACAGTACCATTCGCCAAATTTTGTTCTTCAAGTTTAAGTGAACTACGAGCCCCATTGTTAATACTTTAACGGAAATTATTTGTAACTTGCGAGAAGTAGAACAATGAATGGAACTGGTAGCCGGTTGAAATCAATGTATATATTGCTTCTATATAGTCTAAGAAACATATATGCAAAGCATCCAAACAGTACAATTCGCCAATTTTTTGTTCTTCAAGTTTAAGTGAACAACGAGCCCCATTGTTAATCCTTTAAAGGAAATTATTTGTAATTTTCGACAAGTAGAACAATGAATGGAACAGGTAGACGGTTGAAATCTTTGTATATATTGCTTCCATATAGTCTAAGAAACATGTACGCAAAGCATCCAAACAGTACCATTCGCCAATTTTTTGGTCTTCAAGTTTAAGTGAACAATGAGCCCCAATGGTTAATCCTTTATCGGAAATTATTTGTAATTTTCGACAAGTCGAACAATGAATGGAACAGGTAGACGGTTGAAATATTTGTATATATTGCTTCTATATAATATAAGAAACATATATTCAAAGCATCCAAATAGTACCATTTGCCAATTTTTTGTTCTTCAAGTTTAAGTGAACTACGAGCCCCATTGTTAATCCTTTAAAGGAAATTATTTGTAAATTTCGGCAAGTAGAACAATGAATGGATTAGGTAGACGGTTGAAATCATTGTATATATTGCTTCTATATAGTCTAAGAAACATATATGCAAAGCATCCAAACAGTACAATTCGTCAATTTCTTGTTCTTCCAGTTTAAGTAAACTACGATCCCCATTGTTAATCCCTTAACGGAAATTATTTGCATCTATCGACAAGTAGAACAATGAATGGAACAGGTAGACGGTTAAAATCTTTGTATATATTGCTTCTATAAGGTCTAAGAAACATATATGCAAAGCAACCAAACAGTACCATTCGCCAATTTTTTGTTCTTCAAGTTTAAGTGAACAATGAGACCCATTGTTAATCCTTTATCGGAAATTATTTGTAACTTTCGACAAGTAGAACAATGAATGGAACAGGTAGACGGTTGAAATCTTTGTATATATTGCTTCTATATAGTCTAAGAAACATATATGCAAAGCATCCAAACAATACAATTCGCCAATTTTTTGTTCTTCAAGTTTAAGTGAACAATGAGCCCCATTGTTAATCCTTTATCGGGAATTATTTGTAAATTTCGACATGTAGAACAATGAATGGAACTGGTACACTGTTGAAATCATTGTATATGTTGCTTCTATATAGTCCAAGAAACATATATGCAAAGCATCCAAACAGTTCAATTCGCCAATTTTTTGTTCTTCAAGTTTAAGTGAACAATGAGCCCCATTGTTAATCCTTTATCGGAAATTATTTGTAACTTTCGACAAGTAGAACATTGAATGGAACAGGTAGACGGTTGAAATCTTTGTATATATTGCTTCTATATGGTATAAGAAACATATATGCAAAGCATCCAAACAGTACCATTCGCCAATTTTTTGTTCTTCAAGTGTAAGTGAACTACGAGCCCCATTGTTAATCCTTTAAAGGAATTTATTTGTAACTATCGACAAGTAGAACAATGAATGAAACAGGTAGACTGTTGAAATCATTGTATATATTGCTTCTATATAATCTAAGAAACATATATGCAAAGCATCCAAACAGTACCAGTCGCCAATTTTTTGATCTTCAAGATTAAGTGAACAGCGAGCCCCATTGATAATCATGAAATGGTAATTATTTGTAACTTTCTACAAGTAGAACAATGAATAGTACAGGTAGACGGGTGAAATCTTTCTATATATTGCTTCTAAATAGTCTAAGAAACATCTAGGCAAAGCATCCAAACAGTACCATTCGACAATTTTTCGTTCTTCAAGTTTAAGTGAACAATGAGCCCCATTGTTAATCCTTTAAAGGAAATTATTTGTAAATTTCGGCAAGTAGAACAATGAATGGAATAGGTAGACGGTTGAAATCATTGTATATATTCTTTCTATATAGTCTAAGAAACATATATGCAAAGCATCCAAACAGTACAATTCGCCAATTTTTTGTTCTTCAAGTTTAAGTAAACTACGATCCCCATTGTTAATCCCTTAACGGAAATTATTTGTAACTTTCGACAAGTAGAACAATGAATGGAACAGGTAGACGGTTGAAATCATTGTATATATTGCTTTTATATAGTCTAAGAAACATATATGCAAAGCATCCAAACAGTACAATTCGACAATTTTTTGTTCTTCAAGTTTAGTGAACAATGAGCCCCATTGTTAATCCTTTAAAGGAAATTATTTGTAAATTTCGGCAAGTAGAACAATGAATGGAATAGGTAGACGGTTGAAATCATTGTATATATTCCTTCTATATAGTCTAAGAAACATATATGCAAAGCATCCAAACAGTACAATTCGCCAATTTTTTGTTCTTCAAGTTTAAGTAAACTACGATCCCCATTGTTAATCCCTTAACGGAAATTATTTGTAATTTTCGAAAAGTAGAACAATGAATGGAACAGGTAGACTGTTGAAATCATTGCATATATTGCTTCTATATAGTCCAAGAAACATATATGCAAAGCGTCCAAACAGTACAAATCGCCAATTTTTAGCTCTTCAAGTTTAAGTGAACTACGAGCTCCATTGTTAATCCTTTAAAGGAAATTATTTGTAAATTTCGGAAAGTAGAACAATGAATGAAATAGGTAGACGGTTGAAATCATTGTATATATTGCTTCTATATAGTCTAAGAAACATATATGCAAAGCATCCAAACAGTACCATTCGCCACTTTTTTGTTCTTCAAGTTTAAGTGAACAACGAGCCCCATTGTTAATCCTTTAAAGGAAATTATTTGTAAATTTCGACAAGTAGAACAATGAATGGATCAGGTAGACGGTTGAAATCATTGTATATATTGCTTCTATATAGCCTACGAAACATATATGCAAAGCATCCAAACAGTTCCATTCGCCAATTTTTTGTTCTTCAAGTTTAAGTGAACAATGAGCCCCATTGTCAATCCTTTATCGGAAATTATTTGTAACTTTCGACAAGTAGAACATTGAATGGAACAGGTAGACGGTTGAAATCTTTGTATCTATTGCTTCTATATAGGATAAGAAACATAATGCAAAGCATCCAAACAGTACCATTCGCCACTTTTTTGTTCTTCAAGTTTAAGTAAACTACGATCCCCATTGTTAATCCCTTAACGGAAATTATTTGTAACTTTCGAAAAGTAGAACAATGAATGGAACAGGTAGAAGGTTGAAATCTTTGTATATATTGCTTCTATATAATCTAAGAAACATATATGCAAAGCATCCAAACAGTACCATTCGCCAAATTTTGTTCTTCAAGTTTAAGTGAACTACGAGCCCCATTGTTAATACTTTAACGGAAATTATTTGTAATTTTCGAAAAGTAGAACAATGAATGGAACAGGTAGACTGTTGAAATCATTGCATATATTGCTTCTATATAGTCCAAGAAACATATATGCAAAGCGTCCAAACAGTACAAATCGCCAATTTTTTGTTCTTCAAGTTTAAGTGAACAATGAGCCCCATTGTCAATCCTTTATCGGAAATTATTTGTAACTTTCGACAAGTAGAACATTGAATGGAACAGGTAGACGGTTGAAATCTTTGTATCTATTGCTTCTATATAGGATAAGAAACATAATGCAAAGCATCCAAACAGTACCATTCGCCACTTTTTTGTTCTTCAAGTTTAAGTAAACTACGATCCCCATTGTTAATCCCTTAACGGAAATTATTTGTAACTTTCGAAAAGTAGAACAATGAATGGAACAGGTAGAAGGTTGAAATCTTTGTATATATTGCTTCTATATAATCTAAGAAACATATATGCAAAGCATCCAAACAGTACCATTCGCCAAATTTTGTTCTTCAAGTTTAAGTGAACTACGAGCCCCATTGTTAATACTTTAACGGAAATTATTTGTAACTTGCGAGAAGTAGAACAATGAATGGAACTGGTAGCCGGTTGAAATCAATGTATATATTGCTTCTATATAGTCTAAGAAACATATATGCAAAGCATCCAAACAGTACAATTCGCCAATTTTTTGTTCTTCAAGTTTAAGTGAACAACGAGCCCCATTGTTAATCCTTTAAAGGAAATTATTTGGAATTTTCGACAAGTAGAACAATGAATGGAACAGGTAGACGGTTGAAATCTTTGTATATATTGCTTCTATATAATCTAAGAAACATATATGCAAAGCATCCAAACAGTAACAATCGCCAATTTTTTGATCTACAAGTTTAAGTGAACAACGAGCCCCATTGTTAATCCTTTAAAGGAAATTATTTGTAAATTTCGACAAGTAGAACAATGAATGGAACAGGTAGACGGTTGAAATCTTTGTATATATTGCTTCTATATAATCTAAGAAACATATATGCAAAGCATCCAAACAGTACCATTCGCCAAATTTTGTTCTTCAAGTTTAAGTGAACTACGAGCCCCATTGTTAATACTTTAACGGAAATTATTTGTAACTTGCGAGAAGTAGAACAATGAATGGAACTGGTAGCCGGTTGAAATCAATGTATATATTGCTTCTATATAGTCTAAGAAACATATATGCAAAGCATCCAAACAGTACCATTCGCCAATTTTTTGTTCTTCAAGTTTAAGTGAACGACGAGCCCCATTGTTAATCCTTTAAAGGAAATTATTTGTAAATTTCGACAAGTAGAACAATGAATGGAACAGGTAGACGGTTGCAATCATTGTATATATTGCTTCCATATAGTCTAAGAAACATATATGCAAAGCATCCAAACAGTACCATTCGCCAATTTTTTGTTCTTCAAGTTTAAGTGAACAACGAGCCCCATTGTTAATCCTTTAAAGGAAATTATTTGTAAATTTCGGCAAGTAGAACAATGAATGGAATAGGTAGACGGTTGAAATCATTGTATATATTCCTTCTATATAGTCTAAGAAACATATATGCAAAGCATCCAAACAGTACAATTCGCCAATTTTTTGTTCTTCAAGTTTAAGTAAACTACGATCCCCATTGTTAATCCCTTAACGGAAATTATTTGTAATTTTCGAAAAGTAGAACAATGAATGGAACAGGTAGACTGTTGAAATCATTGCATATATTGCTTCTATATGGTCCAAGAAACATATATGCAAAGCGTCCAAACAGTACAAATCGCCAATTTTTAGCTCTTCAAGTTTAAGTGAACTACGAGCTCCATTGTTAATCCTTTAAAGGAAATTATTTGTAAATTTCGGAAAGTAGAACAATGAATGAAATAGGTAGACGGTTGAAATCATTGTATATATTGCTTCTATATAGTCTAAGAAACATATATGCAAAGCATCCAAACAGTACCATTCGCCACTTTTTTGTTCTTCAAGTTTAAGTAAACTACGATCCCCATTGTTAATCCCTTAACGGAAATTATTTGTAATTTTCGAAAAGTAGAACAATGAATGGAACAGGTAGACTGTTGAAATCATTGCATATATTGCTTCTATATAGTCCAAGAAACATATATGCAAAGCGTCCAAACAGTACAAATCGCCAATTTTTAGCTCTTCAAGTTTAAGTGAACTACGAGCTCCATTGTTAATCCTTTAAAGGAAATTATTTGTAAATTTCGGAAAGTAGAACAATGAATGAAATAGGTAGACGGTTGAAATCATTGTATATATTGCTTCTATATAGTCTAAGAAACATATATGCAAAGCATCCAAACAGTACAATTCGCCAATTTTTTGTTCTTCAAGTTAGAGTGAACAATGAGCCCCAATGGTTAATCCTTTATCGGAAATTATTTGTAACTTTCGACAAGTAGAACAATGAATGGAACAGGTAGACGGTTGAAATCCTTGTATATATTGCTTCCATATAGTCTAAGAAACATGTACGCAAAACATCCAAACAGTAACATTCGCCAATTTTTTGTCCTTCAAGTTTAACTGAACAATGAGCCCCATTGTTAATCCTTTATAGGAAATTATTTGTAACTTTCGACAAGTAGAACAATGAATGGAACAGGTAGACGGTTGAAATCTTTGTATATATTGCTTCTATATAGTCTAAGAAACATATATGCAAGGCATCCAAACAGTACAATTCGCGAATTTTTTGTTCTTCAAGTTTAAGTGAACAATGAGCCCCAATGGTTAATCCTTTATCGGTAATTATTTGTAATTTTCGACAAGTAGAACAATGAATGGAACTGGTAGACGGTTGAAATCTTTGTATATATTGCTTCTATATAATCTAAGAAACATATATGCGAAGCATCTAAACAGTAACAATCGCCAATTTTTTGTTCTTCAAGTTTAAGTGAACTACGAGCCCAATTGTTAATCCTTTAAAGGAAATTATTTGTAAATTTCGACAAGTAGAACAATGAATGGATCATGTAGACGGTTGAAATCATTGTATATATTGCTTCTATATAGTCTACGAAACATATATGCAAAGAATCCAAACAGTACAATTCGCCAATTTTTTGTTCTTCAAGTTTAAGTGAACTACGAGCCCCATTGTTAATCCTTTAACGGAAATTAATTGTAACTTTCTACAAGTAGAACAATGATTGGAACACGTAGACGGTTGAAATCTTTGTATATATTGCTTCTATATAGTCTAAGAAACATATATGCAAAGCATCCAAACAGTACAATTCGCCAATTTTTTGTTCTTCAAGTTAAGTAAACTACGATCCCCATTGTTAATCCCTTAACGGAAATTATTTGTAACTTTCGACAAGTAGAACAATGAATGGAACAGGTAGACGGTTGAAATCATTGTATATATTGCTTTTATATAGTCTAAGAAACATATATGCAAAGCATCGAAACAGTACAATTCGACAATTTTTTGTTCTTCAAGTTTAGTGAACAATGAGCCCCAATGGTTAATCCTTTATCGGAAATTATTTGTAATTTTCGACAAGTAGAACAATGAATGGAACAGGTAGACGGTTGAAATCTTTGTATATATTGTTTCTATATAATCTAAGAAACATATATGCAAAGCATCCAAACAGTACAATTCGCCAATTATTTCATCTTCATGTTTAAGTGAACTACGAGCCCCATTGTTAATACTTTAACGGAAATTATTTGTAACTTGCGACAAGTAGAACAATGAGTGGAACAGGTAGACGGTTGAAATCAATCTATATATTGCTTCTATATAGTCTAAGAAACATATATGCAAAGCATCAAAACAGTACCATTCGCCAATTTTTTGTTCTTCAAGCTTAAGTGAACAATGAACCCCATTGTTAATCCTTTATCGGAAATTATTTGTAAATTTCGACAAGTAGAACAATGAATGGAACAGGTACACTGTTGAAATCATTGTATATGTTGCTTCTATATAGTCCAAGAAACATATATGCAAAGCTTCCAAACAGTACAATTCGCCAATTTTTTGTTCTTCAAGTTTAAGTGAACAATGAGCCCCATTGTTAATCCTTTATCGGAAATTATTTGTAACTTTCGACAAGTAGAACATTGAATGGAACAGGTAGACGGTTGAAATCTTTGTATATATTGCTTCTATATAGTATAAGAAACATATATGCAAAGCATCCAAACAGTACCATTCGCCAATTTTTTGTTCTTCAAATGTAAGTGAACTACGAGCCCCATTGTTAATCCTTTAAAGGAATTTATTTGTAACTTTCGACAAGTAGAACAATGAATGAAACAGGTAGATTGTTGAAATCATTGTATATATTGCTTCTATATAGTCTAAGAAACATATATGCAAAGCATCCAAACAGTACAATTCGCCAATTTTTTGTTCTTCAAGTTTAAGTAAACTACGATCCCCATTGTTAATCCCTTAACGGAAATTATTTGTAACTTTCGACAAGTAGAACAATGAATGGAACTGGTAGACGGTTGAAATCTTTTTATATATTGCTTCTATATAGTCTAAGAAACATATATGCAAAGCATCCAAACAGTACCAGTCGCCAATTTTTTGATCTTCAAGATTAAGTGAACAGCGAGCCCCATCGATAATCATGAAATGGTAATTATTTGTAACTTTCTACAAGTAGAACAATGAATAGTTCAGGTAGACGGGTGAAATCTTTCTATATATTGCTTCTAAATAGTCTAAGAAACATCTATGCAAAGCATCCAAACAGTACCATTCGACAATTTTTCGTTCTTCAAGTTTAAGTGAACAATGAGCCCCATTGTTAATCCTTTAAAGGAAATTATTTGTAAATTTCGGCAAGTAGAACAATGAATGGAATAGGTAGACGGTTGAAATCATTGTATATATTCTTTCTATATAGTCTAAGAAACATATATGCAAAGCATCCAAACAGTACAATTCGCCAATTTTTTGTTCTTCAAGTTTAAGTAAACTACGATCCCCATTGTTAATCCCTTAACGGAAATTATTTGTAACTTTCGACAAGTAGAACAATGAATGGAACAGGTAGACGGTTGAAATCATTGTATATATTGCTTTTATATAGTCTAAGAAACATATATGCAAAGCATCCAAACAGTACAATTCGACAATTTTTTGTTCTTCAAGTTTAGTGAACAATGAGCCCCATTGTTAATCCTTTAAAGGAAATTATTTGTAAATTTCGGCAAGTAGAACAATGAATGGAATAGGTAGACGGTTGAAATCATTGTATATATTCCTTCTATATAGTCTAAGAAACATATATGCAAAGCATCCAAACAGTACAATTCGCCAATTTTTTGTTCTTCAAGATTAAGTGAACAATGAGCCCCATTGTTAATCCTTTATCGGAAATTATTTGTAAATTTCGACAAGTAGAACAATGAATGGAACAGGTAGACTGTTGAAATCATTGCATATATTGCTTCTATATAGTCCAAGAAACATATATGCAAAGCGTCCAAACAGTACAAATCGCCAATTTTTAGCTCTTCAAGTTTAAGTGAACTACGAGCCCCATTGTTAATCCTTTAAAGGAAATTATTTGTAAATTTCGGCAAGTAGAAAAATGAATGGAATAGGTAGACGGTTGAAATCATTGTATATATTCCTTCTATATAGTCTAAGAAACATATATGCAAAGCATCCAAACAGTACAATTCGCCAATTTTTTGTTCTTCAAGTTTAAGTAAACTACGATCCCCATTGTTAATCCCTTAACGGAAATTATTTGTAACTTTCGACAAGTAGAACAATGAATGGAACTGGTAGACGGTTGAAATCTTTTTATATATTGCTTCTATATAGTCTAAGAAACATATATGCAAAGCATCCAAACAGTACCAGTCGCCAATTTTTTGATCTTCAAGATTAAGTGAACAGCGAGCCCCATTGATAATCATGAAATGGTAATTATTTGTAACTTTCTACAAGTAGAACAATGAATAGTACAGGTAGACGGGTGAAATCTTTCTATATATTGTTTCTAAATAGTCTAAGAAACACATATGCAAAGCATCCAAACAGCACAATCCGCCAATTCTTCGTTCTTCACGTTTAAGTGAACTACGAGCCCCATTGTTAATCCTTTAAAGGAAATTATTTGTAAATTTCGACAAGTAGAACAATGAATGGATCATGTAGACGGTTGAAATCATTGTATATATTGCTTCCATATAGTCTAAGAAACATATATGCAAAGCATCCAAACAGTACCATTCGCCAATTTTTTGTTCTTCAAGTTTAAGTGAACAACGAGCCCCATTGTTAATCCTTTAAAGGAAATTATTTGGAATTTTCGACAAGTAGAACAATGAATGGAACAGGTAGACGGTTGAAATCATTGTATATATTGCTTTTATATAGTCTAAGAAACATATATGCAAAGCATCCAAACAGTACAATTCGACAATTTTTTGTTCTTCAAGTTTAGTGAACAATGAGCCCCATTGTTAATCCTTTAAAGGAAATTATTTGTAAATTTCGGCAAGTAGAACAATGAATGGAATAGGTAGACGGTTGAAATCATTGTATATATTCCTTCTATATAGTCTAAGAAACATATATGCAAAGCATCCAAACAGTACAATTCGCCAATTTTTTGTTCTTCAAGATTAAGTGAACAATGAGCCCCATTGTTAATCCTTTATCGGAAATTATTTGTAAATTTCGACAAGTAGAACAATGAATGGAACAGGTAGACTGTTGAAATCATTGCATATATTGCTTCTATATAGTCCAAGAAACATATATGCAAAGCGTCCAAACAGTACAAATCGCCAATTTTTAGCTCTTCAAGTTTAAGTGAACTACGAGCCCCATTGTTAATCCTTTAAAGGAAATTATTTGTAAATTTCGGCAAGTAGAAAAATGAATGGAATAAGTAGACGGTTGAAATCATTGTATATATTCCTTCTATATAGTCTAAGAAACATATATGCAAAGCATCCAAACAGTACAATTCGCCAATTTTTTGTTCTTCAAGTTTAAGTAAACTACGATCCCCATTGTTAATCCCTTAACGGAAATTATTTGTAACTTTCGACAAGTAGAACAATGAATGGAACTGGTAGACGGTTGAAATCTTTTTATATATTGCTTCTATATAGTCTAAGAAACATATATGCAAAGCATCCAAACAGTACCATTCGCCAATTTTTTGTTCTTCAAATGTAAGTGAACTACGAGCCCCATTGTTAATCCTTTAAAGGAATTTATTTGTAACTTTCGACAAGTAGAACAATGAATGAAACAGGTAGATTGTTGAAATCATTGTATATATTGCTTCTATATAGTCTAAGAAACATATATGCAAAGCATCCAAACAGTACAATTCGCCAATTTTTTGTTCTTCAAGTTTAAGTAAACTACGATCCCCATTGTTAATCCCTTAACGGAAATTATTTGTAACTTTCGACAAGTAGAACAATGAATGGAACTGGTAGACGGTTGAAATCTTTTTATATATTGCTTCTATATAGTCTAAGAAACATATATGCAAAGCATCCAAACAGTACCAGTCGCCAATTTTTTGATCTTCAAGATTAAGTGAACAGCGAGCCCCATCGATAATCATGAAATGGTAATTATTTGTAACTTTCTACAAGTAGAACAATGAATAGTTCAGGTAGACGGGTGAAATCTTTCTATATATTGCTTCTAAATAGTCTAAGAAACATCTATGCAAAGCATCCAAACAGTACCATTCGACAATTTTTCGTTCTTCAAGTTTAAGTGAACAATGAGCCCCATTGTTAATCCTTTAAAGGAAATTATTTGTAAATTTCGGCAAGTAGAACAATGAATGGAATAGGTAGACGGTTGAAATCATTGTATATATTCTTTCTATATAGTCTAAGAAACATATATGCAAAGCATCCAAACAGTACAATTCGCCAATTTTTTGTTCTTCAAGTTTAAGTAAACTACGATCCCCATTGTTAATCCCTTAACGGAAATTATTTGTAACTTTCGACAAGTAGAACAATGAATGGAACAGGTAGACGGTTGAAATCATTGTATATATTGCTTTTATATAGTCTAAGAAACATATATGCAAAGCATCCAAACAGTACAATTCGACAATTTTTTGTTCTTCAAGTTTAGTGAACAATGAGCCCCATTGTTAATCCTTTAAAGGAAATTATTTGTAAATTTCGGCAAGTAGAACAATGAATGGAATAGGTAGACGGTTGAAATCATTGTATATATTCCTTCTATATAGTCTAAGAAACATATATGCAAAGCATCCAAACAGTACAATTCGCCAATTTTTTGTTCTTCAAGATTAAGTGAACAATGAGCCCCATTGTTAATCCTTTATCGGAAATTATTTGTAAATTTCGACAAGTAGAACAATGAATGGAACAGGTAGACTGTTGAAATCATTGCATATATTGCTTCTATATAGTCCAAGAAACATATATGCAAAGCGTCCAAACAGTACAAATCGCCAATTTTTAGCTCTTCAAGTTTAAGTGAACTACGAGCCCCATTGTTAATCCTTTAAAGGAAATTATTTGTAAATTTCGGCAAGTAGAAAAATGAATGGAATAGGTAGACGGTTGAAATCATTGTATATATTCCTTCTATATAGTCTAAGAAACATATATGCAAAGCATCCAAACAGTACAATTCGCCAATTTTTTGTTCTTCAAGTTTAAGTAAACTACGATCCCCATTGTTAATCCCTTAACGGAAATTATTTGTAACTTTCGACAAGTAGAACAATGAATGGAACTGGTAGACGGTTGAAATCTTTTTATATATTGCTTCTATATAGTCTAAGAAACATATATGCAAAGCATCCAAACAGTACCAGTCGCCAATTTTTTGATCTTCAAAATTAAGTGAACAGCGAGCCCCATTGATAATCATGAAATGGTAATTATTTGTAACTTTCTACAAGTAGAACAATGAATAATACAGGTAGACGGGTGAAATCTTTCTATATATTGTTTCTAAATAGTCTAAGAAACACATATGCAAAGCATCCAAACAGCACAATCCGCCAATTCTTCGTTCTTCACGTTTAAGTGAACTACGAGCCCCATTGTTAATCCTTTAAAGGAAATTATTTGTAAATTTCGACAAGTAGAACAATGAATGGATCATGTAGACGGTTGAAATCATTGTATATATTGCTTCCATATAGTCTAAGAAACATATATGCAAAGCATCCAAACAGTACCATTCGCCAATTTTTTGTTCTTCAAGTTTAAGTGAACAACGAGCCCCATTGTTAATCCTTTAAAGGAAATTATTTGGAATTTTCGACAAGTAGAACAATGAATGGAACAGGTAGACGGTTGAAATCTTTGTATATATTGCTTCTATATAATCTAAGAAACATATATGCAAAGCATCCAAACAGTAACAATCGCCAATTTTTTGATCTACAAGTTTAAGTGAACAACGAGCCCCATTGTTAATCCTTTAAAGGAAATTATTTGTAAATTTCGACAAGTAGAACAATGAATGGAACAGGTAGACGGTTGAAATCTTTATATATATTGCTTCTATATAATCTAAGAAAAATATATGCAAAGCATCCAAACAGTACCATTCGCCAAATTTTGTTCTTCAAGTTTAAGTGAACTACGAGCCCCATTGTTAATACTTTAACGGAAATTATTTGTAACTTGCGAGAAGTAGAACAATGAATGGAACTGGTAGCCGGTTGAAATCAATGTATATATTGCTTCTATATAGTCTAAGAAACATATATGCAAAGCATCCAAACAGTACCATTCGCCAATTTTTTGTTCTTCAAGTTTAAGTGAACGACGAGCCCCATTGTTAATCCTTTAAAGGAAATTATTTGTAAATTTCGACAAGTAGAACAATGAATGGAACAGGTAGACGGTTGAAATCATTGTATATATTGCTTCTATATAGCCTACGAAACATATATGCAAAGCATCCAAACAGTACCATTCGCAAATTTTTTGTTCTTCAAGTTTAAGTGAACAATGAGCCCCATTGTCAATCCTTTATCGGAAATTATTTGTAACTTTCGACAAGTAGAACATTGAATGGAACAGGTAGACGGTTGAAATCTTTGTATCTATTGCTTCTATATAGGATAAGAAACATAATGCAAAGCATCCAAACAGTACCATTCGCCACTTTTTTGTTCTTCAAGTTTAAGTAAACTACGATCCCCATTGTTAATCCCTTAACGGAAATTATTTGTAATTTTCGAAAAGTAGAACAATGAATGGAACAGGTAGAAGGTTGAAATCTTTGTATATATTGCTTCTATATAATCTAAGAAACATATATGCAAAGCATCCAAACAGTACCATTCGCCAAATTTTGTTCTTCAAGTTTAAGTGAACTACGAGCCCCATTGTTAATACTTTAACGGAAATTATTTGTAACTTGCGAGAAGTAGAACAATGAATGGAACTTGTAGCCGGTTGAAATCAATGTATATATTGCTTCTATATAGTCTAAGAAACATATATGCAAAGCATCCAAACAGTACAATTCGCCAATTTTTTGTTCTTCAAGTTTAAGTGAACAACGAGCCCCATTGTTAATCCTTTAAAGGAAATTATTTGTAATTTTCGACAAGTAGAACAATGAATGGAACAGGTAGACGGTTGAAATCTTTGTATATATTGCTTCTATATAATCTAAGAAACATATATGCAAAGCATCTAAACAGTAACAATCGCCAATTTTTTGATCTACAAGTTTAAGTGAACAACGAGCCCCATTGTTAATCCTTTAAAGGAAATTATTTGTAAATTTCGACAAGTAGAACAATGAATGGAACAGGTAGACGGTTGAAATCTTTGTATATATTGCTTCTATATAATCTAAGAAACATATATGCAAACATCCAAACAGTACCATTCGCCAATTTTTTGTTCTTCAAGTTTAAGTGAACAGCGAGCCCCATTGATAATCATGAAATGGAAATTATTTGTAACTTTCTACAAGTAGAACAATGAATGGAACAGGTAGACGGTTGAATTCTTTGTATATATTGCTTCTATATAGTCTAAGAAACCTATATGCAAAGCATCTAAACAGTACCATTCGCCAATTTTTTGTTCTTCAAGTTTAAGTGAACAACGTGCCCCATTGATAATCATGAAACGGAAATTATTTGTAACTTTCTACAAGTAGAACAATGAACAGAACAGGTAGACGGTTGAAATATTTGTATATGTTGCTTCTATATAGTCTAAGAAACCTATATGCAAAGCATCTAAACAGTGACATTCGCCAATTTTTTGATCTTCAAGTTTAAGTGAACAGCGAGCCCCATTGATAATCATGAAATGGAAATTAATTGTAACTTTCTACAAGTAGAACAATGAATAGTACAGGTAGACGGGTGAAATCTTTCTATATATTGCTTCTAAATAGTCTAAGAAACATATATGCAAAGCATCCAAACAGTAAAATTCGCCAATTTATTGTTCTTCAAGTTTAAGTGAACAACGAGCCCTATTGTTAATCCTTTAAAGGAAATTATTTGTAAATTTCGACAAGTAGAACAATGAATGGAACAGGTAGATGGTTGAAATCATTGTATATATTCCTTCTATATAGTCTAAGAAACATATATGCAAAGCATCCAAACAGTACAATTCGCCAATTTTTTGTTCTTCAAGATTAAGTGAAGAATGAGCCCCATTGTTAATCCTTTATCGGAAATTATTTGTAAATTTCGACAAGTAGAACAATGAATGGAACAGGTAGACTGTTGAAATCATTGCATATATTGCTTCTACATAGTGCAAGAAACATATATGCAAAGCGTCCAAACAGTACAAATCGCCAATTTTTAGCTCTTCAAGTTTAAGTGAACTACGAGCTCCATTGTTAATCCTTTAAAGGAAATTATTTGTAAATTTCGGAAAGTAGAACAATGAATGAAATAGGTAGACGGTTGAAATCATTGTATATATTGCTTCTATATAGTCTAAGAAACATATATGCAAAGTATCCAAACAGTACAATTCGACAATTTTTTGCTCTTCAAGTTTAAGTGAACTACGAGCCCCATTGTTAATCCTTTAAAGGAAATTATTTGTAAATTTCGGCAAGTAGAACAATGAATGGAATAGGTAGACGGTTGAAATCATTGTATATATTCCTTCTATATAGTCTAAGAAACATATATGCAAAGCATCCAAACAGTACAATTCGCCAATTTTTTGTTCTTCAAGTTTAAGTAAACTACGATCCCCATTGTTAATCCCTTAACGGAAATTATTTGTGACTTTCGACAAGTAGAACAATGAATGGAACTGGTAGACGGTTGAAATCTTTTTATATATTGCTTCTATATAGTCTAAGAAACATATATGCAAAGCATCCAAACAGTACCAGTCGCCAATTTTTTGATCTTCAAGATTAAGTGAACAGCGAGCCCCATTGATAATCATGAAATGGTAATTATTTGTAACTTTCTACAAGTAGAACAATGAATAGTACAGGTAGACGGGTGAAATCTTTCTATATATTGCTTCTAAATAGTCTAAGAAACACATATGCAAAGCATCCAAACAGCACAATCCGCCAATTCTGCGTTCTTCACGTTTAAGTGAACTACGAGCCCCATTGTTAATCCTTTAAAGGAAATTATTTGTAAATTTCGACAAGTAGAACAATGAATGGATCATGTAGACGGTTGAAATCATTGTATATATTGCTTCCATATAGTCTAAGAAACATATATGCAAAGCATCCAAACAGTACCATTCGCCAATTTTTTGTTCTTCAAGTTTAAGTGAACAACGAGCCCCATTGTTAATCCTTTAAAGGAAATTATTTGTAAATTTCGACAAGTAGAACAATGATTGGAACAGGTAGAAGGTTGAAATCTTTGTATATATTGCTTCTATATAATCTAAGAAACATATATGCAAAGCATCCAAACAGTACCATTCGCCAATTTTTTGTTCTTCAAGTTTAAGTGAACTACGAGCCCCATTGTTAATCCTTTATCGGAAATTATTTGTAAATTTCGACAAGTAGAACAATGAATGGAACAGGTAGACTGTTGAAATCATTGCATATATTGCTTCTATATAGTCTAAGAAACATATATGCAAAGCATCCAAACAGTACAATTCGCCAATTTTTTGTTCTTCAAGTTTAAGTGAACAATGAGCCCCATTGTTAATCCTTTATCGGAAATTATTTGTAAATTTCGACAAGTAGAACAATGAATGGAACAGGTAGACTGTTGAAATCATTGCATATATTGCTTCTATATAGTCCAAGAAACATATATGCAAAGTGTCCAAACAGTACAAATCGCCAATTTTTAGCTCTTCAAGTTTAAGTGAACTACGAGCCCCATTGTTAATCCTTTATCGGAAATTATTTGTAAATTTCGACAAGTAGAACAATGAATGGAACAGGTAGACTGTTGAAATCATTGCATATATTGCTTCTATATAATCTAAGAAACATATATGCAAAGCATCCAAACAGTAACAATCGCCAATTTTTTGATCTACAAGTTTAAGTGAACAACGAGCCCCATTGTTAATCCTTTAAAGGAAATTATTTGTAAATTTCGACAAGTAGAACAATGAATGGAACAGGTAGACGGTTGAAATCTTTGTATATATTGCTTCTATATAATCTAAGAAACATATATGCAAAGCATCCAAACAGTACCATTCGCCAAATTTTGTTCTTCAAGTTTAAGTGAACTACGAGCCCCATTGTTAATACTTTAACGGAAATTATTTGTAACTTGCGAGAAGTAGAACAATGAATGGAACTGGTAGCCGGTTGAAATCAATGTATATATTGCTTCTATATAGTCTAAGAAACATATATGCAAAGCATCCAAACAGTACCATTCGCCAATTTTTTGTTCTTCAAGTTTAAGTGAACGACGAGCCCCATTGTTAATCCTTTAAAGGAAATTATTTGTAAATTTCGACAAGTAGAACAATGAATGGAACAGGTAGACGGTTGCAATCATTGTATATATTGCTTCCATATAGTCTAAGAAACATATATGCAAAGCATCCAAACAGTACCATTCGCCAATTTTTTGTTCTTCAAGTTTAAGTGAACAACGAGCCCCATTGTTAATCCTTTAAAGGAAATTATTTGTAAATTTCGGCAAGTAGAACAATGAATGGAATAGGTAGACGGTTGAAATCATTGTATATATTCCTTCTATATAGTCTAAGAAACATATATGCAAAGCATCCAAACAGTACAATTCGCCAATTTTTTGTTCTTCAAGTTTAAGTAAACTACGATCCCCATTGTTAATCCCTTAACGGAAATTATTTGTAATTTTCGAAAAGTAGAACAATGAATGGAACAGGTAGACTGTTGAAATCATTGCATATATTGCTTCTATATGGTCCAAGAAACATATATGCAAAGCGTCCAAACAGTACAAATCGCCAATTTTTAGCTCTTCAAGTTTAAGTGAACTACGAGCTCCATTGTTAATCCTTTAAAGGAAATTATTTGTAAATTTCGGAAAGTAGAACAATGAATGAAATAGGTAGACGGTTGAAATCATTGTATATATTGCTTCTATATAGTCTAAGAAACATATATGCAAAGCATCCAAACAGTACCATTCGCCACTTTTTTGTTCTTCAAGTTTAAGTAAACTACGATCCCCATTGTTAATCCCTTAACGGAAATTATTTGTAATTTTCGAAAAGTAGAACAATGAATGGAACAGGTAGACTGTTGAAATCATTGCATATATTGCTTCTATATAGTCCAAGAAACATATATGCAAAGCGTCCAAACAGTACAAATCGCCAATTTTTAGCTCTTCAAGTTTAAGTGAACTACGAGCTCCATTGTTAATCCTTTAAAGGAAATTATTTGTAAATTTCGGAAAGTAGAACAATGAATGAAATAGGTAGACGGTTGAAATCATTGTATATATTGCTTCTATATAGTCTAAGAAACATATATGCAAAGCATCCAAACAGTACAATTCGCCAATTTTTTGTTCTTCAAGTTAGAGTGAACAATGAGCCCCAATGGTTAATCCTTTATCGGAAATTATTTGTAACTTTCGACAAGTAGAACAATGAATGGAACAGGTAGACGGTTGAAATCCTTGTATATATTGCTTCCATATAGTCTAAGAAACATGTACGCAAAACATCCAAACAGTAACATTCGCCAATTTTTTGTCCTTCAAGTTTAACTGAACAATGAGCCCCATTGTTAATCCTTTATAGGAAATTATTTGTAACTTTCGACAAGTAGAACAATGAATGGAACAGGTAGACGGTTGAAATCTTTGTATATATTGCTTCTATATAGTCTAAGAAACATATATGCAAGGCATCCAAACAGTACAATTCGCGAATTTTTTGTTCTTCAAGTTTAAGTGAACAATGAGCCCCAATGGTTAATCCTTTATCGGTAATTATTTGTAATTTTCGACAAGTAGAACAATGAATGGAACTGGTAGACGGTTGAAATCTTTGTATATATTGCTTCTATATAATCTAAGAAACATATATGCGAAGCATCTAAACAGTAACAATCGCCAATTTTTTGTTCTTCAAGTTTAAGTGAACTACGAGCCCAATTGTTAATCCTTTAAAGGAAATTATTTGTAAATTTCGACAAGTAGAACAATGAATGGATCATGTAGACGGTTGAAATCATTGTATATATTGCTTCTATATAGTCTACGAAACATATATGCAAAGAATCCAAACAGTACAATTCGCCAATTTTTTGTTCTTCAAGTTTAAGTGAACTACGAGCCCCATTGTTAATCCTTTAACGGAAATTAATTGTAACTTTCTACAAGTAGAACAATGATTGGAACACGTAGACGGTTGAAATCTTTGTATATATTGCTTCTATATAGTCTAAGAAACATATATGCAAAGCATCCAAACAGTACAATTCGCCAATTTTTTGTTCTTCAAGTTAAGTAAACTACGATCCCCATTGTTAATCCCTTAACGGAAATTATTTGTAACTTTCGACAAGTAGAACAATGAATGGAACAGGTAGACGGTTGAAATCATTGTATATATTGCTTTTATATAGTCTAAGAAACATATATGCAAAGCATCGAAACAGTACAATTCGACAATTTTTTGTTCTTCAAGTTTAGTGAACAATGAGCCCCAATGGTTAATCCTTTATCGGAAATTATTTGTAATTTTCGACAAGTAGAACAATGAATGGAACAGGTAGACGGTTGAAATCTTTGTATATATTGTTTCTATATAATCTAAGAAACATATATGCAAAGCATCCAAACAGTACAATTCGCCAATTATTTCATCTTCATGTTTAAGTGAACTACGAGCCCCATTGTTAATACTTTAACGGAAATTATTTGTAACTTGCGACAAGTAGAACAATGAGTGGAACAGGTAGACGGTTGAAATCAATCTATATATTGCTTCTATATAGTCTAAGAAACATATATGCAAAGCATCAAAACAGTACCATTCGCCAATTTTTTGTTCTTCAAGCTTAAGTGAACAATGAACCCCATTGTTAATCCTTTATCGGAAATTATTTGTAAATTTCGACAAGTAGAACAATGAATGGAACAGGTACACTGTTGAAATCATTGTATATGTTGCTTCTATATAGTCCAAGAAACATATATGCAAAGCTTCCAAACAGTACAATTCGCCAATTTTTTGTTCTTCAAGTTTAAGTGAACAATGAGCCCCATTGTTAATCCTTTATCGGAAATTATTTGTAACTTTCGACAAGTAGAACATTGAATGGAACAGGTAGACGGTTGAAATCTTTGTATATATTGCTTCTATATAGTATAAGAAACATATATGCAAAGCATCCAAACAGTACCATTCGCCAATTTTTTGTTCTTCAAATGTAAGTGAACTACGAGCCCCATTGTTAATCCTTTAAAGGAATTTATTTGTAACTTTCGACAAGTAGAACAATGAATGAAACAGGTAGATTGTTGAAATCATTGTATATATTGCTTCTATATAGTCTAAGAAACATATATGCAAAGCATCCAAACAGTACAATTCGCCAATTTTTTGTTCTTCAAGTTTAAGTAAACTACGATCCCCATTGTTAATCCCTTAACGGAAATTATTTGTAACTTTCGACAAGTAGAACAATGAATGGAACTGGTAGACGGTTGAAATCTTTTTATATATTGCTTCTATATAGTCTAAGAAACATATATGCAAAGCATCCAAACAGTACCAGTCGCCAATTTTTTGATCTTCAAGATTAAGTGAACAGCGAGCCCCATCGATAATCATGAAATGGTAATTATTTGTAACTTTCTACAAGTAGAACAATGAATAGTTCAGGTAGACGGGTGAAATCTTTCTATATATTGCTTCTAAATAGTCTAAGAAACATCTATGCAAAGCATCCAAACAGTACCATTCGACAATTTTTCGTTCTTCAAGTTTAAGTGAACAATGAGCCCCATTGTTAATCCTTTAAAGGAAATTATTTGTAAATTTCGGCAAGTAGAACAATGAATGGAATAGGTAGACGGTTGAAATCATTGTATATATTCTTTCTATATAGTCTAAGAAACATATATGCAAAGCATCCAAACAGTACAATTCGCCAATTTTTTGTTCTTCAAGTTTAAGTAAACTACGATCCCCATTGTTAATCCCTTAACGGAAATTATTTGTAACTTTCGACAAGTAGAACAATGAATGGAACAGGTAGACGGTTGAAATCATTGTATATATTGCTTTTATATAGTCTAAGAAACATATATGCAAAGCATCCAAACAGTACAATTCGACAATTTTTTGTTCTTCAAGTTTAGTGAACAATGAGCCCCATTGTTAATCCTTTAAAGGAAATTATTTGTAAATTTCGGCAAGTAGAACAATGAATGGAATAGGTAGACGGTTGAAATCATTGTATATATTCCTTCTATATAGTCTAAGAAACATATATGCAAAGCATCCAAACAGTACAATTCGCCAATTTTTTGTTCTTCAAGATTAAGTGAACAATGAGCCCCATTGTTAATCCTTTATCGGAAATTATTTGTAAATTTCGACAAGTAGAACAATGAATGGAACAGGTAGACTGTTGAAATCATTGCATATATTGCTTCTATATAGTCCAAGAAACATATATGCAAAGCGTCCAAACAGTACAAATCGCCAATTTTTAGCTCTTCAAGTTTAAGTGAACTACGAGCCCCATTGTTAATCCTTTAAAGGAAATTATTTGTAAATTTCGGCAAGTAGAAAAATGAATGGAATAGGTAGACGGTTGAAATCATTGTATATATTCCTTCTATATAGTCTAAGAAACATATATGCAAAGCATCCAAACAGTACAATTCGCCAATTTTTTGTTCTTCAAGTTTAAGTAAACTACGATCCCCATTGTTAATCCCTTAACGGAAATTATTTGTAACTTTCGACAAGTAGAACAATGAATGGAACTGGTAGACGGTTGAAATCTTTTTATATATTGCTTCTATATAGTCTAAGAAACATATATGCAAAGCATCCAAACAGTACCAGTCGCCAATTTTTTGATCTTCAAGATTAAGTGAACAGCGAGCCCCATTGATAATCATGAAATGGTAATTATTTGTAACTTTCTACAAGTAGAACAATGAATAGTACAGGTAGACGGGTGAAATCTTTCTATATATTGTTTCTAAATAGTCTAAGAAACACATATGCAAAGCATCCAAACAGCACAATCCGCCAATTCTTCGTTCTTCACGTTTAAGTGAACTACGAGCCCCATTGTTAATCCTTTAAAGGAAATTATTTGTAAATTTCGACAAGTAGAACAATGAATGGATCATGTAGACGGTTGAAATCATTGTATATATTGCTTCCATATAGTCTAAGAAACATATATGCAAAGCATCCAAACAGTACCATTCGCCAATTTTTTGTTCTTCAAGTTTAAGTGAACAACGAGCCCCATTGTTAATCCTTTAAAGGAAATTATTTGGAATTTTCGACAAGTAGAACAATGAATGGAACAGGTAGACGGTTGAAATCATTGTATATATTGCTTTTATATAGTCTAAGAAACATATATGCAAAGCATCCAAACAGTACAATTCGCCAATTTTTTGTTCTTCAAGTTTAAGTGAACAATGAGCCCCATTGTTAATCCTTTATCGGAAATTATTTGTAAATTTCGACAAGTAGAACAATGAATGGAACAGGTAGACTGTTGAAATCATTGCATATATTGCTTCTATATAGTCCAAGAAACATATATGCAAAGTGTCCAAACAGTACAAATCGCCAATTTTTAGCTCTTCAAGTTTAAGTGAACTACGAGCCCCATTGTTAATCCTTTATCGGAAATTATTTGTAAATTTCGACAAGTAGAACAATGAATGGAACAGGTAGACTGTTGAAATCATTGCATATATTGCTTCTATATAATCTAAGAAACATATATGCAAAGCATCCAAACAGTAACAATCGCCAATTTTTTGATCTACAAGTTTAAGTGAACAACGAGCCCCATTGTTAATCCTTTAAAGGAAATTATTTGTAAATTTCGACAAGTAGAACAATGAATGGAACAGGTAGACGGTTGAAATCTTTGTATATATTGCTTCTATATAATCTAAGAAACATATATGCAAAGCATCCAAACAGTACCATTCGCCAAATTTTGTTCTTCAAGTTTAAGTGAACTACGAGCCCCATTGTTAATACTTTAACGGAAATTATTTGTAACTTGCGAGAAGTAGAACAATGAATGGAACTGGTAGCCGGTTGAAATCAATGTATATATTGCTTCTATATAGTCTAAGAAACATATATGCAAAGCATCCAAACAGTACCATTCGCCAATTTTTTGTTCTTCAAGTTTAAGTGAACGACGAGCCCCATTGTTAATCCTTTAAAGGAAATTATTTGTAAATTTCGACAAGTAGAACAATGAATGGAACAGGTAGACGGTTGCAATCATTGTATATATTGCTTCCATATAGTCTAAGAAACATATATGCAAAGCATCCAAACAGTACCATTCGCCAATTTTTTGTTCTTCAAGTTTAAGTGAACAACGAGCCCCATTGTTAATCCTTTAAAGGAAATTATTTGTAAATTTCGGCAAGTAGAACAATGAATGGAATAGGTAGACGGTTGAAATCATTGTATATATTCCTTCTATATAGTCTAAGAAACATATATGCAAAGCATCCAAACAGTACAATTCGCCAATTTTTTGTTCTTCAAGTTTAAGTAAACTACGATCCCCATTGTTAATCCCTTAACGGAAATTATTTGTAATTTTCGAAAAGTAGAACAATGAATGGAACAGGTAGACTGTTGAAATCATTGCATATATTGCTTCTATATGGTCCAAGAAACATATATGCAAAGCGTCCAAACAGTACAAATCGCCAATTTTTAGCTCTTCAAGTTTAAGTGAACTACGAGCTCCATTGTTAATCCTTTAAAGGAAATTATTTGTAAATTTCGGAAAGTAGAACAATGAATGAAATAGGTAGACGGTTGAAATCATTGTATATATTGCTTCTATATAGTCTAAGAAACATATATGCAAAGCATCCAAACAGTACCATTCGCCACTTTTTTGTTCTTCAAGTTTAAGTAAACTACGATCCCCATTGTTAATCCCTTAACGGAAATTATTTGTAATTTTCGAAAAGTAGAACAATGAATGGAACAGGTAGACTGTTGAAATCATTGCATATATTGCTTCTATATAGTCCAAGAAACATATATGCAAAGCGTCCAAACAGTACAAATCGCCAATTTTTAGCTCTTCAAGTTTAAGTGAACTACGAGCTCCATTGTTAATCCTTTAAAGGAAATTATTTGTAAATTTCGGAAAGTAGAACAATGAATGAAATAGGTAGACGGTTGAAATCATTGTATATATTGCTTCTATATAGTCTAAGAAACATATATGCAAAGCATCCAAACAGTACAATTCGCCAATTTTTTGTTCTTCAAGTTAGAGTGAACAATGAGCCCCAATGGTTAATCCTTTATCGGAAATTATTTGTAACTTTCGACAAGTAGAACAATGAATGGAACAGGTAGACGGTTGAAATCCTTGTATATATTGCTTCCATATAGTCTAAGAAACATGTACGCAAAACATCCAAACAGTAACATTCGCCAATTTTTTGTCCTTCAAGTTTAACTGAACAATGAGCCCCATTGTTAATCCTTTATAGGAAATTATTTGTAACTTTCGACAAGTAGAACAATGAATGGAACAGGTAGACGGTTGAAATCTTTGTATATATTGCTTCTATATAGTCTAAGAAACATATATGCAAGGCATCCAAACAGTACAATTCGCGAATTTTTTGTTCTTCAAGTTTAAGTGAACAATGAGCCCCAATGGTTAATCCTTTATCGGTAATTATTTGTAATTTTCGACAAGTAGAACAATGAATGGAACTGGTAGACGGTTGAAATCTTTGTATATATTGCTTCTATATAATCTAAGAAACATATATGCGAAGCATCTAAACAGTAACAATCGCCAATTTTTTGTTCTTCAAGTTTAAGTGAACTACGAGCCCAATTGTTAATCCTTTAAAGGAAATTATTTGTAAATTTCGACAAGTAGAACAATGAATGGATCATGTAGACGGTTGAAATCATTGTATATATTGCTTCTATATAGTCTACGAAACATATATGCAAAGAATCCAAACAGTACAATTCGCCAATTTTTTGTTCTTCAAGTTTAAGTGAACTACGAGCCCCATTGTTAATCCTTTAACGGAAATTAATTGTAACTTTCTACAAGTAGAACAATGATTGGAACACGTAGACGGTTGAAATCTTTGTATATATTGCTTCTATATAGTCTAAGAAACATATATGCAAAGCATCCAAACAGTACAATTCGCCAATTTTTTGTTCTTCAAGTTAAGTAAACTACGATCCCCATTGTTAATCCCTTAACGGAAATTATTTGTAACTTTCGACAAGTAGAACAATGAATGGAACAGGTAGACGGTTGAAATCATTGTATATATTGCTTTTATATAGTCTAAGAAACATATATGCAAAGCATCGAAACAGTACAATTCGACAATTTTTTGTTCTTCAAGTTTAGTGAACAATGAGCCCCAATGGTTAATCCTTTATCGGAAATTATTTGTAATTTTCGACAAGTAGAACAATGAATGGAACAGGTAGACGGTTGAAATCTTTGTATATATTGTTTCTATATAATCTAAGAAACATATATGCAAAGCATCCAAACAGTACAATTCGCCAATTATTTCATCTTCATGTTTAAGTGAACTACGAGCCCCATTGTTAATACTTTAACGGAAATTATTTGTAACTTGCGACAAGTAGAACAATGAGTGGAACAGGTAGACGGTTGAAATCAATCTATATATTGCTTCTATATAGTCTAAGAAACATATATGCAAAGCATCAAAACAGTACCATTCGCCAATTTTTTGTTCTTCAAGCTTAAGTGAACAATGAACCCCATTGTTAATCCTTTATCGGAAATTATTTGTAAATTTCGACAAGTAGAACAATGAATGGAACAGGTACACTGTTGAAATCATTGTATATGTTGCTTCTATATAGTCCAAGAAACATATATGCAAAGCTTCCAAACAGTACAATTCGCCAATTTTTTGTTCTTCAAGTTTAAGTGAACAATGAGCCCCATTGTTAATCCTTTATCGGAAATTATTTGTAACTTTCGACAAGTAGAACATTGAATGGAACAGGTAGACGGTTGAAATCTTTGTATATATTGCTTCTATATAGTATAAGAAACATATATGCAAAGCATCCAAACAGTACCATTCGCCAATTTTTTGTTCTTCAAATGTAAGTGAACTACGAGCCCCATTGTTAATCCTTTAAAGGAATTTATTTGTAACTTTCGACAAGTAGAACAATGAATGAAACAGGTAGATTGTTGAAATCATTGTATATATTGCTTCTATATAGTCTAAGAAACATATATGCAAAGCATCCAAACAGTACAATTCGCCAATTTTTTGTTCTTCAAGTTTAAGTAAACTACGATCCCCATTGTTAATCCCTTAACGGAAATTATTGGTAACTTTCGACAAGTAGAACAATGAATGGAACTGGTAGACGGTTGAAATCTTTTTATATATTGCTTCTATATAGTCTAAGAAACATATATGCAAAGCATCCAAACAGTACCAGTCGCCAATTTTTTGATCTTCAAGATTAAGTGAACAGCGAGCCCCATCGATAATCATGAAATGGTAATTATTTGTAACTTTCTACAAGTAGAACAATGAATAGTTCAGGTAGACGGGTGAAATCTTTCTATATATTGCTTCTAAATAGTCTAAGAAACATCTATGCAAAGCATCCAAACAGTACCATTCGACAATTTTTCGTTCTTCAAGTTTAAGTGAACAATGAGCCCCATTGTTAATCCTTTAAAGGAAATTATTTGTAAATTTCGGCAAGTAGAACAATGAATGGAATAGGTAGACGGTTGAAATCATTGTATATATTCTTTCTATATAGTCTAAGAAACATATATGCAAAGCATCCAAACAGTACAATTCGCCAATTTTTTGTTCTTCAAGTTTAAGTAAACTACGATCCCCATTGTTAATCCCTTAACGGAAATTATTTGTAACTTTCGACAAGTAGAACAATGAATGGAACAGGTAGACGGTTGAAATCATTGTATATATTGCTTTTATATAGTCTAAGAAACATATATGCAAAGCATCCAAACAGTACAATTCGACAATTTTTTGTTCTTCAAGTTTAGTGAACAATGAGCCCCATTGTTAATCCTTTAAAGGAAATTATTTGTAAATTTCGGCAAGTAGAACAATGAATGGAATAGGTAGACGGTTGAAATCATTGTATATATTCCTTCTATATAGTCTAAGAAACATATATGCAAAGCATCCAAACAGTACAATTCGCCAATTTTTTGTTCTTCAAGATTAAGTGAACAATGAGCCCCATTGTTAATCCTTTATCGGAAATTATTTGTAAATTTCGACAAGTAGAACAATGAATGGAACAGGTAGACTGTTGAAATCATTGCATATATTGCTTCTATATAGTCCAAGAAACATATATGCAAAGCGTCCAAACAGTACAAATCGCCAATTTTTAGCTCTTCAAGTTTAAGTGAACTACGAGCCCCATTGTTAATCCTTTAAAGGAAATTATTTGTAAATTTCGGCAAGTAGAAAAATGAATGGAATAGGTAGACGGTTGAAATCATTGTATATATTCCTTCTATATAGTCTAAGAAACATATATGCAAAGCATCCAAACAGTACAATTCGCCAATTTTTTGTTCTTCAAGTTTAAGTAAACTACGATCCCCATTGTTAATCCCTTAACGGAAATTATTTGTAACTTTCGACAAGTAGAACAATGAATGGAACTGGTAGACGGTTGAAATCTTTTTATATATTGCTTCTATATAGTCTAAGAAACATATATGCAAAGCATCCAAACAGTACCAGTCGCCAATTTTTTGATCTTCAAGATTAAGTGAACAGCGAGCCCCATTGATAATCATGAAATGGTAATTATTTGTAACTTTCTACAAGTAGAACAATGAATAGTACAGGTAGACGGGTGAAATCTTTCTATATATTGTTTCTAAATAGTCTAAGAAACACATATGCAAAGCATCCAAACAGCACAATCCGCCAATTCTTCGTTCTTCACGTTTAAGTGAACTACGAGCCCCATTGTTAATCCTTTAAAGGAAATTATTTGTAAATTTCGACAAGTAGAACAATGAATGGATCATGTAGACGGTTGAAATCATTGTATATATTGCTTCCATATAGTCTAAGAAACATATATGCAAAGCATCCAAACAGTACCATTCGCCAATTTTTTGTTCTTCAAGTTTAAGTGAACAACGAGCCCCATTGTTAATCCTTTAAAGGAAATTATTTGGAATTTTCGACAAGTAGAACAATGAATGGAACAGGTAGACGGTTGAAATCATTGTATATATTGCTTTTATATAGTCTAAGAAACATATATGCAAAGCATCCAAACAGTACAATTCGACAATTTTTTGTTCTTCAAGTTTAGTGAACAATGAGCCCCATTGTTAATCCTTTAAAGGAAATTATTTGTAAATTTCGGCAAGTAGAACAATGAATGGAATAGGTAGACGGTTGAAATCATTGTATATATTCCTTCTATATAGTCTAAGAAACATATATGCAAAGCATCCAAACAGTACAATTCGCCAATTTTTTGTTCTTCAAGATTAAGTGAACAATGAGCCCCATTGTTAATCCTTTATCGGAAATTATTTGTAAATTTCGACAAGTAGAACAATGAATGGAACAGGTAGACTGTTGAAATCATTGCATATATTGCTTCTATATAGTCCAAGAAACATATATGCAAAGCGTCCAAACAGTACAAATCGCCAATTTTTAGCTCTTCAAGTTTAAGTGAACTACGAGCCCCATTGTTAATCCTTTAAAGGAAATTATTTGTAAATTTCGGCAAGTAGAAAAATGAATGGAATAGGTAGACGGTTGAAATCATTGTATATATTCCTTCTATATAGTCTAAGAAACATATATGCAAAGCATCCAAACAGTACAATTCGCCAATTTTTTGTTCTTCAAGTTTAAGTAAACTACGATCCCCATTGTTAATCCCTTAACGGAAATTATTTGTAACTTTCGACAAGTAGAACAATGAATGGAACTGGTAGACGGTTGAAATCTTTTTATATATTGCTTCTATATAGTCTAAGAAACATATATGCAAAGCATCCAAACAGTACCATTCGCCAATTTTTTGTTCTTCAAATGTAAGTGAACTACGAGCCCCATTGTTAATCCTTTAAAGGAATTTATTTGTAACTTTCGACAAGTAGAACAATGAATGAAACAGGTAGATTGTTGAAATCATTGTATATATTGCTTCTATATAGTCTAAGAAACATATATGCAAAGCATCCAAACAGTACAATTCGCCAATTTTTTGTTCTTCAAGTTTAAGTAAACTACGATCCCCATTGTTAATCCCTTAACGGAAATTATTTGTAACTTTCGACAAGTAGAACAATGAATGGAACTGGTAGACGGTTGAAATCTTTTTATATATTGCTTCTATATAGTCTAAGAAACATATATGCAAAGCATCCAAACAGTACCAGTCGCCAATTTTTTGATCTTCAAGATTAAGTGAACAGCGAGCCCCATCGATAATCATGAAATGGTAATTATTTGTAACTTTCTACAAGTAGAACAATGAATAGTTCAGGTAGACGGGTGAAATCTTTCTATATATTGCTTCTAAATAGTCTAAGAAACATCTATGCAAAGCATCCAAACAGTACCATTCGACAATTTTTCGTTCTTCAAGTTTAAGTGAACAATGAGCCCCATTGTTAATCCTTTAAAGGAAATTATTTGTAAATTTCGGCAAGTAGAACAATGAATGGAATAGGTAGACGGTTGAAATCATTGTATATATTCTTTCTATATAGTCTAAGAAACATATATGCAAAGCATCCAAACAGTACAATTCGCCAATTTTTTGTTCTTCAAGTTTAAGTAAACTACGATCCCCATTGTTAATCCCTTAACGGAAATTATTTGTAACTTTCGACAAGTAGAACAATGAATGGAACAGGTAGACGGTTGAAATCATTGTATATATTGCTTTTATATAGTCTAAGAAACATATATGCAAAGCATCCAAACAGTACAATTCGACAATTTTTTGTTCTTCAAGTTTAGTGAACAATGAGCCCCATTGTTAATCCTTTAAAGGAAATTATTTGTAAATTTCGGCAAGTAGAACAATGAATGGAATAGGTAGACGGTTGAAATCATTGTATATATTCCTTCTATATAGTCTAAGAAACATATATGCAAAGCATCCAAACAGTACAATTCGCCAATTTTTTGTTCTTCAAGATTAAGTGAACAATGAGCCCCATTGTTAATCCTTTATCGGAAATTATTTGTAAATTTCGACAAGTAGAACAATGAATGGAACAGGTAGACTGTTGAAATCATTGCATATATTGCTTCTATATAGTCCAAGAAACATATATGCAAAGCGTCCAAACAGTACAAATCGCCAATTTTTAGCTCTTCAAGTTTAAGTGAACTACGAGCCCCATTGTTAATCCTTTAAAGGAAATTATTTGTAAATTTCGGCAAGTAGAAAAATGAATGGAATAGGTAGACGGTTGAAATCATTGTATATATTCCTTCTATATAGTCTAAGAAACATATATGCAAAGCATCCAAACAGTACAATTCGCCAATTTTTTGTTCTTCAAGTTTAAGTAAACTACGATCCCCATTGTTAATCCCTTAACGGAAATTATTTGTAACTTTCGACAAGTAGAACAATGAATGGAACTGGTAGACGGTTGAAATCTTTTTATATATTGCTTCTATATAGTCTAAGAAACATATATGCAAAGCATCCAAACAGTACCAGTCGCCAATTTTTTGATCTTCAAGATTAAGTGAACAGCGAGCCCCATTGATAATCATGAAATGGTAATTATTTGTAACTTTCTACAAGTAGAACAATGAATAGTACAGGTAGACGGGTGAAATCTTTCTATATATTGTTTCTAAATAGTCTAAGAAACACATATGCAAAGCATCCAAACAGCACAATCCGCCAATTCTTCGTTCTTCACGTTTAAGTGAACTACGAGCCCCATTGTTAATCCTTTAAAGGAAATTATTTGTAAATTTCGACAAGTAGAACAATGAATGGATCATGTAGACGGTTGAAATCATTGTATATATTGCTTCCATATAGTCTAAGAAACATATATGCAAAGCATCCAAACAGTACCATTCGCCAATTTTTTGTTCTTCAAGTTTAAGTGAACAACGAGCCCCATTGTTAATCCTTTAAAGGAAATTATTTGGAATTTTCGACAAGTAGAACAATGAATGGAACAGGTAGACGGTTGAAATCTTTGTATATATTGCTTCTATATAATCTAAGAAAAATATATGCAAAGCATCCAAACAGTACCATTCGCCAAATTTTGTTCTTCAAGTTTAAGTGAACTACGAGCCCCATTGTTAATACTTTAACGGAAATTATTTGTAACTTGCGAGAAGTAGAACAATGAATGGAACTGGTAGCCGGTTGAAATCAATGTATATATTGCTTCTATATAGTCTAAGAAACATATATGCAAAGCATCCAAACAGTACCATTCGCCAATTTTTTGTTCTTCAAGTTTAAGTGAACGACGAGCCCCATTGTTAATCCTTTAAAGGAAATTATTTGTAAATTTCGACAAGTAGAACAATGAATGGAACAGGTAGACGGTTGAAATCATTGTATATATTGCTTCTATATAGCCTACGAAACATATATGCAAAGCATCCAAACAGTACCATTCGCAAATTTTTTGTTCTTCAAGTTTAAGTGAACAATGAGCCCCATTGTCAATCCTTTATCGGAAATTATTTGTAACTTTCGACAAGTAGAACATTGAATGGAACAGGTAGACGGTTGAAATCTTTGTATCTATTGCTTCTATATAGGATAAGAAACATAATGCAAAGCATCCAAACAGTACCATTCGCCACTTTTTTGTTCTTCAAGTTTAAGTAAACTACGATCCCCATTGTTAATCCCTTAACGGAAATTATTTGTAATTTTCGAAAAGTAGAACAATGAATGGAACAGGTAGAAGGTTGAAATCTTTGTATATATTGCTTCTATATAATCTAAGAAACATATATGCAAAGCATCCAAACAGTACCATTCGCCAAATTTTGTTCTTCAAGTTTAAGTGAACTACGAGCCCCATTGTTAATACTTTAACGGAAATTATTTGTAACTTGCGAGAAGTAGAACAATGAATGGAACTTGTAGCCGGTTGAAATCAATGTATATATTGCTTCTATATAGTCTAAGAAACATATATGCAAAGCATCCAAACAGTACAATTCGCCAATTTTTTGTTCTTCAAGTTTAAGTGAACAACGAGCCCCATTGTTAATCCTTTAAAGGAAATTATTTGTAATTTTCGACAAGTAGAACAATGAATGGAACAGGTAGACGGTTGAAATCTTTGTATATATTGCTTCTATATAATCTAAGAAACATATATGCAAAGCATCTAAACAGTAACAATCGCCAATTTTTTGATCTACAAGTTTAAGTGAACAACGAGCCCCATTGTTAATCCTTTAAAGGAAATTATTTGTAAATTTCGACAAGTAGAACAATGAATGGAACAGGTAGACGGTTGAAATCTTTGTATATATTGCTTCTATATAATCTAAGAAACATATATGCAAACATCCAAACAGTACCATTCGCCAATTTTTTGTTCTTCAAGTTTAAGTGAACAGCGAGCCCCATTGATAATCATGAAATGGAAATTATTTGTAACTTTCTACAAGTAGAACAATGAATGGAACAGGTAGACGGTTGAATTCTTTGTATATATTGCTTCTATATAGTCTAAGAAACCTATATGCAAAGCATCTAAACAGTACCATTCGCCAATTTTTTGTTCTTCAAGTTTAAGTGAACAACGTGCCCCATTGATAATCATGAAACGGAAATTATTTGTAACTTTCTACAAGTAGAACAATGAACAGAACAGGTAGACGGTTGAAATATTTGTATATGTTGCTTCTATATAGTCTAAGAAACCTATATGCAAAGCATCTAAACAGTGACATTCGCCAATTTTTTGATCTTCAAGTTTAAGTGAACAGCGAGCCCCATTGATAATCATGAAATGGAAATTAATTGTAACTTTCTACAAGTAGAACAATGAATAGTACAGGTAGACGGGTGAAATCTTTCTATATATTGCTTCTAAATAGTCTAAGAAACATATATGCAAAGCATCCAAACAGTAAAATTCGCCAATTTATTGTTCTTCAAGTTTAAGTGAACAACGAGCCCTATTGTTAATCCTTTAAAGGAAATTATTTGTAAATTTCGACAAGTAGAACAATGAATGGAACAGGTAGATGGTTGAAATCATTGTATATATTCCTTCTATATAGTCTAAGAAACATATATGCAAAGCATCCAAACAGTACAATTCGCCAATTTTTTGTTCTTCAAGATTAAGTGAAGAATGAGCCCCATTGTTAATCCTTTATCGGAAATTATTTGTAAATTTCGACAAGTAGAACAATGAATGGAACAGGTAGACTGTTGAAATCATTGCATATATTGCTTCTACATAGTGCAAGAAACATATATGCAAAGCGTCCAAACAGTACAAATCGCCAATTTTTAGCTCTTCAAGTTTAAGTGAACTACGAGCTCCATTGTTAATCCTTTAAAGGAAATTATTTGTAAATTTCGGAAAGTAGAACAATGAATGAAATAGGTAGACGGTTGAAATCATTGTATATATTGCTTCTATATAGTCTAAGAAACATATATGCAAAGTATCCAAACAGTACAATTCGACAATTTTTTGCTCTTCAAGTTTAAGTGAACTACGAGCCCCATTGTTAATCCTTTAAAGGAAATTATTTGTAAATTTCGGCAAGTAGAACAATGAATGGAATAGGTAGACGGTTGAAATCATTGTATATATTCCTTCTATATAGTCTAAGAAACATATATGCAAAGCATCCAAACAGTACAATTCGCCAATTTTTTGTTCTTCAAGTTTAAGTAAACTACGATCCCCATTGTTAATCCCTTAACGGAAATTATTTGTGACTTTCGACAAGTAGAACAATGAATGGAACTGGTAGACGGTTGAAATCTTTTTATATATTGCTTCTATATAGTCTAAGAAACATATATGCAAAGCATCCAAACAGTACCAGTCGCCAATTTTTTGATCTTCAAGATTAAGTGAACAGCGAGCCCCATTGATAATCATGAAATGGTAATTATTTGTAACTTTCTACAAGTAGAACAATGAATAGTACAGGTAGACGGGTGAAATCTTTCTATATATTGCTTCTAAATAGTCTAAGAAACACATATGCAAAGCATCCAAACAGCACAATCCGCCAATTCTGCGTTCTTCACGTTTAAGTGAACTACGAGCCCCATTGTTAATCCTTTAAAGGAAATTATTTGTAAATTTCGACAAGTAGAACAATGAATGGATCATGTAGACGGTTGAAATCATTGTATATATTGCTTCCATATAGTCTAAGAAACATATATGCAAAGCATCCAAACAGTACCATTCGCCAATTTTTTGTTCTTCAAGTTTAAGTGAACAACGAGCCCCATTGTTAATCCTTTAAAGGAAATTATTTGTAAATTTCGACAAGTAGAACAATGATTGGAACAGGTAGAAGGTTGAAATCTTTGTATATATTGCTTCTATATAATCTAAGAAACATATATGCAAAGCATCCAAACAGTACCATTCGCCAATTTTTTGTTCTTCAAGTTTAAGTGAACTACGAGCCCCATTGTTAATCCTTTATCGGAAATTATTTGTAAATTTCGACAAGTAGAACAATGAATGGAACAGGTAGACTGTTGAAATCATTGCATATATTGCTTCTATATAGTCTAAGAAACATATATGCAAAGCATCCAAACAGTACAATTCGCCAATTTTTTGTTCTTCAAGTTTAAGTGAACAATGAGCCCCATTGTTAATCCTTTATCGGAAATTATTTGTAAATTTCGACAAGTAGAACAATGAATGGAACAGGTAGACTGTTGAAATCATTGCATATATTGCTTCTATATAGTCCAAGAAACATATATGCAAAGTGTCCAAACAGTACAAATCGCCAATTTTTAGCTCTTCAAGTTTAAGTGAACTACGAGCTCCATTGTTAATCCTTTAAAGGAAATTATTTGTAAATTTCGGAAAGTAGAACAATGAATGAAATAGGTAGACGGTTGAAATCATTGTATATATTGCTTCCATATAGTCTACGAAACATATATGCAAAGCATCCAAACAGTACCATTCGCCAATTTTTTGTTCTTCAATTTTAAGTGAGCAATGAGCCCCATTGTCAATCCTTTATCGGAAATTATTTGTAACTTTCGACAAGTAGAATATTGAATGGAACAGGTAGACGGTTGAAATCTTTGTATCTATCGCTTCTATATAGGATAAGAAACATATATGCAAAGCATCCAAACAGTACCATTCGCCACTTTTTTGTTCTTCAAGTTTAAGTGAACAACGAGCCCCATTGTTAATCCTTTAAAGGAAACTATTTGTAAATTTCGACAAGTAGAACAATGAATGGATCAGGTAGACGGTTGAAATCATTGTATATATTGCTTCTATATAGCCTACGAAACATATATGCAAAGCATCCAAACAGTACAATTCGCCAATTTTTTGTTCTTCAAGTTTAAGTGAACTACGAGCCCCATTGTTAATCCTTTAACGGAAATTAATTGTAACTTTCTACAAGTAGAACAATGATTGGAACACGCAGACGGTTGAAATCTTTGTATATATTGCTTCCATATAGTCTAAGAAACATATATGCAAAGCATCCAAACAGTACCATTCGCCAATTTTTTGTTCTTCAAGTTTAAGTGAACTACGAGCCCCATTGTTAATCCTTTAAAGGAAATTATTTGTAACTTTCGACAAGCAGAACAATGAATGGAACAGGTAGACGGTTGAAATCTTTGTATATATTGCTTCTATATAATCTAAGAAACATATATGCAAAGCATCCAAACAGTACAATTCGCCAATTATTTCATCTTCAAGTTTAAGTGAACTACGAGCCCCATTGTTAATCCATTAAAGGAAATTATTTGTATCTTTCGACAAGTAGAACAATGAATGGAACAGGTAGACTGTTGAAATCATTGTATATATTGCTTCTATATAGTCTAAGAAACATATATGCAAAGCATCCAAACAGTACAATTCGCCAATTTTTTGTTCTTCAAGTTTAAGTAAACTACGATCCCCATTGTTAATCCCTTAACGGAAATTATTTGTAGCTTTCGACAAGTAGAACAATGAATGGAACACGCAGACGGTTGAAATCTTTGTATATATTGCTTCCATATAGTCTAAGAAACATATATGCAAAGCATCCAAACAGTACCATTCGCCAATTTTTTGTTCTTCAAGTTTAAGTGAACAATGAGCCCCATTGTTAATCTTTTATCGGAAATTATTTGTAACTTTCGACAAGTAGAACATTGAATGGAACAGGTAGACGGTTGAAATCTTTGTATATATTGCTTCTATATAGTATAAGAAACATATATGCAAAGCATCCAAACAGTACAATTCGCCAATTTTTTGTTCTTCAAGTTTAAGTGAACAATGAGCCCCAATGGTTAATCCGTTATCGGAAATTATTTGTAACCTTCGACAAGTAGAACAATGAATGGAACAGGTAGACGGTTGAAATCTTTGTATATATTGCTTCTATATATTCTAAGAAACATATATGCAAAGCATCTAAACAGTAACAATCGCCAATTTTTTGATCTTTAAGTTTAAGTGAACAGCGAGCGCCATTGATAATCATGAAATTGCAATTATTTGTAACTTTCTACAAGTAGAACAATGAAGAGTACAGGTAGACGGGTGAAATCTTTCTATATATTGCTTCTAAATAGTCTAAGAAACATATATGCAAAGCATCCAAACAGTACAATTCGCCAATTTTTTGTTCTTCAAGTTTAAGTGACCTACGAGCCCCATTGTTAATCCTTTAAAGGAAATTATTTGTAACTTTCGACAAGCAGAACAATGAATGGAACAGGTAGACGGTTGAAATCTTTGTATATATTGCTTCTATATAATCTAAGAAACATATATGCAAAGCATCCAAACAGTACAATTCGCCAATTATTTCATCTTCAAGTTTAAGTGAACTACGAGCCCCATTGTTAATCCATTAAAGGAAATTATTTGTATCTTTCGACAAGTAGAACAATGAATGGAACAGGTAGACTGTTGAAATCATTGTATATATTGCTTCTATATAGTCTAAGAAACATATATGCAAAGCATCCAAACAGTACAATTCGCCAATTTTTTGTTCTTCAAGTTTAAGTAAACTACGATCCCCATTGTTAATCCCTTAACGGAAATTATTTGTAGCTTTCGACAAGTAGAACAATGAATGGAACAGGTAGACGGTTGAAATCTTTGTATATATTGCTTCTATATAATCTAAGAAACATATATGCAAAGCATCTAAACAGTAACAATCGCCAATTTTTTGATCTTCAAGTTTAAGTGAACAGCGAGCCCCATTGATAATCATGAAATGGAAATTATTTGTAACTTTCTACAAGTAGAACAATGAATAGTACAGGTAGACGGGTGAAATCTTTCTATATATTGCTTCTAAATAGTCTAAGAAACATCTATGCAAAGCATCCAAACAGTACAATTCGCCAATTTTTTGTTCTTCAAGTTTATGTGAACTACGAGCCCCATTGTTAATCCTTTATCGGAAATTATTTGTAACTTTCGACAAGTAGATCAATGAATGGAACAGGTAGACGGTTGAAATCTTTGTATATATTGCTTCCATATAGTCTAAGAAACATATATGCAAAGCATCCAAACAGTACCATTCGCCAATTTTTTGTTCTTCAAGTTTAAGTGAACAATGAGACCCATTGTTAAGCCTTTATCGGAAATTATTTGTAACTTTCGACAAGTAGATCAATGAATGGAACAGGTAGACGGTTGAAATCTTTGTATATATTGCTTCTATATAGTCTAAGAAACATATATGCAAAGCATCCAATCAGTACAATTCGCCAATTTTTTGTTCTTCAAGTTTAAGTGAACAATGAGCCCCAATGGTGAATCCGTTATCGGAAATTATTTGTAGCTTTCGACAAGTAGAACAATGAATGGAACAGGTAGACGGTTGAAATCTTTGTATATATTGCTTCTATATAATCTAAGAAACATATATGCAAAGCATCCAAACAGTACAATTCGCCAATTATTTCATCTTCAAGTTTAAGTGAACTACGAGCCCCATTGTTAACATTTTAACGGAAATTATTTGTAACTTGCGACAAGTAGAACAATGAGTGGAACAGGTAGACGGTTGAAATCAATGTATATATTGCTTCTATATAGTCTAAGAAACATATATGCAAAGCATCCAAACAGTACCATTCGCCAATTTTTTGTTCTTCAAGTTTAAGTGAACAATGAGTCCCATTGTTAATCCATTATCGGAAATTATTTGTAACTTTCGACAAGTGGAACAATGAATCGAACAGGTAGACGGTTGAAATCTTTGTATATATTGCTTCTATATAATCTAAAAAACATATATGCAAAGCATCCAAACAGTACAATTCGCCAATTTTTTGTTCTTCAAGTTTAAGTGAACAATGAGCCCCAATGGTTAGTCCTTTATCGGTAATTATTTGTAACTTTCGACAAGTAGAACAATGAATGGAACAGGTAGACGGTTGAAATCATTGTATATATTGCTTCCATATAGTTTAAGAAACATGTACGCAAAGCATCCAAACAGTACCATTCGCCAATTTTTTGTTCTTCAAGTTTAAGTAAACTACGATCCCCATTGTTAATCCCTTAACGGAAATTATTTGTAACTTTCGACAAGTAGAACAGTGAATGGAACAGGTAGACGGTTGAAATCTTTGTATATATTGCTTCTATATAATCTAAGAAACATATATGCAAAGCATCTAAACAGTAACAATCGCCAATTTTTTGATCTTCAAGTTTAAGTGAACAGCGAGCCCCATTGATAATCATGGAATAGAAATTATTTGTAACTTTCTACAAGTAGAACAATGAATAGTACAGGTAGACGGGTGAAATCTTTCTATATATTGCTTCTAAATAGTCTAAGAAACATCTATTCAAAGCATCCAAACAGTACCATTCGCCAATTTTTTGTTCTTCAAGTTTAAGTGAACTACGAGCCCCATTGTTAATCCTTTAAAGGAAATTATTTGTAAATTTCGACAAGTAGAACAATGAATGGAACCGGTAGACTGTTGAAATTATTGTACATATTGCTTCTATATAGTCTAAGAAACATATATGCAAAGCATCCAAACAGTACAATTCGCCAATTTTTTGTTCTTCAAGTTTAAGTGAACAATGAGCCCCATTGTTAATCCTTTAAAGGAAATTATTTGTAACTTTCGACAAGTAGAACAATGAATGGAACAGGTAGACGGTTGAAATCTTTGTATATATTGCTTCTATATAGTCTAAGAAACATATATGCAAAGCATCCAAATAGTACAATTCGCCAATTTCTTGTTCTTCAAGTTTAAGTAAACTACGATCCCCATTGTTAATGCCTTAACGGAAATTATTTGTAACTTTCTACAAGTAGAACAATGAATAGTACAGGTAGACGGGTGAAATCTTTCTATATATTGCTTCTAAATAGTCTAAGAAACACATATGCAAAGCATCCAAACAGCACAATCCGCCAATTCTGCGTTCTTCACGTTTAAGTGAACTACGAGCCCCATTGTTAATCCTTTAAAGGAAATTATTTGTAAATTTCGACAAGTAGAACAATGAATGGATCATGTAGACGGTTGAAATCATTGTATATATTGCTTCCATATAGTCTAAGAAACATATATGCAAAGCATCCAAACAGTACCATTCGCCAATTTTTTGTTCTTCAAGTTTAAGTGAACAACGAGCCCCATTGTTAATCCTTTAAAGGAAATTATTTGTAAATTTCGACAAGTAGAACAATGATTGGAACAGGTAGAAGGTTGAAATCTTTGTTTATATTGCTTCTATATAATCTAAGAAACATATATGCAAAGCATCCAAACAGTACCATTCGCCAATTTTTTGTTCTTCAAGTTTAAGTGAACTACGAGCCCCATTGTTAATCCTTTATCGGAAATTATTTGTAAATTTCGACAAGTAGAACAATGAATGGAACAGGTAGACTGTTGAAATCATTGCATATATTGCTTCTATATAGTCTAAGAAACATATATGCAAAGCATCCAAACAGTACAATTCGCCAATTTTTTGTTCTTCAAGTTTAAGTGAACAATGAGCCCCATTGTTAATCCTTTATCGGAAATTATTTGTAAATTTCGACAAGTAGAACAATGAATGGAACAGGTAGACTGTTGAAATCATTGCATATATTGCTTCTATATAGTCCAAGAAACATATATGCAAAGCATCCAAACAGTACCATTCGCCAATTTTTTGTTCTTCAAGTTTAAGTGAACTACGAGCCCCATTGTTAATCCTTTATCGGAAATTATTTGTAAATTTCGACAAGTAGAACAATGAATGGATCATGTAGACGGTTGAAATCTTTGTATATATTGCTTCTATATAGTCTAAGAAACATATATGCAAAGCATCCAAATAGTACAATTCGCCAATTTCTTGTTCTTCAAGTTTAAGTAAACTACGATCCCCATTGTTAATGCCTTAACGGAAATTATTTGTAACTTTCTACAAGTAGAACAATGAATGGAACAGGTAGACGGTTGAAATCTTTTTATATATTGCTTCTATAAAGTCTAAGAAACATATATGCAAATCATCCAAACAGTACAATTCGCCAAATATTTGATCTACAAGTTTAAGTGAACTACGAGCCCCATTGTTAATACTTTAACTGAAATTATTTGTAACTTGCGACAAGTAGAACAATGAATGGAACAGGTAGCCGGTTGAAATCAATGTATATATTGCTTCTATATAGTCTAAGAAACATATATGCAAAGCATCCAAACAGTACCATTCGCCAATTTTTTGTTCTTCAAGTTTAAGTGAACAACGAGCCCCATTGTTAATCCTTTAGAGGAAATTATTTGTAAATTTCGACAAGTAGAACAATGATTGGAACACGTAGACGGTTGAAATCTTTGTATATATTGCTTCCATATAGTCTAAGAAACATGTACGCAAAGGATCCAAACAGTACCATTCGCCAATTTTTTGTTCTTCAAGTTTAAGTGAACAATGAGCCCCAATGGTTAATCCTTTATCGGAAATTATTTGTAACTTTCGACAAGTAGAACAATGAATGGAACAGGTAGACGGTTGAAATCTTTGTATATATTGCTTCTATATAGTCTAAGAAACATATATGCAAAGCATCCAAACAGTACAATTCGCCAATTTTTTGTTCTTCAAGTTTAAGTAAACTACGATCCCCATTGTTAATCCCTTAACGGAAATTATTTGTAACTTTCGACAAGTAGAGCAATGAATGGAACAGGTAGACGGTTGAAATCATTGTATATATTGCTTCTATATAGTCTAAGAAACATATATGCAAAGCATCCAAACAGTACAATTCGACTATTTTTTGCTCTTCAAGTTTAAGTGAACTACGAGCCCCATTGTTAATCCTTTATCGGAAATTATTTGTAACTTTCGACAAGTAGAACAATGAGTGGAACAGGTAGACGGTTGAAATCAATGTATATATTGCTTCTATATAGTCTAAGAAACATATATGCAAATCATCCAAAGAGTACCATTCGCCAATTTTTTGTTCTTCAAGTTTAAGTGAACAATGAGCCCCATTGTTAATCCTTTATCGGAAATTATTTGTAACTTTCGACAAGTAGAACAATGAATGGAACTGGTAGACGGTTGAAATCTTTTTATATATTGCTTCTATATAGTCTAAGAAACATATATGCAAAGCATCCAAACAGTACAATTCGCCAATTTTTTGTTCTTCAAGTTTAAGTGAACTACGAGCCCCATTGTTAATACTTTAACGGAAATTATTTGTAACTTGCGACAAGTAGAACAATGAATGGAACAGGTAGACGGTTGAAATCAATGTATATATTGCTTCTATATAGTCTAAGAAACATATATGCAAAGCATCCAAACAGTACAATTCGCCAATTTTTTGTTCTTCAAGTTTAAGTGAACTACGAGCCCCATTGTTAACCCTTTAACGGAAATTAATTGTAACTTTCTACAAGTAGAACAATGATTGGAACACGTAGACGGTTGAAATCTTTGTATATATTGCTTCCATATAGTCTAAGAAACAAATATGCAAAGCATCCAAACAGTACCATTCGCCAATTTTTTGTTCTTCAAGTTTAAGTGAACAATGAGCCCCATTCTTAATCCTTTATCGGAAATTATTTGTAACTTTGGACAAGTAGAACAATGAGTGGAACAGGTAGACGGTTGAAATCAATGTATATATTGCTTCTATATAGTCTAAGAAACATATATGCAAAGCATCCAAACAGTACCATTCGCCAATTTTTTGTTCTTCAAGTTTAAGTGAACAATGAGTCCCATTGTTAATCCATTATCGGAAATTATTTGTAACTTTCGACAAGTGGAACAATGAATCGAACAGGTAGCCGGTTGAAATCAATGTATATATTGCTTCCATATAGTCTAAGAAACATATATGCAAAGCATCCAAACAGTACCATTCGCCAATTTTTTGTTCTTCAAGTTTAAGTGAACAACGAGCCCCATTGTTAATCCTTTAGAGGAAATTATTTGTAAATTTCGACAAGTAGAACAATGATTGGAACACGTAGACGGTTGAAATCTTTGTATATATTGCTTCCATATAGTCTAAGAAACATGTACGCAAAGGATCCAAACAGTACCATTCGCCAATTTTTTGTTCTTCAAGTTTAAGTGGACAATGAGCCCCAATGGTTAATCCTTTATCGGAAATTATTTGTAACTTTCGACAAGTAGAACAATGAATGGAACAGGTAGACGGTTGAAATCTTTGTATATATTGCTTCTATATAGTCTAAGAAACATATATGCAAAGCATCCAAACAGTACAATTCGCCAATTTTTTGTTCTTCAAGTTTAAGTAAACTACGATCCCCATTGTTAATCCCTTAACGGAAATTATTTGTAACTTTCGACAAGTAGAGCAATGAATGGAACAGGTAGACGGTTGAAATCATTGTATATATTGCTTCTATATAGTCTAAGAAACATATATGCAAAGCATCCAAACAGTACAATTCGACTATTTTTTGCTCTTCAAGTTTAAGTGAACTACGAGCCCCATTGTTAATCCTTTATCGGAAATTATTTGTAACTTTCGACAAGTAGAACAATGAGTGGAACAGGTAGACGGTTGAAATCAATGTATATATTGCTTCTATATAGTCTAAGAAACATATATGCAAATCATCCAAAGAGTACCATTCGCCAATTTTTTGTTCTTCAAGTTTAAGTGAACAATGAGCCCCATTGTTAATCCTTTATCGGAAATTATTTGTAACTTTCGACAAGTAGAACAATGAATGGAACTGGTAGACGGTTGAAATCTTTTTATATATTGCTTCTATATAGTCTAAGAAACATATATGCAAAGCATCCAAACAGTACAATTCGCCAATTTTTTGTTCTTCAAGTTTAAGTGAACTACGAGCCCCATTGTTAATACTTTAACGGAAATTATTTGTAACTTGCGACAAGTAGAACAATGAATGGAACAGGTAGACGGTTGAAATCAATGTATATATTGCTTCTATATAGTCTAAGAAACATATATGCAAAGCATCCAAACAGTACAATTCGCCAATTTTTTGTTCTTCAAGTTTAAGTGAACTACGAGCCCCATTGTTAACCCTTTAACGGAAATTAATTGTAACTTTCTACAAGTAGAACAATGATTGGAACACGTAGACGGTTGAAATCTTTGTATATATTGCTTCCATATAGTCTAAGAAACAAATATGCAAAGCATCCAAACAGTACCATTCGCCAATTTTTTGTTCTTCAAGTTTAAGTGAACAATGAGCCCCATTCTTAATCCTTTATCGGAAATTATTTGTAACTTTGGACAAGTAGAACAATGAATGGAACAGGTAGACGGTTGAAATCTTTGTATATATTGCTTCTATATAGTCTACGAAACATATATGCAAAGCATCCAAACAGTACAATTCGCCAATTTTTTGTTCTTCAAGTTTAAGTGAACTACGAGCCCCATTGTTAATCCTTTAACGGAAATTAATTGTAACTTTCTACAAGTAGAACAATGATTGGAACACGTACACGGTTGAAATCTTTGTATATATTGCTTCCATATAATCTAAGAAACATATATGCAAAGCATCTAAACAGTACCATTCGCCAATTTTTTGTTCTTCAAGTTTAAGTGAACAACGAACCCCATTGTTAATCCTTTAAAGGAAATTATTTGTAAATTTCGGCAAGTAGAACAATGAATGGAATAGGTAGACGGTTGAAATCATTGTATATATTGCTTCTATATAGTCTAAGAAACATATATGCAAAGCATCCAAGCAGTACAGTTCGCCAATTTCTTGTTCTCCAAAGTTTAAGTGAACAACGAGCCCCATTGTTAATCCTTTAAAGGAAATTATTTGTAAATTTCGACAAGTAGAACAATGATTGGAACACGTAGACGGTTGAAATCTTTGTATATATTGCTTCCATATAGTCTAAGAAACATGTACGCAAAGCATCCAAACAGTACCATTCGCCAATTTTTTGTTCTTCAAGTTTAAGTGAACTACGAGCCCCATTGTTAATCCTTTAAAGGAAATCATTTGTAAATTTCGACAAGTAGAACAATGAATGGAACAGGTAGACGGTTGAAATCTTTGTATATATTGCTTCTATATAGTCTAAGAAACATATATGCAAAGCATCCAAACAGTACAATTCGCCAATTTTTTGTTCTTCAAGTTTAAGTGAACAATGAGCCCCAATGGTTAATCCTTTATCGGAAATTATTTGTAACTTTCGACAAGTAGAACAATGAATGGAACAGGTAGACGGTTGAAATCATTGTATATATTGCTTCTATATATTCTAAGAAACATATATGCAAAGCATCCAAACAGTACAATTCGCCAATTTTTTGTTCTTCAAGTTTAAGTGAACAATGAGCCCCAATGGTTAATCCTTTATCGGAAATTATTTGTAACTTTCGACAAGTAGAACAATGAATGGAACAGGTAGACGGTTGAAATCATTGTATATATTGCTTCTATATAGTCTAAGAAACATATATGCAAAGCATCCAAACAGTACAATTCGCCAATTTTTAGTTCTTCAAGTTTAAGTGAACTACGATCCCATTGTTAATCCTTTAACGGAAATTATTTGTAACTTTCGACAAGTAGAACAATGAATGGAACAGGTAGACGTTTGAAATCCTTGTATATATTGCGTCTATATAGTCTAAGAAACATATATGCAAAGCATCCAAACAGTACAATTCGCCAATTTATTGTTCTTCAAGTTTAAGTGAACAACGAGCCCCATTGTTAATCCTTTAAAGGAAATTATTTGTAATTTTCGGCAAGTAGAACAATGAATGGAATAGGTAGACGGTTGAAATCATTGTATATATTGCTTCTATATAGTCTGAGAAACATATATGCAAATCATCCAAGCAGTACAGTTCGCCAATTTCTTGTTCTCCAAAGTTTAAGTGAACAACGAGCCCCATTGTTAATCCTTTAAAGGAAATTATTTGTAAATTTCGACAAGTAGAACAATGATTGGAACACGTAGACGGTTGAAATCTTTGTATATATTGCTTCCATATAGTCTAAGAAACATGTACGCAAAGCATCCAAACAGTACCATTCGCCAATTTTTTGTTCTTCAAGTTTAAGTGAACTACGAGCCCCATTGTTAATCCTTTAAAGGAAATCATTTGTAAATTTCGACAAGTAGAACAATGAATGGAACAGGTAGACGGTTGAAATCTTTGTTTATATTGCTTCTATATAGTCTAAGAAACATATCTGCATATCATCCAAACAGTACAATTCGCCAATTATTTGATCTTCAAGTTTAAGTGAACTACGAGCCCCATTGTTAATACTTTAACGGAAATTATTTGTAACTTGCGACAAGTAGAACAATGAATGGAACAGGTAGACGGTTGAAATCAATGTATATATTGCTTCTATATAGTCTATGAAACATATATGCAAAGCATCCAAACAGTACAATTCGCCAATTTTTTGTTCTTCAAGTTTAAGTGAACTACGAGCCCCATTGTTAATCCTTTAACGGAAATTAATTGTAACTTTCTACAAGTAGAACAATGATTGGAACACGTAGACGGTTGAAATCTTTGTATATATTGCTTCCATATAGTCTAAGAAACATATATGCAAAGCATCCAAACAGTACCATTCGCCAATTATTTGTTCTTCAAGTTTAAGTGAACAATGAGCCCCATTCTTAATCCTTTATCGGAAATTATTTGTAACTTTGGACAAGTAGAACAATGAATGGAACAGGTAGACGGTTGAAATCTTTGTATATATTGCTTCTATATAGTCTAAGAAACATATATGCAAAGCATCCAAACAGTACCATTCTCCAATTTTTTGTTCTTCAAGTTTAAGTGAACAATGAGCCCCATTGTTAATCCTTTATCGGAAATTATTTGTAACTTTCGACAAGTAGAACAATGAATGGAAAAGGTAGACGGTTGAAATCATTGTATATATTGCTTCTATATAGTCTACGAAACATATATGCAAAGCATCCAAACAGTACAATTCGCCAATTTTTTGTTCTTCAAGTTTAAGTGAACTACGAGCCCCATTGTTAATCCTTTAACGGAAATTAATTGTAACTTTCTACAAGTAGAACAATGATTGGAACACGTACACGGTTGAAATCTTTGTATATATTGCTTCCATATAATCTAAGAAACATATATGCAAAGCATCTAAACAGTACCATTCGCCAATTTTTTGTTCTTCAAGTTTAAGAGAACAATGAGCCCCAATCGTTAATCCTTTATCGGAAATTATTTGTAACTTTCGACAAGTAGAACAATGAATGGAACAGGTAGACGTTTGAAATCCTTGTATATATTGCGTCTATATAGTCTAAGAAACATATATGCAAAGCATCCAAACAGTACAATTCGCCAATTTATTGTTCTTCAAGTTTAAGTGAACAACGAACCCCATTGTTAATCCTTTAAAGGAAATTATTTGTAAATTTCGACAAGTAGAACAATGATTGGAACAAGTAGACGGTTGAAATAATTGTATATATTGCTTCTATATAGTCTAAGAAACATATCTGCAAATCTTCCAAACAGTACAATTCGCCAATTATTTGATCTTCAAGTTTAAGTGAACTACGAGGCCCATTGGTAATACTTTAACGGAAATTATTTGTAACTTTCGGCAAGTAGAACAATGATTGGAACACGTAGACGGTTGAAATCTTTGTATATATTGCTTCTATATAGTATAAGAAACATATATGCAAAGCATCCAAACAGTACAATTCGCCAATTTTTTGTTCTTCAAGTTTAAGTGAACAATGAGCCCCAATGGTTAATCCTTTATCGGAAATTATTTGTAAATTTCGACAAGTAGAACAATGAATGTAACAGGTAGACGGTTGAAATCTTTGTATATATTGTTTCTATATAGTATAAGAAACATATATGCAAAGCATCCAAACAGTACAATTCGCCAATTTTTTGTTCTTCAAGTTTAAGTGAACAATGAGCCCCAATGGTTAATCCTTTATCGGAAATTATTTGTAAATTTCGACAAGTAGAACAATGAATGGAACAGGTAGCCGGTTGAAATCTTTGTATATGTTGCTTCTATGTAGTCTAAGAAACATATATGCAAAGCATCCAAACAGTACAATTCGCCAATTTTTTGTTCTTCAAGTTTAAGTGAACAATGAGCCCAAATGGTTAATCCGTTATCGGAAATTATTTGTAACTTTCGACAAGTAGAACAATGAATGTAAAAGGTAGACGGTTGAAATCTTTGTATATATTGCTTCTATATAGTCTAAGAAACATATATGCAAAGCATCCAAACAGTACCATTCGCCAATTTTTTGTTCTTCAAGTTTAAGTGAACAATGAGCCCAAATGGTTAATCCGTTATCGGAAATTATTTGTAACTTTCGACACGTAGAACAATGAATGGAAAAGGTAGACGGTTGAAATCTTTGTATATATTGCTTCTATATAGTCTAAGAAACATATATGCATAGCATCCAAACAGTAACATTCGCCAATTTTTTGTTCTTCAAGTTTAAGTGAACAATGAGCACCAATGGTTAATACTTTATCGGAAATTATTTGTAATTTTCGACAAGTAGAACAATGAATGGAACAGTTAGACGGTTGAAATCTTTGTATATATTGCTTCTATATAATCTAAGAAACATATATGCAAAGCATCCAAAAAGTACCATTCGCCAATTTTTTGTTCTTCAAGTTTAAGTGAACTACGAGCCCCATTGTTAATCCTTTAAAGGAAATTATTTGTAATTTTCGACAAGTAGATCAATGAATGGAACAGTTAGACGGTTGAAATATTTGTATATATTGCTTCTATATAGTCTAAGAAACATATATGCAAAGCATCCAAACAGCACAATTCGCCAATTTATTGTTCTTCAAGTTTAAGTGAACAATGAGCCCCAATGGTTAATCCCTTATCGGAAATTACTTATAATTTTCGACAAGTAGAACAATGAATGGAACAGGTAGACGGTTGAAATCTTTGTATATATTGCTTCTATATAATCTAAGAAACATATATTCAAAGCATCCAAACAGTACTATTCGCCAATTTTTTGTTCTTCAAGTTTAAGTGAACTACGAGCCCCATTGTTAATCCTTTAAAGGAAATTATTTGTAAATTTCGACAAGTAGAACAATGAATGGATCAGGTAGACTGTTGAAATCATTGTATATATTGCTTCTATATAGTCTAAGAAACATATATGCATAGCGTCCAAACAGTACAATTCGCCAATTTTATGCTCTTCAAGTTTAAGTGATCTACGAGCCCCATTGTTAATCCTTTAAAGGAAATTATTTGTAAATTTCGGCAAGTAGAACAATGAATGGAACAGGTAGACGGTTGAAATCATTGTATATATTGCTTCTATATAGTCTAAGAAACATATATGCAAAGCATCCAAACAGTACAATTCGCCAATTTTTTGTTCTTCAAGTTTAAGTGAACAATGAGCCCCAATGGTTAATCCTTTATCGGAAATTATTTGTAAATTTCGACAAGTAGAACAATGAATGGAACAGGTAGACGGTTGAAATCTTTGTATATATTGCTTCTATATAGTATAAGAAACATATATGCAAAGCATCCAAACAGTACAATTCGCCAATTTTTTGTTCTTCAAGTTTAAGTGAACAATGAGCCCCAATGGTTAATCCTTTATCGGAAATTATTTGTAAATTTCGACAAGTAGAACAATGAATGGAACAGGTAGCCGGTTGAAATCTTTGTATATGTTGCTTCTATGTAGTCTAAGAAACATATATGCAAAGCATCCAAACAGTACAATTCGCCAATTTTTTGTTCTTCAAGTTTAAGTGAACAATGAGCCCAAATGGTTAATCCGTTATCGGAAATTATTTGTAACTTTCGACAAGTAGAACAATGAATGGAAAAGGTAGACGGTTGAAATCTTTGTATATATTGCTTCTATATAGTCTAAGAAACATATATGCAAAGCATCCAAACAGTACCATTCGCCAATTTTTTGTTCTTCAAGTTTAAGTGAACAATGAGCCCAAATGGTTAATCCGTTATCGGAAATTATTTGTAACTTTCGACACGTAGAACAATGAATGGAAAAGGTAGACGGTTGAAATCTTTGCATATATTGCTTCTATATAGTCTAAGAAACATATATGCATAGCATCCAAACAGTACCATTCGCCAATTTTTTGTTCTTCAAGTTTATGTGAACAATGAGCACCAATGGTTAATACTTTATCGGAAATTATTTGTAATTTTCGACAAGTAGAACAATGAATGGAACAGTTAGACGGTTGAAATCTTTGTATATATTGCTTCTATATAATCTAAGAAACATATATGCAAAGCATCCAAACAGTACCATTCGCCAATTTTTTGTTCTTCAAGTTTAAGTGAACTACGAGCCCCATTGTTAATCCTTTAAAGGAAATTATTTGTAAATTTCGACAAGTAGAACAATGATTGGAACACGTAGACGGTTGAAATCTTTGTATATATTGCTTCCATATAGTCTAAGAAACATGTACGCAAAGCATCCAAACAGTACCATTCGCCAATTTTTTGTTCTTCAAGTTTAAGTGAACTACGAGCCCCATTGTTAATCCTTTAAAGGAAATCATTTGTAAATTTCGACAAGTAGAACAATGAATGGAACAGGTAGACGGTTGAAATCTTTGTTTATATTGCTTCTATATAGTCTAAGAAACATATCTGCATATCATCCAAACAGTACAATTCGCCAATTATTTGATCTTCAAGTTTAAGTGAACTACGAGCCCCATTGTTAATACTTTAACGGAAATTATTTGTAACTTGCGACAAGTAGAACAATGAATGGAACAGGTAGACGGTTGAAATCAATGTATATATTGCTTCTATATAGTCTATGAAACATATATGCAAAGCATCCAAACAGTACAATTCGCCAATTTTTTGTTCTTCAAGTTTAAGTGAACTACGAGCCCCATTGTTAATCCTTTAACGGAAATTAATTGTAACTTTCTACAAGTAGAACAATGATTGGAACACGTAGACGGTTGAAATCTTTGTATATATTGCTTCCATATAGTATAAGAAACATATATGCAAAGCATCCAAACAGTACAATTCGCCAATTTTTTGTTCTTCAAGTTTAAGTGAACAATGAGCCCCAATGGTTAATCCTTTATCGGAAATTATTTGTAAATTTCGACAAGTAGAACAATGAATGGAACAGGTAGCCGGTTGAAATCTTTGTATATGTTGCTTCTATGTAGTCTAAGAAACATATATGCAAAGCATCCAAACAGTACAATTCGCCAATTTTTTGTTCTTCAAGTTTAAGTGAACAATGAGCCCAAATGGTTAATCCGTTATCGGAAATTATTTGTAACTTTCGACAAGTAGAACAATGAATGGAAAAGGTAGACGGTTGAAATCTTTGTATATATTGCTTCTATATAGTCTAAGAAACATATATGCAAAGCATCCAAACAGTACCATTCGCCAATTTTTTGTTCTTCAAGTTTAAGTGAACAATGAGCCCAAATGGTTAATCCGTTATCGGAAATTATTTGTAACTTTCGACACGTAGAACAATGAATGGAAAAGGTAGACGGTTGAAATCTTTGTATATATTGCTTCTATATAGTCTAAGAAACATATATGCATAGCATCCAAACAGTACCATTCGCCAATTTTTTGTTCTTCAAGTTTAAGTGAACAATGAGCACCAATGGTTAATACTTTATCGGAAATTATTTGTAATTTTCGACAAGTAGAACAATGAATGGAACAGTTAGACGGTTGAAATCTTTGTATATATTGCTTCTATATAATCTAAGAAACATATATGCAAAGCATCCAAAAAGTACCATTCGCCAATTTTTTGTTCTTCAAGTTTAAGTGAACTACGAGCCCCATTGTTAATCCTTTAAAGGAAATTATTTGTAATTTTCGACAAGTAGATCAATGAATGGAACAGTTAGACGGTTGAAATATTTGTATATATTGCTTCTATATAGTCTAAGAAACATATATGCAAAGCATCCAAACAGCACAATTCGCCAATTTATTGTTCTTCAAGTTTAAGTGAACAATGAGCCCCAATGGTTAATCCCTTATCGGAAATTACTTATAATTTTCGACAAGTAGAACAATGAATGGAACAGGTAGACGGTTGAAATCTTTGTATATATTGCTTCTATATAATCTAAGAAACATATATTCAAAGCATCCAAACAGTACTATTCGCCAATTTTTTGTTCTTCAAGTTTAAGTGAACTACGAGCCCCATTGTTAATCCTTTAAAGGAAATTATTTGTAAATTTCGACAAGTAGAACAATGAATGGATCAGGTAGACTGTTGAAATCATTGTATATATTGCTTCTATATAGTCTAAGAAACATATATGCATAGCGTCCAAACAGTACAATTCGCCAATTTTATGCTCTTCAAGTTTAAGTGATCTACGAGCCCCATTGTTAATCCTTTAAAGGAAATTATTTGTAAATTTCGGCAAGTAGAACAATGAATGGAACAGGTAGATGGTTGAAATCATTGTATATATTGCTTCTATATAGTCTAAGAAACATATATGCAAAGCATCCAAACAGTACAATTCGCCAATTTTTTGTTCTTCAAGTTTAAGTGAACAATGAGCCCCAATGGTTAATCCTTTATCGGAAATTATTTGTAAATTTCGACAAGTAGAACAATGAATGGAACAGGTAGACGGTTGAAATCTTTGTATATATTGCTTCTATATAGTATAAGAAACATATATGCAAAGCATCCAAACAGTACAATTCGCCAATTTTTTGTTCTTCAAGTTTAAGTGAACAATGAGCCCCAATGGTTAATCCTTTATCGGAAATTATTTGTAAATTTCGACAAGTAGAACAATGAATGGAACAGGTAGCCGGTTGAAATCTTTGTATATGTTGCTTCTATGTAGTCTAAGAAACATATATGCAAAGCATCCAAACAGTACAATTCGCCAATTTTTTGTTCTTCAAGTTTAAGTGAACAATGAGCCCAAATGGTTAATCCGTTATCGGAAATTATTTGTAACTTTCGACAAGTAGAACAATGAATGGAAAAGGTAGACGGTTGAAATCTTTGTATATATTGCTTCTATATAGTCTAAGAAACATATATGCAAAGCATCCAAACAGTACCATTCGCCAATTTTTTGTTCTTCAAGTTTAAGTGAACAATGAGCCCAAATGGTTAATCCGTTATCGGAAATTATTTGTAACTTTCGACACGTAGAACAATGAATGGAAAAGGTAGACGGTTGAAATCTTTGCATATATTGCTTCTATATAGTCTAAGAAACATATATGCATAGCATCCAAACAGTACCATTCGCCAATTTTTTGTTCTTCAAGTTTATGTGAACAATGAGCACCAATGGTTAATACTTTATCGGAAATTATTTGTAATTTTCGACAAGTAGAACAATGAATGGAACAGTTAGACGGTTGAAATCTTTGTATATATTGCTTCTATATAATCTAAGAAACATATATGCAAAGCATCCAAACAGTACCATTCGCCAATTTTTTGTTCTTCAAGTTTAAGTGAACTACGAGCCCCATTGTTAATCCTTTAAAGGAAATTATTTGTAATTTTCGACAAGTAGATCAATGAATGGAACAGTTAGACGGTTGAAATATTTGTATATATTGCTTCTATATAGTCTAAGAAACATATATGCAAAGCATCCAAACAGCACAATTCGCCAATTTATTGTTCTTCAAGTTTAAGTGAACAATGAGCCCCAATGGTTAATCCCTTATCGGAAATTACTTATAATTTTCGACAAGTAGAACAATGAATGGAACAGGTAGACGGTTGAAATCTTTGTATATATTGCTTCTATATAATCTAAGAAACATATATTCAAAGCATCCAAACAGTACTATTCGCCAATTTTTTGTTCTTCAAGTTTAAGTGAACTACGAGCCCCATTGTTAATCCTTTAAAGGAAATTATTTGTAAATTTCGACAAGTAGAACAATGAATGGATCAGGTAGACTGTTGAAATCATTGTATATATTGCTTCTATATAGTCTAAGAAACATATATGCATAGCGTCCAAACAGTACAATTCGCCAATTTTATGCTCTTCAAGTTTAAGTGATCTACGAGCCCCATTGTTAATCCTTTAAAGGAAATTATTTGTAAATTTCGGCAAGTAGAACAATGAATGGAATAGGTAGACGGTTGAAATCATTGTATATATTGCTTCTATATAGTCTACGAAACATATATGCAAAGCATCCAAACAGTACCATTCGCCAATTTTTTGTCCTTCAAGTTTAAGTGAACAATGAGCCCCATTGTTAATCCTTTATCGGAAATTATTTGTAACTTTCGGCAAGTGGAACAATGAATCGAACAGGTAGACGGTTGAAATCTTTGTATATATTGCTTCTATATAATCTAAAAAACATATGTGCAAAGCATCCAAACAGTACAATTCGCCAATTTTTTGTTCTTCAAGTTTAAGTGAACAATGAGCCCCATTGTTAATCCATTATCGGAAATTATTTGTAACTTTCGACAAGTGGAACAATGAATCGAACAGGTAGACGGTTGAAATCTTTGTATATATTGCTTCTATATAGTCTACGAAACATATATGCAAAGCATCCAAACAGTACCATTCGCCAATTTTTTGTTCTTCAAGTTTAAGTGAACAGTGAGCCCCAATGGTTAATCCTTTATCGGAAATTATTTGTAACTTGCGACAAGTAGAACAATGAATGGAACAGGTAGACGGTTGAAATCTTTGTATATATTGCTTCTATTAATCTATGAAACATATATGCAAAGCATCCAAACAGTACAATTCGCCAATTATTTCATCTTCAAGTTTAAGTGAACTACGAGCCCCATTGTTAACATTTTAACGGAAATTATTTGTAACTTGCGACAAGTAGAACAATGAGTGGAACAGGTAGACGGTTGAAATCAACGTATATATTGCTTCTATATAGTCTAAGAAACATATATGCAAAGCATCCAAACAGTACCATTCGCCAATTTTTTGGTCTTCAAGTTTGAGTGAACAATGAGCCCCATTGTTAATCCATTATCGGAAATTATTTGTAACTTTCGACAAGTGGAACAATGAATCGAACAGGTAGACGGTTGAAATCTTTGTATATATTGCTTCTATATAATCTAAAAAACATATATGCAAAGCATCCAAACAGTACAATTCGCCAATTATTTGTTCTTCAAGTTTAAGTGAACAATGAGCCCCAATGGTTAGTCCTTTATCGGTAATTATTTGTAACTTTCTACAAGTAGAACAATGAATAGTACAGGTAGACGGGTGAAATCTTTCTATATATTGCTTCTAAATAGTCTAAGAACACATCTATGCAAAGCATCCAAACAGTACAATTCGCCAATTTTTTGTTCTTCAAGGTTAAGTGAACTACGAGCCCCATTGTTAATCCTTTAAAGGAAATTATTTGTAAATTTCGACAAGTAGAACAATGAATGGATCATGTAGACGGTTGAAATCACTGTATATATTGCTTCTATATAGTCTACGAAACATATATGCAAAGCATCCAAACAGTACAATTCGCCAATTTTTTGTTCTTCAAGTTTAAGTGAACTACGAGCCCCATTGTCAATCCTTTAACGGAAATTAATTGTAACTTTCTACAAGTAGAACAATGATTGGAACACGTAGACGGTTGAAATCTTTGTATATATTGCTTCCATATAGTCTAAGAAACATATATGCAAAGCATCCAAAGAGTACCATTCGTCAATTTTTTGTTCTTCAAGTTTAAGTGAACAGTGAGCCCCAATGGTTAATCCTTTATCGGAAATTATTTGTAACTTGCGACAAGTAGAACAATGAGTGGAACAGGTAGAAGGTTGAAATCAATGTATATATTGCTTCTATATAGTCTAAGAAACATATATGCAAAGCATCCAAACAGTACAATTCGCCAATTTTTTGTTCTTCAAGTTTAAGTGAACAATGAGCCCCATTGTTAATCCTTTATCGGAAATTATTTGTAACTTTCGACAAGTAGAACAATGAATGGAACAGGTAGACGGTTGAAATCCTTGTATATATTGCTTCCATATAGTCTAAGAAACATGTACGCAAAGCATCCAAACAGTACCATTCGCCAATTTTTTGTCCTTCAAGTTTAAGTGAACAATGAGCCCCATTGTTAATCCTTTATCGGAAATTATTTGTAACTTTCGGCAAGTGGAACAATGAATCGAACAGGTAGACGGTTGAAATCTTTGTATATATTGCTTCTATATAATCTAAAAAACATATGTGCAAAGCATCCAAACAGTACAATTCGCCAATTTTTTGTTCTTCAAGTTTAAGTGAACAATGAGCCCCAATGGTTAGTCCTTTATCGGTAATTATTTGTAACTTTCGACAAGTAGAACAATGAATGGAACAGGTAGACGGTTGAAATCATTGTATATATTGCTTCCATATAGTTTAAGAAACATGTACGCAAAGCATCCAAACAGTACCATTCGCCAATTTTTTGTTCTTCAAGTTTAAGTAAACTACGATCCCCATTGTTAATCCCTTCACGGAAATTATTTGTAACTTTCGACAAGTAGAACAATGAATGGAACAGGTAGACGGTTGAAATCTTTGTATATATTGCTTCTATATAATCTAAGAAACATATATGCAAAGCATCCAAACAGTACAATTCGCCAATTATTTCATCTTCAAGTTTAAGTGAACTACGAGCCCCATTGTTAACACTTTAACGGAAATTATTTGTAACTTGCGACAAGTAGAACAATGAGTGGAACACGTAGAAGGTTGAAATCAATGTATATATTGCTTCTATATAGTCTAAGAAACATATATGCAAAGCATCCAAACAGTACCATTAGCCAATTTTTTGTTCTTCAAGTTTAAGTGAACAGCGAGCCCCATTGATAATCATGAAATGGAAATTATTTGTAACTTTCTACAAGTAGAACAATGAATAGTACAGGTAGACGGGTGAAATCTTTCTATATATTGCTTCTAAATAGTCTAAGAAACATCTATGCAAAGCATCCAAACAGTACAATTCGCCAATTTTTTGTTCTTCAAGTTTATGTGAACTACGAGCCCCATTGTTAATCCTTTAACGGAAATTAATTGTAACTTTCTACAAGTAGAACAATGATTAGAACACGTAGACGGTTGAAATCTTTGTATATATTGCTTCTATATAATCTAAGAAACATATATGCAAAGCATCCAAACAGTACAATTCGCCAATTATTTCATCTTCAAGTTTAAGTGAACTACGAGCCCCATTGTTAACACTTTAACGGAAATTATTTGTAACTTGCGACAAGTAGAACAATGAGTGGAACAGGTAGAAGGTTGAAATCAATGTATATATTGCTTCTATATAGTCTAAGAAACATATATGCAAAGCATCCAAACAGTACCATTCGCCAATTTTTTGTTCTTCAAGTTTAAGTGAACAATGAGCCCCATTGTTAATCCTTTATCGGAAATTATTTGTAACTTTCGACAAGTAGAACAATGAATGGAACAGGTAGACGGTTGAAATCCTTGTATATATTGCTTCCATATAGTCTAAGAAACATGTACGCAAAGCATCCAAACAGTACCATTCGCCAATTTTTTGTCCTTCAAGTTTAAGTGAACAATGAGCCCCATTGTTAATCCTTTATCGGAAATTATTTGTAACTTTCGACAAGTAGAACAATGAATGGAACTGGTAGACGGTTGAAATCTTTGTATATATTGCTTCTATTAATCTATGAAACATATATGCAAAGCATCCAAACAGTACCATTCGCCAATTTTTTGTTCTTCAAGTTTAAGTAAACTACGATCCCCATTGTTAATCCCTTAACGGAAATTATTTGTAACATTCGACAAGTAGAACAATGAATGGAACAGGTAGACGGTTGAAATCCTTGTATATATTGCTTCCATATAGTCTAAGAAACATGTACGCAAAGCATCCAAACAGTACCATTCGCCAATTTTTTGTCCTTCAAGTTTAAGTGAACAATGAGCCCCATTGTTAATCCTTTATCGGAAATTATTTGTAACTTTCGACAAGTAGAACAATGAATGGAACAGGTAGACGGTTGAAATCTTTGTATATATTGCTTCTATATAATCTAAAAAACATATGTGCAAAGCATCCAAACATTACAATTCGCCAATTTTTTGTTCTTCATGTTTAAGTGAACAATGAGCCCCATTGTTAATCCTTTATCGGAAATTATTTGTAACTTTCGACATGTAGAACAATGAATGGAACAGGTAGACGGATGAAATCTTTGTATATATTGCTTCCATATAGTCTAAGAAACATGTACGCAAAGCATCCAAACAGTACCGTTCGCCAATTTTTTGTTCTTCAAGTTTAAGTGAACAATGAGCCCCATTGTTAATCCTTTATCGGAAATTATTTGTAACTTTCGACAAGTAGAACAATGAATGGAACAGGTAGACGGTTGAAATCCTTGTATATATTGCTTCCATATAGTCTAAGAAACATGTACGCAAAGCATCCAAACAGTACCATTCGCCAATTTTTTGTCCTTCAAGTTTAAGTGAACAATGAGCCCCATTGTTAATCCTTTATCGGAAATTATTTGTAACTTTCGGCAAGTGGAACAATGAATCGAACAGGTAGACGGTTGAAATCTTTGTATATATTGCTTCTATATAATCTAAAAAACATATGTGCAAAGCATCCAAACAGTACAATTCGCCAATTTTTTGTTCTTCAAGTTTAAGTGAACAATGAGCCCCAAAGGTTAGTCCTTTATCGGTAATTATTTGTAACTTTCGACAAGTAGAACAATGAATGGAACAGGTAGACGGTTGAAATCATTGTATATATTGCTTCCATATAGTTTAAGAAACATGTACGCAAAGCATCCAAACAGTACCATTCGCCAATTTTTTGTTCTTCAAGTTTAAGTAAACTACGATCCCCATTGTTAATCCCTTCACGGAAATTATTTGTAACTTTCGACAAGTAGAACAATGAATGGAACAGGTAGACGGTTGAAATCTTTGTATATATTGCTTCTATATAATCTAAGAAACATATATGCAAAGCATCCAAACAGTACAATTCGCCAATTATTTCATCTTCAAGTTTAAGTGAACTACGAGCCCCATTGTTAACACTTTAACGGAAATTATTTGTAACTTGCGACAAGTAGAACAATGAGTGGAACACGTAGAAGGTTGAAATCAATGTATATATTGCTTCTATATAGTCTAAGAAACATATATGCAAAGCATCCAAACAGTACCATTAGCCAATTTTTTGTTCTTCAAGTTTAAGTGAACAGCGAGCCCCATTGATAATCATGAAATGGAAATTATTTGTAACTTTCTACAAGTAGAACAATGAATAGTACAGGTAGACGGGTGAAATCTTTCTATATATTGCTTCTAAATAGTCTAAGAAACATCTATGCAAAGCATCCAAACAGTACAATTCGCCAATTTTTTGTTCTTCAAGTTTATGTGAACTACGAGCCCCATTGTTAATCCTTTAACGGAAATTAATTGTAACTTTCTACAAGTAGAACAATGATTAGAACACGTAGACGGTTGAAATCTTTGTATATATTGCTTCTATATAATCTAAGAAACATATATGCAAAGCATCCAAACAGTACAATTCGCCAATTATTTCATCTTCAAGTTTAAGTGAACTACGAGCCCCATTGTTAACACTTTAACGGAAATTATTTGTAACTTGCGACAAGTAGAACAATGAGTGGAACAGGTAGAAGGTTGAAATCAATGTATATATTGCTTCTATATAGTCTAAGAAACATATATGCAAAGCATCCAAACAGTACCATTCGCCAATTTTTTGTTCTTCAAGTTTAAGTGAACAATGAGCCCCATTGTTAATCCTTTATCGGAAATTATTTGTAACTTTCGACAAGTAGAACAATGAATGGAACAGGTAGACGGTTGAAATCCTTGTATATATTGCTTCCATATAGTCTAAGAAACATGTACGCAAAGCATCCAAACAGTACCATTCGCCAATTTTTTGTCCTTCAAGTTTAAGTGAACAATGAGCCCCATTGTTAATCCTTTATCGGAAATTATTTGTAACTTTCGACAAGTAGAACAATGAATGGAACTGGTAGACGGTTGAAATCTTTGTATATATTGCTTCTATTAATCTATGAAACATATATGCAAAGCATCCAAACAGTACCATTCGCCAATTTTTTGTTCTTCAAGTTTAAGTAAACTACGATCCCCATTGTTAATCCCTTAACGGAAATTATTTGTAACATTCGACAAGTAGAACAATGAATGGAACAGGTAGACGGTTGAAATCCTTGTATATATTGCTTCCATATAGTCTAAGAAACATGTACGCAAAGCATCCAAACAGTACCATTCGCCAATTTTTGTCCTTCAAGTTTAAGTGAACAATGAGCCCCATTGTTAATCCTTTATCGGAAATTATTTGTAACTTTCGACAAGTAGAACAATGAATGGAACAGGTAGACGGTTGAAATCTTTGTATATATTGCTTCTATATAATCTAAAAAACATATGTGCAAAGCATCCAAACATTACAATTCGCCAATTTTTTGTTCTTCATGTTTAAGTGAACAATGAGCCCCATTGTTAATCCTTTATCGGAAATTATTTGTAACTTTCGACATGTAGAACAATGAATGGAACAGGTAGACGGATGAAATCTTTGTATATATTGCTTCCATATAGTCTAAGAAACATGTACGCAAAGCATCCAAACAGTACCGTTCGCCAATTTTTTGTTCTTCAAGTTTAAGTGATCTACGAGCCCCATTGTTAATCCTTTAAAGGAAATTATTTGTAAATTTCGACAAGTAGAACATTGAATGGAACAGGTAGACGGTTGAAATCTTTGTATCTATTGGTTCAATATAGTATAAGAAACATATATGCAAAGCATCCAAACAGTACAATTCGCCAATTTTTTGTTCTTCAAGTTTAAGTGAACAGCGAGCCCCATTGATAATCATGGAATAGAAATTATTTGTAACTTTCTACAAGTAGAACAATGAATAGTACAGGTAGACGGGTGAAATCTTTCTATATATTGCTTCTAAATAGTCTAAGAACACATCTATGCAAAGCATCCAAACAGTACAATTCGCCAATTTTTTGTTCTTCAAGGTTAAGTGAACTACGAGCCCCATTGTTAATCCTTTAAAGGAAATTATTTGTAAATTTCGACAAGTAGAACAATGAATGGATCATGTAGACGGTTGAAATCATTGTATATATTGCTTCTATATAGTCTACGAAACATATATGCAAAGCATCCAAACAGTACAATTCGCCAATTTTTTGTTCTTCAAGTTTAAGTGAACTACGAGCCCCATTGTCAATCCTTTAACGGAAATTAATTGTAACTTTCTACAAGTAGAACAATGATTGGAACACGTAGACGGTTGAAATCTTTGTATATATTGCTTCCATATAGTCTAAGAAACATATATGCAAAGCATCCAAACAGTACCATTCGCCAATTTTTTGTTCTTCAAGTTTAAGTGAACAGTGAGCCCCAATGGTTAATCCTTTATCGGAAATTATTTGTAACTTGCGACAAGTAGAACAATGAGTGGAACAGGTAGAAGGTTGAAATCAATGTATATATTGCTTCTATATAGTCTAAGAAACATATATGCAAAGCATCCAAACAGTACAATTCGCCAATTTTTTGTTCTTCAAGTTTAAGTGAACAATGAGCCCCATTGTTAATCCTTTATCGGAAATTATTTGTAACTTTCGACAAGTAGAACAATGAATGGAACAGGTAGACGGTTGAAATCCTTGTATATATTGCTTCCATATAGTCTAAGAAACATGTACGCAAAGCATCCAAACAGTACCATTCGCCAATTTTTTGTCCTTCAAGTTTAAGTGAACAATGAGCCCCATTGTTAATCCTTTATCGGAAATTATTTGTAACTTTCGGCAAGTGGAACAATGAATCGAACAGGTAGACGGTTGAAATCTTTGTATATATTGCTTCTATATAATCTAAAAAACATATGTGCAAAGCATCCAAACAGTACAATTCGCCAATTTTTTGTTCTTCAAGTTTAAGTGAACAATGAGCCCCAATGGTTAGTCCTTTATCGGTAATTATTTGTAACTTTCGACAAGTAGAACAATGAATGGAACAGGTAGACGGTTGAAATCATTGTATATATTGCTTCCATATAGTTTAAGAAACATGTACGCAAAGCATCCAAACAGTACCATTCGCCAATTTTTTGTTCTTCAAGTTTAAGTAAACTACGATCCCCATTGTTAATCCCTTCACGGAAATTATTTGTAACTTTCGACAAGTAGAACAATGAATGGAACAGATAGACGGTTGAAATCCTTGTATATATTGCTTCCATATAGTCTAAGAAACATGTATGCAAAGCATCCAAACAGTACAATTCGCCAATTTTTTGTTCTTCAAGTTTAAGTAAACTACGATCCCCATTGTTAATCCCTTAACGGAAATTATTTGTAACTTTCGACAAGTAGAACAATGAATGGAACAGGTAGACGGTTGAAATCTTTGTATATATTGCTTCCATATAGTCTAAGAAACATGTACGCAATGCATCCAAACAGTACCGTTCGCCAATTTTTTGTTCTTCAAGTTTAAGTGAACTACGAGCCCCATTGTTAATCCTTTAAAGGAAATTATTTGTAAATTTCGACAAGTAGAACATTGAATGGAACAGGTAGACGGTTGAAATCTTTGTATATATTGCTTCTATATAGTATAAGAAACATATATGCAAAGCATCCAAACAGTACAATTCGCCAATTTTTTGTTCTTCAAGTTTAAGTGACCAATGAGCCCCAATGGTTAATCCGTTATCGGAAATTATTTGTAACTTTCGACAAGTAGAACAATGACTAGAACTGGTAGACGGTTGAAATCTTTGTATATATTGCTTCTATATAGTCTAAGAAACATATATGCAAAGCATCCAAACAGTACCATTCGCCAATTTTTTGTTCTTCAAGTTTAAGTGAACTACGAGCCCCATTGTTAATCCTTTAAAGGAAATTATTTGTAAATTTCGACAAGTAGAACAATGAATGGAACAGGTAGACTGTTGAAATCATTGTATATATTGCTTCTATATAGTCTAAGAAACATATATGCAAAGCATCCAAACAGTACAATTCGCCAATTTTTTGTTCTTCAAGTTTAAGTGAACAATGAGCCCCAATGGTTAGTCCTTTATCGGTAATTATTTGTAACTTTCGACAAGTAGAACAATGAATGGAACAGGTAGACGGTTGAAATCATTGTATATATTGCTTCCATATAGTTTAAGAAACATGTACGCAAAGCATCCAAACAGTACCATTCGCCAATTTTTTGTTCTTCAAGTTTAAGTAAACTACGATCCCCATTGTTAATCCCTTCACGGAAATTATTTGTAACTTTCGACAAGTAGAACAATGAATGGAACAGATAGACGGTTGAAATCCTTGTATATATTGCTTCCATATAGTCTAAGAAACATGTACGCAAAGCATCCAAACAGTACCATTCGCCAATTTTTTGTCCTTCAAGTTTAAGTGAACAATGAGCCCCATTGTTAATCCTTTATCGGAAATTATTTGTAACTTTCGACAAGTAGAACAATGAATGGAACAGGTAGACGGTTGAAATCTTTGTATATATTGCTTCTATATAATCTAAGAAACATATATGCAAAGCATCCAAACAGTACAATTCGCCAATTATTTCATCTTCAAGTTTAAGTGAACTACGAGCCCCATTGTTAACACTTTAACGGAAATTATTTGTAACTTGCGACATGTAGAACAATGAGTGGAACAGGTAGAAGGTTGAAATCAATGTATATATTGCTTCTATATAGTCTAAGAAACATATATGCAAAGCATCCAAACAGTACCATTCGCCAATTTTTTGTTCTTCAAGTTTAAGTGAACAATGAGCCCCATTGGTAATCCTTTATCGGAAATTATTTGTAACTTTCGACAAGTAGAACAATGAATGGAACAGGTAGACGGTTGGAATCCTTGTATATATTGCTTCCATATAGTCTAAGAAACATGTACGCAAAGCATCCAAACAGTACCATTCGCCAATTTTTTGTCCTTCAAGTTTAAGTGAACAATAAGCCCCATTGTTAATCCTTTATCGGAAATTATTTGTAACTTTCGACAAGTAGAACAATGAATGGAACTGGTAGACGGTTGAAATCTTTGTATATATTGCTTCTATTAATCTATGAAACATATATGCAAAGCATCCAAACAGTACCATTCGCCAATTTTTTGTTCTTCAAGTTTAAGTAAACTACGATCCCCATTGTTAATCCCTTAACGGAAATTATTTGTAACATTCGACAAGTAGAACAATGAATGGAACAGGTAGACGGTTGAAATCCTTGTATATATTGCTTCCATATAGTCTAAGAAACATGTACGCAAAGCATCCAAACAGTACCATTCGCCAATTTTTTGTCCTTCAAGTTTAAGTGAACAATGAGCCCCATTGTTAATCCTTTATCGGAAATTATTTGTAACTTTCGACAAGTAGAACAATGAATGGAACAGGTAGACGGTTGAAATCTTTGTATATATTGCTTCTATATAATCTAAAAAACATATGTGCAAAGCATCCAAACAGTACAATTCGCCAATTTTTTGTTCTTCATGTTTAAGTGAACAATGAGCCCCATTGTTAATCCTTTATCGGAAATTATTTGTAACTTTCGACAAGTAGAACAATGAATGGAACAGGTAGACGGATGAAATCTTTGTATATATTGCTTCCATATAGTCTAAGAAACATGTACGCAAAGCATCCAAACAGTACCGTTCGCCAATTTTTTGTCCTTCAAGTTTAAGTGAACAATAAGCCCCATTATTAATCCTTTATCGGAAATTATTTGTAAATTTCGACAAGTAGAACATTGAATGGAACAGGTAGACGGTTGAAATCTTTGTATCTATTGGTTCTATATAGTATAAGAAACATATATGCAAAGCATCCAAACAGTACAATTCGCCAATTTTTTGTTCTTCAAGTTTAAGTGAACAATGAGCCCCAATGGTTAATCCGTTATCGGAAATTATTTGTAACTTTCGACAAGTAGAACAATGAATGAAACTGGTAGACGGTTGAAATCCTTGTATATATTGCTTCCATATAGTCTAAGAAACATGTACGCAAAGCATCCAAACAGTACCATTCGCCAATTTTTTGTCCTTCAAGTTTAAGTGAACAATGAGCCCCATTGTTAATCCTTTATCGGAAATTATTTGTAACTTTCGGCAAGTGGAACAATGAATCGAACAGGTAGACGGTTGAAATCTTTGTATATATTGCTTCTATATAATCTAAAAAACATATGTGCAAAGCATCCAAACAGTACAATTCGCCAATTTTTTGTTCTTCAAGTTTAAGTGAACAATGAGCCCCAATGGTTAGTCCTTTATCGGTAATTATTTGTAACTTTCGACAAGTAGAACAATGAATGGAACAGGTAGACGGTTGAAATCATTGTATATATTGCTTCCATATAGTTTAAGAAACATGTACGCAAAGCATCCAAACAGTACCATTCGCCAATTTTTTGTTCTTCAAGTTTAAGTAAACTACGATCCCCATTGTTAATCCCTTCACGGAAATTATTTGTAACTTTCGACAAGTAGAACAATGAATGGAACAGATAGACGGTTGAAATCCTTGTATATATTGCTTCCATATAGTCTAAGAAACATGTATGCAAAGCATCCAAACAGTACAATTCGCCAATTTTTTGTTCTTCAAGTTTAAGTAAACTACGATCCCCATTGTTAATCCCTTAACGGAAATTATTTGTAACTTTCGACAAGTAGAACAATGAATGGAACAGGTAGACGGTTGAAATCTTTGTATATATTGCTTCCATATAGTCTAAGAAACATGTACGCAATGCATCCAAACAGTACCGTTCGCCAATTTTTTGTTCTTCAAGTTTAAGTGAACTACGAGCCCCATTGTTAATCCTTTAAAGGAAATTATTTGTAAATTTCGACAAGTAGAACATTGAATGGAACAGGTAGACGGTTGAAATCTTTGTATATATTGCTTCTATATAGTATAAGAAACATATATGCAAAGCATCCAAACAGTACAATTCGCCAATTTTTTGTTCTTCAAGTTTAAGTGACCAATGAGCCCCAATGGTTAATCCGTTATCGGAAATTATTTGTAACTTTCGACAAGTAGAACAATGACTAGAACTGGTAGACGGTTGAAATCTTTGTATATATTGCTTCTATATAGTCTAAGAAACATATATGCAAAGCATCCAAACAGTACCATTCGCCAATTTTTTGTTCTTCAAGTTTAAGTGAACTACGAGCCCCATTGTTAATCCTTTAAAGGAAATTATTTGTAAATTTCGACAAGTAGAACAATGAATGGAACAGGTAGACTGTTGAAATCATTGTATATATTGCTTCTATATAGTCTAAGAAACATATATGCAAAGCATCCAAACAGTACAATTCGCCAATTTTTTGTTCTTCAAGTTTAAGTGAACAATGAGCCCCAATGGTTAGTCCTTTATCGGTAATTATTTGTAACTTTCGACAAGTAGAACAATGAATGGAACAGGTAGACGGTTGAAATCATTGTATATATTGCTTCCATATAGTTTAAGAAACATGTACGCAAAGCATCCAAACAGTACCATTCGCCAATTTTTTGTTCTTCAAGTTTAAGTAAACTACGATCCCCATTGTTAATCCCTTCACGGAAATTATTTGTAACTTTCGACAAGTAGAACAATGAATGGAACAGATAGACGGTTGAAATCCTTGTATATATTGCTTCCATATAGTCTAAGAAACATGTACGCAAAGCATCCAAACAGTACCATTCGCCAATTTTTTGTCCTTCAAGTTTAAGTGAACAATGAGCCCCATTGTTAATCCTTTATCGGAAATTATTTGTAACTTTCGACAAGTAGAACAATGAATGGAACAGGTAGACGGTTGAAATCTTTGTATATATTGCTTCTATATAATCTAAGAAACATATATGCAAAGCATCCAAACAGTACAATTCGCCAATTATTTCATCTTCAAGTTTAAGTGAACTACGAGCCCCATTGTTAACACTTTAACGGAAATTATTTGTAACTTGCGACATGTAGAACAATGAGTGGAACAGGTAGAAGGTTGAAATCAATGTATATATTGCTTCTATATAGTCTAAGAAACATATATGCAAAGCATCCAAACAGTACCATTCGCCAATTTTTTGTTCTTCAAGTTTAAGTGAACAATGAGCCCCATTGGTAATCCTTTATCGGAAATTATTTGTAACTTTCGACAAGTAGAACAATGAATGGAACAGGTAGACGGTTGGAATCCTTGTATATATTGCTTCCATATAGTCTAAGAAACATGTACGCAAAGCATCCAAACAGTACCATTCGCCAATTTTTTGTCCTTCAAGTTTAAGTGAACAATAAGCCCCATTGTTAATCCTTTATCGGAAATTATTTGTAACTTTCGACAAGTAGAACAATGAATGGAACTGGTAGACGGTTGAAATCTTTGTATATATTGCTTCTATTAATCTATGAAACATATATGCAAAGCATCCAAACAGTACCATTCGCCAATTTTTTGTTCTTCAAGTTTAAGTAAACTACGATCCCCATTGTTAATCCCTTAACGGAAATTATTTGTAACATTCGACAAGTAGAACAATGAATGGAACAGGTAGACGGTTGAAATCCTTGTATATATTGCTTCCATATAGTCTAAGAAACATGTACGCAAAGCATCCAAACAGTACCATTCGCCAATTTTTTGTCCTTCAAGTTTAAGTGAACAATGAGCCCCATTGTTAATCCTTTATCGGAAATTATTTGTAACTTTCGACAAGTAGAACAATGAATGGAACAGGTAGACGGTTGAAATCTTTGTATATATTGCTTCTATATAATCTAAAAAACATATGTGCAAAGCATCCAAACAGTACAATTCGCCAATTTTTTGTTCTTCATGTTTAAGTGAACAATGAGCCCCATTGTTAATCCTTTATCGGAAATTATTTGTAACTTTCGACAAGTAGAACAATGAATGGAACAGGTAGACGGATGAAATCTTTGTATATATTGCTTCCATATAGTCTAAGAAACATGTACGCAAAGCATCCAAACAGTACCGTTCGCCAATTTTTTGTCCTTCAAGTTTAAGTGAACAATAAGCCCCATTGTTAATCCTTTATCGGAAATTATTTGTAAATTTCGACAAGTAGAACATTGAATGGAACAGGTAGACGGTTGAAATCTTTGTATCTATTGGTTCTATATAGTATAAGAAACATATATGCAAAGCATCCAAACAGTACAATTCGCCAATTTTTTGTTCTTCAAGTTTAAGTGAACAATGAGCCCCAATGGTTAATCCGTTATCGGAAATTATTTGTAACTTTCGACAAGTAGAACAATGAATGAAACTGGTAGACGGTTGAATTCTTTGTATATATTGCTTCTAAATAGTCTAAGAAACATATATGCAAAGCATCCAAACAGTACCATTCGCCAATTTTTTGTTCTTCAAGTTTAAGTGAACTACGAGCCCCATTGTTAATCCTTTAAAGGAAATTATTTGTAAATTTCGACAAGTAGAACAATGGATTGAACAGGTAGACTGTTGAAATTATTGTATATATTGCTTCTATATAGTCTAAGAAACATATATGCAAATCATCCAAACAGTACAATTCGCCAATTTCTTGTTCTTCAAGTTTAAGTAAACTACGATTCCCATTGTTAATCCCTTAACGGAAATTATTTCTAACTTTCGACAAGTAGAACAATGAATGGAACAGGTAGACGGTTGAAATCTTTGTATATATTGCTTCCATATAGTCTAAGAAACATGTACGCAATGCATCCAAACAGTACCGTTCGCCAATTTTTTGTTCTTCAAGTTTAAGTGAACTACGAGCCCCATTGTTAATCCTTTAAAGGAAATTATTTGTAAATTTCGACAAGTAGAACAATGAATGGAACAGGTAGACTGTTGAAATCATTGTATATATTGCTTCTATATAGTCTAAGAAACATATATGCAAAGCATCCAAACAGTACAATTCGCCAATTTTTGTATATTCAAGTTTAAGTGAACAATGAGCCCCAATGGTTAATCCGTTTTCGGAAATTATTTCTAACTTTCGACAAGTAGAACAATGAATGGAACAGGTAGACGGTTGAAATCTTTGTATATATTGCTTCTATATAGTCTAAGAAACTTTTATGCAAAGCATCTAAACAGTAACATTCGCCAATTTTTTTATCTTCAAGTTTAAGTGAACAATGAACCCCAATGGTTAATCCGTTATCGGAAATTATTTGTAACTTGCGAGAAGTAGAACAATGAGTGGAACAGGTAGACGGTTGAAATCAATGTATATATTGCTTCTATATAGTCTAAGAAACATATATGCAAAGCATACAAACAGTACCATTCGCCAATTTTTTGTTCTTCAAGTTTAAGTGAACAATGAGCCCCATTGTTAATCATTTATCGGAAATTATTTGTAACTTTAAACAAGTAGAACAATGAATGGAACAGGTAGACGGTTGAAATCTTTGTATATATTGCTTCTATATAGTCTAAGAAACATATATGCAAAGCATCCAAACAGTACAATTCGCCTATTTATTGTTCATCAAGTTTAAGTGAACAACGAGCCCCATTGTTAATCCTTTAAAGGAAATTATTTGTAAATTTCGACAAGTAGAACAATGATTGGAACACGTAGACGGTTGAAATCTTTGTATATATTGCTTCCATATAGTCTAAGAAACATGTACGCAAAGCATCCAAACAGTACAATTCGCCAATTTTTTGTTCTTCAAGTTTAAGTGAACAATGAGCCCCAATGGTTAATCCGTTATCGGAAATTATTTGTAGCTTTCGACAAGTAGAACAATGAATGGAACAGGTAGACGGTTGAAATCTTTGTATATATTGCTTCTATTAATCTAAGAAACATATATGCAAAGCATCTAAACAGTAACAATCGCCAATTTTTTGATCTTCAAATTTAAGTGAACAGCGAGCCCCATTGATAATCATGAAATGGAAATTATTTGTAACTTTCTACAAGTAGAACAATGAATAGTACAGGTAGACGGGTGAAATCTTTCTATATATTGCTTCTAAATAGTCTAAGAAACATCTATGCAAAGCATCCAAACAGTACAATTCGCCACTTTTATGTTCTTCAAGTTTATGTGAACTACGAGCCCCATTATTAATCCTTTAACGGAAATTAATTGTAACTTTCTACAAGTAGAACAATGATTGGAACACGGTGACGGTTAAAATCTTTGTATATATTGCTTCCATATAGTCTAAGAAACATATATGCAAAGCATCCAAACAGTACCATTCGCCAATTTTTTGTTCTTCAAGTTTAAGTGAACAATGAGCCCCATTGTTAATCCTTTATCGGAAATTATTTGTAACTTCCGACAAGTAGAACAATGAATGGAACTGGTAGACGGTTGAAATCCTTGTATATATTGCTTCCATATAGTCTAAGAAACATGTACGCAAAGCATCCAAACAGTACCATTCGCCAATTTTTTGTTCTTCAAGTTTAAGTGAACAATGAGACCCATTGTTAATCCTTTATCGGAAATTATTTGTAACTTTCGACAAGTAGATCAATGAATGGAACAGGTAGACGGTTGAAATCTTTGTATATATTGCTTCTATATAGTCTAAGAAACATATATGCAAAGCATCCAAACAGTACAATTCGCCAATTTTTTGTTCTTCAAGTTTAAGTGAACAATGAGCCCCAATGGTTAATCCGTTATCGGAAATTATTTGTAGCTTTCGACAAGTAGAACAATGAATGGAACAGGTAGACGTTTGAAATCTTTGTATATATTGCTTCTATTAATCTAAGAAACATATATGCAAAGCATCCAAACAGTACAATTCGCCAATTATTTCATCTTCAAGATTAAGTGAACTACGAGCCCCATTGTTAACATTTTAACGGAAATTATTTGTAACTTGCGACAAGTAGAACAATGAGTGGAACAGGTAGACGGTTGAAATCAATGTATATATTGCTTCTATATAGTCTAAGAAACATATATGCAAAGCATCCAAACAGTACCATTCGCCAATTTTTTGTTCTTCACGTTTAAGTGAACAATGAGCCCCATTGTTAATCCATTATCGGAAATTATTTGTAATTTTCGAAAAGTGGAACAATGAATCGAACAGGTAGACGGTTGAAATCTTTGTATATATTGCTTCTATATAATCTAAAAAACATATATGCAAAGCATCCAAACAGTACAATTCGCCAATTTTTTGTTCTTCAAGTTTAAGTGAACAATGAGCCCCAATGGTTAGTCCTTTATCGGTAATTATTTGTAACTTTCGACAAGTAGAACAATGAATGGAACAGGTAGACGCTTGAAATCATTGTATATATTGCTTCCATATAGTTTAAGAAACATGTACGCAAAGCATCCAAACAGTACCATTCGCCAGTTTTTTGTTCTTCAAGTTTAAGTGAACTACGAGCCCCATTGTTAATCCTTTAAAGGAAATTATTTGTAAATTTCGACAAGTAGAACAATGAATGGAACAGGTAGACTGTTGAAATCATTGTATATATTGCTTCTATATAGTCTAAGAAACTTTTATGCAAAGCATCTAAACAGTAACATTCGCCAATTTTTTTATCTTCAAGTTTAAGTGAACAATGAACCCCAATGGTTAATCCGTTTTCGGAAATTATTTCTAACTTTCGACAAGTAGAACAATGAATGGAACAGGTAGACGGTTGAAATCTTTGTATATATTGCTTCTATATAGTCTAAGAAACTTTTATGCAAAGCATCTAAACAGTAACATTCGCCAATTTTTTTATCTTCAAGTTTAAGTGAACAATGAACCCCAATGGTTAATCCGTTATCGGAAATTATTTGTAACTTGCTAGAAGTAGAACAATGAGTGGAACAGGTAGACGGTTGAAATCAATGTATATATTGCTTCTATATAGTCTAAGAAACATATATGCAAAGCATACAAACAGTACCATTCGCCAATTTTTTGTTCTTCAAGTTTAAGTGAACAATGAGCCCCATTGTTAATCATTTATCGGAAATTATTTGTAACTTTAAACAAGTAGAACAATGAATGGAACAGGTAGACGGTTGAAATCTTTGTATATATTGCTTCTATATAGTCTAAGAAACATATATGCAAAGCATCCAAACACTACAATTCGCCTATTTATTGTTCATCAAGTTTAAGTGAACAACGAGCCCCATTGTTAATCCTTTAAAGGAAATTATTTGTAAATTTCGACAAGTAGGACAATGATTGGAACACGTAGACGGTTGAAATCTTTGTATATATTGCTTCCATATAGTCTAAGAAACATGTACGCAAAGCATCCAAACAGTACAATTCGCCAATTTTTTGTTCTTCAAGTTTAAGTGAACAATGAGCCCCAATGGTTAATCCGTTATCGGAAATTATTTGTAGCTTTCGACAAGTAGAACAATGAATGGAACAGGTAGACGGTTGAAATCTTTGTATATATTGCTTCTATTAATCTAAGAAACATATATGCAAAGCATCTAAACAGTAACAATCGCCAATTTTTTGATCTTCAAATTTAAGTGAACAGCGAGCCCCATTGATAATCATGAAATGGAAATTATTTGTAACTTTCTACAAGTAGAACAATGAATAGTACAGGTAGACGGGTGAAATCTTTCTATATATTGCTTCTAAATAGTCTAAGAAACATCTATGCAAAGCATCCAAACAGTACAATTCGCCACTTTTATGTTCTTCAAGTTTATGTGAACTACGAGCCCCATTGTTAATCCTTTAACGGAAATTAATTGTAACTTTCTACAAGTAGAACAATGATTGGAACACGGTGACGGTTAAAATCTTTGTATATATTGCTTCCATATAGTCTAAGAAACATATATGCAAAGCATCCAAACAGTACCATTCGCCAATTTTTTGTTCTTCAAGTTTAAGTGAACAATGAGCCCCAATGGTTAATCCGTTATCGGAAATTATTTGTAGCTTTCGACAAGTAGAACAATGAATGGAACAGGTAGACGGTTGAAATCTTTGTATATATTGCTTCTATTAATCTAAGAAACATATATGCAAAGCATCCAAACAGTACAATTCGCCAATTATTTCATCTTCAAGATTAAGTGAACTACGAGCCCCATTGTTAACATTTTAACGGAAATTATTTGTAACTTGCGACAAGTAGAACAATGAGTGGAACAGGTAGACGGTTGAAATCAATGTATATATTGCTTCTATATAGTCTAAGAAACATATATGCAAAGCATCCAAACAGTACCATTCGCCAATTTTTTGTTCTTCAAGTTTAAGTGAACAATGAGCCCCATTGTTAATCCATTATCGGAAATTATTTGTAATTTTCGACAAGTGGAACAATGAATCGAACAGGTAGACGGTTGAAATCTTTGTATATATTGCTTCTATATAATCTAAAAAACATATATGCAAAGCATCCAAACAGTACAATTCGCCAATTTTTTGTTCTTCAAGTTTAAGTGAACAATGAGCCCCAATGGTTAGTCCTTTATCGGTAATTATTTGTAACTTTCGACAAGTAGAACAATGAATGGAACAGGTAGACGCTTGAAATCATTGTATATATTGCTTCCATATAGTTTAAGAAACATGTACGCAAAGCATCCAAACAGTACCATTCGCCAGTTTTTTGTTCTTCAAGTTTAAGTAAACTACGATCCCCATTGTTAATCCCTTAACGGAAATTATTTGTAACTTTCGACAAGTAGAACAGTGAATGGAACAGGTAGACGGTTGAAATCTTTGTATATATTGCTTCTATATAATCTAAGAAACATATATGCAAAGCATCTAAACAGTAACAATCGCCAATTTTTTGATCTTCAAGTTTAAGTGAACAGCGAGCCCCATTGATAATCATGGAATAGAAATTATTTGTAACTTTCTACAAGTAGAACAATGAATAGTACAGGTAGACGGGTGAAATCTTTCTATATATTGCTCCTAAATAGTCTAAGAACACATCTATGCAAAGCATCCAAACAGTACAATTCGCCAATTTTTTGTTCTTCAAGTTTAAGTGAACTACGTGCCCCATTGTTAATCCTTTAAAGGAAATTATTTGTAAATTTCGACAAGTAGAACAATGAATGGATCATGTAGACGGTAGAAATCATTGTATATATTGCTTCTATATAGTCTACGAAACATATATGCAAAGCATCCAAACAGTACCATTCGCCAATTTTTTGTTCTTCAAGTTTAAGTGAACAGTGAGCCCCAATGGTTAATCCTTTATCGGAAATTATTTGTAACTTGCGACAAGTAGAACAATGAGTGGAACAGGTAGAAGGTTGAAATCAATGTATATATTGCTTCTATATAGTCTAAGAAACATATATGCAAAGCATCCAAACAGTACCATTCGCCAATTTTTTGTTCTTCAAGTTTAAGTGAACAATGAGCCCCATTGTTAATCCTTTATCGGAAATTATTTGTAACTTGCGACAAGTAGAACAATGAGTGGAACAGGTAGACGGTTGAAATCAATGTATATATTGCTTCTATATAGTCTAAGAAACATATATGCAAAGCATCCAAACAGTACCATTCGCCAATTTTTTGTTCTTCAAGTTTAAGTGAACTACGAGCCCCATTGTCAATCCTTTAACGGAAATTAATTGTAACTTTCTACAAGTAGAACAATGATTGGAACACGTAGACGGTTGAAATCTTTGTATATATTGCTTCCATATAGTCTAAGAAACATATATGCAAAGCATCCAAACAGTACCATTCGCCAATTTTTTGTTCTTCAAGTTTAAGTGAACAGTGAGCCCCAATGGTTAATCCTTTATCGGAAATTATTTGTAACTTGCGACAAGTAGAACAATGAGTGGAACAGGTAGACGGTTGAAATCAATGTATACATTGCTTCTATATAGTCTAAGAAACATATATGCAAAGCATCCAAACAGTACCATTCGCCAATTTTTTGTTCTTCAAGTTTAAGTGAACAATGAGCCCCATTGTTAATCCATTATCGGAAATTATTTGTAACTTTCGACAAGTGGAACAATGAATCGAACAGGTAGACGGTTGAAATCTTTGTATATATTGCTTCTATATAATCTAAAAAACATATATGCAAAGCATCCAAACAGTACAATTCGCCAATTTTTTGTTCTTCAAGTTTAAGTGAACAATGAGCCCCAATGGTTAGTCCTTTATCGGTAATTATTTGTAACTTTCGACAAGTAGAACAATGAATGGAACAGGTAGACGGTTGAAATCATTGTATATATTGCTTCCATATAGTTTAAGAAACATGTACGCAAAGCATCCAAACAGTACCATTCGCCAATTTTTTGTTCTTCAAGTTTAAGTAAACTACGATCCCCATTGTTAATCCCTTAACGGAAATTATTTGTAACTTTCGACAAGTAGAACAGTGAATGGAACAGGTAGACGGTTGAAATCTTTGTATATATTTCTTCTATATAGTATTGGAAACATATATGCAAAGCATCCAAACAGTACAATTCGCCAATTTTTTGTTCTTCAAGTTTAAGTGAACAATGAGCCCCAATGGTTAATCCGTTATCGGAAATTATTTGTAGCTTTCGACAAGTAGAACAATGAATGGAACAGGTAGACGGTTGAAATCTTTGTATATATTGCTTCTATATAATCTAAGAAACATATATGCAAAGCATCTAAACAGTAACAATCGCCAATTTTTTGATCTTCAAGTTTAAGTGAACAGCGAGCCCCATTGATAATCATGAAATGGAAATTATTTGAAACTTTCTACAAGTAGAACAATGAATAGTACAGGTAGACGGGTGAAATCTTTCTATATATTGCTTCTAAATAGTCTAAGAAACATCTATGCAAAGCATCCAAACAGTACAATTCGCCAATTTTTTGTTCTTCAAGTTTATGTGAACTACGAGCCCCATTGTTAATCCTTTAACGGAAATTAATTGTAACTTTCTACAAGTAGAACAATGATTGGAACACGTAGACGGTTGAAATCTTTGTATACATTGCTTCCATATAGTCTAAGAAACATATATGCAAAGCATCCAAACAGTACCATTCGCCAATTTTTTGTTCTTCAAGTTTAAGTGAACAATGAGACCCATTGTTAATCCTTTATCGGAAATTATTTCTAACTTTCGACAAGTAGATCAATGAATGGAACAGGTAGACGGTTGAAATCTTTGTATATATTGCTTCTATATAGTCTAAGAAACATATATGCAAAGCATCCAAACAGTATAATTCCCCAATTTTTTGTTCTTCAAGTTTAAGTGAACAATGAGCCCCAATGGTTAATCCGTTATCGGAAATTATTTGTAGCTTTCGACAAGTAGAACAATGAATGGAACAGGTAGACGGTTGAAATCTTTGTATATATTGCTTCTATTGATCTAAGAAACATATATGCAAAGCATCCAAACAGTACAATTCGCCAATTATTTCATCTTCAAGTTTAAGTGAACTACGAGCCCCATTGTTAACATTTTAACGGAAATTATTTGTAACTTGCGACAAGTAGAACAATGAGTGGAACAGGTAGACGGTTGAAATCAATGTATATATTGCTTCTATATAGTCTAAGAAACATATATGCAAAGCATCCAAACAGTACCATTCGCCAATTTTTTGTTCTTCAAGTTTAAGTGAACAATGAGCCCCATTGTTAATCCATTATCGTAAATTATTTGTAACTTTCGACAAGTAGAACAATGAATGGAACAGGTAGACGGTTGAAATCCTTGTATATATTGCTTCCATATAGTCTAAGAAACATGTACGCAAAGCATCCAAACAGTACCATTCGCCAATTTTTTGTCCTTCAAGTTTAAGTGAACAATGAGCCCCATTGTTAATCCTTTATCGGAAATTATTTGTACCTTTCGACAAGTGGAACAATGAATCGAACAGGTAGACGGTTGAAATCTTTGTATATATTGCTTCTATATAGTCTAAGAAACATATATGCAAAGCATCCAAACAGTACAATTCGCCAATTTATTGTTCTTCAAGTTTAAGTGAACTACGAGCCCCATTGTTAATCCTTTAAAGGAAATTATTTCTAAATTTCGACAAGTAGAACAATAATTGGAACACGTAGACGGTTGAAATCTTTGTATATATTGCTTCCATATAGTCTAAGAAACATGTACACAAAGCATCCAAACAGTACCATTCGCCAATTTTTTGTTCTTCAAGTTTAAGTGAACAATGAGCCCCAATGGTTAATCCTTTATCGGAAATTATTTGTAATTTTCGACAAGTAGAACAATGAATGGAACAGGTAGACGGTTGAAATCTTTGTATATATTGCATCTATATAATCAAAGAAACATATATGCAAAGCATCCAAACAGTACCATTCGCCAATTTTTTGTTCTTCTAGTTTAAGTGAACAACGAGCCCCAATGGTTAATCCTTTATCGGAAATTATTTGTAACTTCCGACAAGTAGAACAATGAATGGAACAGGTAGACTGTTGAAATCTTTGTATATATTGCGTCTATATAGTCTAAGAAACATATATGCAAAGCATCCAAACAGTACCATTCGCCAATTTTTTGTTCTTCAAGTTTAAGTGAACTACGAACCCCATTGTTAATCCTTTAAAGGAAATTATTTGTAAATTTCGACAAGTAGAACAATGAATGGAACACGTAGACGGTTGAAATCAATGTATATATTGCTTCTATATAGTCTAAGAAACATATATGCAAAGCATCCAAACAGTACCATTCGCCAATTTTTTGTTCTTCAAGTTTAAGTGAATAATGAGCCCCAATGGTTAATCCTTTATCGGAAATTATTTGTAATTTTCGACAAGTAGAACAATGAATGGAACAGGTAGACGGTTGAAGTCATTGTATATATTGCTTCTATATAGTCTACGAAACATATATGCAAAGCATCCAAACAGTACCATTCGCCAATTTTTTGTTCTTCAAGTTTAAGTGAACAACGAGCCCCATTGATAATTATGAAACGGAAATTATTTGTAACTTTCTACAAGTAGAACAATGAATGGAACAGGTAGACGGTTGAAATCAATGTATATATTGCTTCTATATAGTCTAAGAAACATATATGCAAAGCATCCAAACAGTACCATTCGCCAATTTTTTGTTCTTCTAGTTTAAGTGAACAACGAGCCCCAATGGTTAATCCTTTATCGGAAATTATTTGTAACTTCCGACAAGTAGAACAATGAATGGAACAGGTAGACTGTTGAAATCTTTGTATATATTGCGTCTATATAGTCTAAGAAACATATATGCAAAGCATCCAAACAGTACCATTCGCCAATTTTTTGTTCTTCAAGTTTAAGTGAACTACGAACCCCATTGTTAATCCTTTAAAGGAAATTATTTGTAAATTTCGACAAGTAGAACAATGAATGGAACACGTAGACGGTTGAAATCAATGTATATATTGCTTCTATATAGTCTAAGAAACATATATGCAAAGCATCCAAACAGTACCATTCGCCAATTTTTTGTTCTTCAAGTTTAAGTGAACAATGAGCCCCAATGGTTAATCCTTTATCGGAAATTATTTGTAATTTTCGACAAGTAGAACAATGAATGGAACAGGTAGACGGTTGAAATCTTTGTATATATTGCTTCTATATAGTCTAAGAAACCTATATGCAAAGCATCTAAACAGTAACAATCGCCAATTTTTTGATCTTCAAGTTTAAGTGAACAGCGAGCCCCATTGATAATCATGAAATGGAAATTATTTGTAACTTTCTACAAGTAGAACAATGAATAGTACAGGTAGACGGGTGAAATCTTTCTATATATTGCTTCTGAATAGTCTATGAAACATATATGCAAAGCATCCAAACAGTACAATTCGCCAATTTTTTGTTCTTCAAGTTTAAGTGAATAATGAGCCCCATTGTTAATCCTTTATCGGAAATTATTTGTAACTTCCGACAAGTAGAACAATGAATGGAACAGGTAGACTGTTGAAATCTTTGTATATATTGCTTCTAAATAGTCTAAGAAACATCTATGCAAAGCATCCAAACAGTACCATTCGCCAATTTTTTGTTCTTCAAGTTTAAGTGAACAATGAGACCCATTGTTAATCCTTTATCGGAAATTATTTCTAACTTTCGACAAGTAGATCAATGAATGGAACAGGTAGACGGTTGAAATCTTTGTATATATTGCTTCTATATAGTCTAAGAAACATATATGCAAAGCATCCAAACAGTATAATTCCCCAATTTTTTGTTCTTCAAGTTTAAGTGAACAATGAGCCCCAATGGTTAATCCGTTATCGGAAATTATTTGTAGCTTTCGACAAGTAGAACAATGAATGGAACAGGTAGACGGTTGAAATCTTTGTATATATTGCTTCTATTGATCTAAGAAACATATATGCAAAGCATCCAAACAGTACAATTCGCCAATTATTTCATCTTCAAGTTTAAGTGAACTACGAGCCCCATTGTTAACATTTTAACGGAAATTATTTGTAACTTGCGACAAGTAGAACAATGAGTGGAACAGGTAGACGGTTGAAATCAATGTATATATTGCTTCTATATAGTCTAAGAAACATATATGCAAAGCATCCAAACAGTACCATTCGCCAATTTTTTGTTCTTCAAGTTTAAGTGAACAATGAGCCCCATTGTTAATCCATTATCGTAAATTATTTGTAACTTTCGACAAGTAGAACAATGAATGGAACAGGTAGACGGTTGAAATCCTTGTATATATTGCTTCCATATAGTCTAAGAAACATGTACGCAAAGCATCCAAACAGTACCATTCGCCAATTTTTTGTCCTTCAAGTTTAAGTGAACAATGAGCCCCATTGTTAATCCTTTATCGGAAATTATTTGTACCTTTCGACAAGTGGAACAATGAATCGAACAGGTAGACGGTTGAAATCTTTGTATATATTGCTTCTATATAGTCTAAGAAACATATATGCAAAGCATCCAAACAGTACAATTCGCCAATTTATTGTTCTTCAAGTTTAAGTGAACTACGAGCCCCATTGTTAATCCTTTAAAGGAAATTATTTCTAAATTTCGACAAGTAGAACAATAATTGGAACACGTAGACGGTTGAAATCTTTGTATATATTGCTTCCATATAGTCTAAGAAACATGTACACAAAGCATCCAAACAGTACCATTCGCCAATTTTTTGTTCTTCAAGTTTAAGTGAACAATGAGCCCCAATGGTTAATCCTTTATCGGAAATTATTTGTAATTTTCGACAAGTAGAACAATGAATGGAACAGGTAGACGGTTGAAATCTTTGTATATATTGCATCTATATAATCAAAGAAACATATATGCAAAGCATCCAAACAGTACCATTCGCCAATTTTTTGTTCTTCTAGTTTAAGTGAACAACGAGCCCCAATGGTTAATCCTTTATCGGAAATTATTTGTAACTTCCGACAAGTAGAACAATGAATGGAACAGGTAGACTGTTGAAATCTTTGTATATATTGCGTCTATATAGTCTAAGAAACATATATGCAAAGCATCCAAACAGTACCATTCGCCAATTTTTTGTTCTTCAAGTTTAAGTGAACTACGAACCCCATTGTTAATCCTTTAAAGGAAATTATTTGTAAATTTCGACAAGTAGAACAATGAATGGAACACGTAGACGGTTGAAATCAATGTATATATTGCTTCTATATAGTCTAAGAAACATATATGCAAAGCATCCAAACAGTACCATTCGCCAATTTTTTGTTCTTCAAGTTTAAGTGAATAATGAGCCCCAATGGTTAATCCTTTATCGGAAATTATTTGTAATTTTCGACAAGTAGAACAATGAATGGAACAGGTAGACGGTTGAAGTCATTGTATATATTGCTTCTATATAGTCTACGAAACATATATGCAAAGCATCCAAACAGTACCATTCGCCAATTTTTTGTTCTTCAAGTTTAAGTGAACAACGAGCCCCATTGATAATTATGAAACGGAAATTATTTGTAACTTTCTACAAGTAGAACAATGAATGGAACAGGTAGACGGTTGAAATCAATGTATATATTGCTTCTATATAGTCTAAGAAACATATATGCAAAGCATCCAAACAGTACCATTCGCCAATTTTTTGTTCTTCTAGTTTAAGTGAACAACGAGCCCCAATGGTTAATCCTTTATCGGAAATTATTTGTAACTTCCGACAAGTAGAACAATGAATGGAACAGGTAGACTGTTGAAATCTTTGTATATATTGCGTCTATATAGTCTAAGAAACATATATGCAAAGCATCCAAACAGTACCATTCGCCAATTTTTTGTTCTTCAAGTTTAAGTGAACTACGAACCCCATTGTTAATCCTTTAAAGGAAATTATTTGTAAATTTCGACAAGTAGAACAATGAATGGAACACGTAGACGGTTGAAATCAATGTATATATTGCTTCTATATAGTCTAAGAAACATATATGCAAAGCATCCAAACAGTACCATTCGCCAATTTTTTGTTCTTCAAGTTTAAGTGAACAATGAGCCCCAATGGTTAATCCTTTATCGGAAATTATTTGTAATTTTCGACAAGTAGAACAATGAATGGAACAGGTAGACGGTTGAAATCTTTGTATATATTGCTTCTATATAGTCTAAGAAACCTATATGCAAAGCATCTAAACAGTAACAATCGCCAATTTTTTGATCTTCAAGTTTAAGTGAACAGCGAGCCCCATTGATAATCATGAAATGGAAATTATTTGTAACTTTCTACAAGTAGAACAATGAATAGTACAGGTAGACGGGTGAAATCTTTCTATATATTGCTTCTGAATAGTCTATGAAACATATATGCAAAGCATCCAAACAGTACAATTCGCCAATTTTTTGTTCTTCAAGTTTAAGTGAATAATGAGCCCCATTGTTAATCCTTTATCGGAAATTATTTGTAACTTCCGACAAGTAGAACAATGAATGGAACAGGTAGACTGTTGAAATCTTTGTATATATTGCTTCTAAATAGTCTAAGAAACATCTATGCAAAGCATCCAAACAGTACAATTCGCCAATTTTTTGTTCTTCAAGTTTATGTGAACTACGAGCCCCATTGTTAATCCTTTAACGGAAATTAATTGTAACTTTCTACAAGTAGAACAATGATTGGAACACGGAGACGGTTGAAATCTTTGTATATATTGCTTCCATATAGTCTAAGAAACATATATGCAAAGCATCCAAACAGTACCATTCGCCAATTTTTTGTTCTTCAAGTTTAAGTGAACAATGAGACCCATTGTTAAGCCTTTATCGGAAATTATTTGTAACTTTCGACAAGTAGATCAATGAATCGAACAGGTAGACGGTTGAAATCTTTGTATATATTGCTTCTATATAGTCTAAGAAACATATATGCAAAGCATCCAAACAGTACAATTCGCCAATTATGTGTTCTTCAAGTTTAAGTGAACAATGAGCCCCAATGGTGAATCCGTTATCGGAAATTATTTGTAGCTTTCGACAAGTAGAACAATGAATGGAACAGGTAGACGGTTGAAATCTTTGTATATATTGCTTCTATATAATCTAAGAAACATATATGCAAAGCATCCAAACAGTACAATTCGCCAATTATTTCATCTTCAAGTTTAAGTGAACTACGAGCCCCATTGTTAACACTTTAACGGAAATTATTTGTAACTTGCGACAAGTAGAACAATGAGTGGAACAGGTAGAAGGTTGAAATCCATGTATATATTGCTTCTATATAGTCTAAGAAACATATATGCAAAGCATCCAAACAGTACCATTCGCCAATTTTTTGTTCTTCAAGTTTAAGTGAACAATGAGCCCCATTGTTAATCCTTTATCGGAAATTATTTGTAACTTTCGACAAGTAGAACAATGAATGGAACAGGTAGACGGTTGAAATCCTTGTATATATTGCTTCCATATAGTCTAAGAAACATGTACGCAAAGCATCCAAACAGTACCATTCGCCAATTTTTTGTCCTTCAAGTTTAAGTGAACAATGAGCCCCATTGTTAATCCTTTATCGGAAATTATTTGTAAATTTCGGCAAGTGGAACAATGAATCGAACAGGTAGACGGTTGAAATCTTTGTATATATTGCTTCTATATAATCTAAAAAACATATGTGCAAAGCATCCAAACAGTACAATTCGCCAATTTTTTGTTCTTCAAGTTTAAGTGAACAATGAGCCCCAATGGTTAGTCCTTTATCGGTAATTATTTGTAACTTTCGACAAGTAGAACAATGAATGGAACAGGTAGACGGTTGAAATCATTGTATATATTGCTTCCATATAGTTTAAGAAACATGTACGCAAAGCATCCAAACTGTACCATTCGCCAATTTTTTGTTCTTCAAGTTTAAGTAAACTACGATCCCCATTGTTAATCCCTTAACGGAAATTATTTGTAACTTTCGACAAGTAGAACAGTGAATGGAACAGGTAGACGGTTGAAATCTTTGTATATATTTCTTCTATATAGTATCGGAAACATATATGCAAAGCATCCAAACAGTACAATTCGCCAATTTTTTGTTCTTCAAGTTTAAGTGAACAATGAGCCCCAATGGTTAATCCGTTATCGGAAATTATTTGTAGCTTTCGACAAGTAGAACAATGAATGGAACAGGTAGACGGTTGAAATCTTTGTATATATTGCTTCTATATAGTCTAAGAAACATATATGCAAAGCATCCAAACAGTACAATTCGCCAATTTTTTGTTCTTCAAGTTTATGTGAACTACGAGCCCCATTGTTAATCCTTTAACGGAAATTAATTGTAACTTTCTACAAGTAGAACAATGATTGGACACGTAGACGGTTGAAATCTTTGTATATATTGCTTCCATATAGTCTAAGAAACATATATGCAAAGCATCCAAACAGTACCATTCGCCAATTTATTGTTCTTCAAGTTTAAGTGAACAATGAGACCCATTGTTAATCCTTTATCGGAAATTATTTGTAACTTTCGACAAGTAGATCAATGAATGGAACAGGTAGACGGTTGAAATCAATGTATATATTGCTTCTAAATAGTCTAAGAAACATATATGCAAAGCATCCAAACAGTACCATTCGCCAATTTTTTGTTCTTCAAGTTTAAGTGAACTACGAGCCCCATTGTTAATCCTTTAAAGGAAATTATTTGTAAATTTCGACAAGTAGAACAATGGATTGAACAGGTAGACTGTTGAAATTATTGTATATATTGCTTCTATATAGTCTAAGAAACATATATGCAAATCATCCAAACAGTACAATTCGCCAATTTCTTGTTCTTCAAGTTTAAGTAAACTACGATTCCCATTGTTAATCCCTTAACGGAAATTATTTCTAACTTTCGACAAGTAGAACAATGAATGGAACAGGTAGACGGTTGAAATCTTTGTATATATTGCTTCCATATAGTCTAAGAAACATGTACGCAATGCATCCAAACAGTACCGTTCGCCAATTTTTTGTTCTTCAAGTTTAAGTGAACTACGAGCCCCATTGTTAATCCTTTAAAGGAAATTATTTGTAAATTTCGACAAGTAGAACATTGAATGGAACAGGTAGACGGTTGAAATCTTTGTATATATTGCTTCTATATAGTATAAGAAACATATATGCAAAGCATCCAAACAGTACAATTCGCCAATTTTTTGTTCTTCAAGTTTAAGTGACCAATGAGCCCCAATGGTTAATCCGTTATCGGAAATTATTTCTAACTTTCGACAAGTAGAACAATGAATGGAACAGGTAGACGGTTGAAATCTTTGTATATATTGCTTCTATATAGTCTAAGAAACTTTTATGCAAAGCATCTAAACAGTAACATTCGCCAATTTTTTTATCTTCAAGTTTAAGTGAACAATGAACCCCAATGGTTAATCCGTTATCGGAAATTATTTGTAACTTGCGAGAAGTAGAACAATGAGTGGAACAGGTAGACGGTTGAAATCAATGTATATATTGCTTCTATATAGTCTAAGAAACATATATGCAAAGCATACAAACAGTACCATTCGCCAATTTTTTGTTCTTCATGTTTAAGTGAACAATGAGCCCCATTGTTAATCATTTATCGGAAATTATTTGTAACTTTAAACAAGTAGAACAATGAATGGAACAGGTAGACGGTTGAAATCTTTGTATATATTGCTTCTATATAGTCTAAGAAACATATATGCAAAGCATCCAAACAGTACAATTCGCCTATTTATTGTTCATCAAGTTTAAGTGAACAACGAGCCCCATTGTTAATCCTTTAAAGGAAATTATTTGTAAATTTCGACAAGTAGAACAATGATTGGAACACGTAGACGGTTGAAATCTTTGTATATATTGCTTCCATATAGTCTAAGAAACATGTACGCAAAGCATCCAAACAGTACAATTCGCCAATTTTTTGTTCTTCAAGTTTAAGTGAACAATGAGCCCCAATGGTTAATCCGTTATCGGAAATTATTTGTAGCTTTCGACAAGTAGAACAATGAATGGAACAGGTAGACGGTTGAAATCTTTGTATATATTGCTTCTATTAATCTAAGAAACATATATGCAAAGCATCTAAACAGTAACAATCGCCAATTTTTTGATCTTCAAATTTAAGTGAACAGCGAGCCCCATTGATAATCATGAAATGGAAATTATTTGTAACTTTCTACAAGTAGAACAATGAATAGTACAGGTAGACGGGTGAAATCTTTCTATATATTGCTTCTAAATAGTCTAAGAAACATCTATGCAAAGCATCCAAACAGTACAATTCGCCACTTTTATGTTCTTCAAGTTTATGTGAACTACGAGCCCCATTATTAATCCTTTAACGGAAATTAATTGTAACTTTCTACAAGTAGAACAATGATTGGAACACGGTGACGGTTAAAATCTTTGTATATATTGCTTCCATATAGTCTAAGAAACATATATGCAAAGCATCCAAACAGTACCATTCGCCAATTTTTTGTTCTTCAAGTTTAAGTGAACAATGAGCCCCATTGTTAATCCTTTATCGGAAATTATTTGTAACTTCCGACAAGTAGAACAATGAATGGAACTGGTAGACGGTTGAAATCCTTGTATATATTGCTTCCATATAGTCTAAGAAACATGTACGCAAAGCATCCAAACAGTACCATTCGCCAATTTTTTGTTCTTCAAGTTTAAGTGAACAATGAGACCCATTGTTAATCCTTTATCGGAAATTATTTGTAACTTTCGACAAGTAGATCAATGAATGGACAGGTAGACGGTTGAAATCTTTGTATATATTGCTTCTATATAGTCTAAGAAACATATATGCAAAGCATCCAAACAGTACCATTCGCCAATTTTTTGTTCTTCAAGTTTAAGTGAACTACGAGCCCCATTGTTAATCCTTTAAAGGAAATTATTTGTAAATTTCGACAAGTAGAACAATGAATGGAACAGGTAGACTGTTGAAATCATTGTATATATTGCTTCTATATAGTCTAAGAAACTTTTATGCAAAGCATCTAAACAGTAACATTCGCCAATTTTTTTATCTTCAAGTTTAAGTGAACAATGAACCCCAATGGTTAATCCGTTTTCGGAAATTATTTCTAACTTTCGACAAGTAGAACAATGAATGGAACAGGTAGACGGTTGAAATCTTTGTATATATTGCTTCTATATAGTCTAAGAAACTTTTATGCAAAGCATCTAAACAGTAACATTCGCCAATTTTTTTATCTTCAAGTTTAAGTGAACAATGAACCCCAATGGTTAATCCGTTATCGGAAATTATTTGTAACTTGCGAGAAGTAGAACAATGAGTGGAACAGGTAGACGGTTGAAATCAATGTATATATTGCTTCTATATAGTCTAAGAAACATATATGCAAAGCATACAAACAGTACCATTCGCCAATTTTTTGTTCTTCAAGTTTAAGTGAACAATGAGCCCCATTGTTAATCATTTATCGGAAATTATTTGTAACTTTAAACAAGTAGAACAATGAATGGAACAGGTAGACGGTTGAAATCTTTGTATATATTGCTTCTATATAGTCTAAGAAACATATATGCAAAGCATCCAAACAGTACAATTCGCCTATTTATTGTTCATCAAGTTTAAGTGGACAACGAGCCCCATTGTTAATCCTTTAAAGGAAATTATTTGTAAATTTCGACAAGTAGAACAATGATTGGAACACGTAGACGGTTGAAATCTTTGTATATATTGCTTCCATATAGTCTAAGAAACATGTACGCAAAGCATCCAAACAGTACAATTCGCCAATTTTTTGTTCTTCAAGTTTAAGTGAACAATGAGCCCCAATGGTTAATCCGTTATCGGAAATTATTTGTAGCTTTCGACAAGTAGAACAATGAATGGAACAGGTAGACGGTTGAAATCTTTGTATATATTGCTTCTATTAATCTAAGAAACATATATGCAAAGCATCTAAACAGTAACAATCGCCAATTTTTTGATCTTCAAATTTAAGTGAACAGCGAGCCCCATTGATAATCATGAAATGGAAATTATTTGTAACTTTCTACAAGTAGAACAATGAATAGTACAGGTAGACGGGTGAAATCTTTCTATATATTGCTTCTAAATAGTCTAAGAAACATCTATGCAAAGCATCCAAACAGTACAATTCGCCACTTTTATGTTCTTCAAGTTTATGTGAACTACGAGCCCCATTGTTAATCCTTTAACGGAAATTAATTGTAACTTTCTACAAGTAGAACAATGATTGGAACACGGTGACGGTTAAAATCTTTGTATATATTGCTTCCATATAGTCTAAGAAACATATATGCAAAGCATCCAAACAGTACCATTCGCCAATTTTTTGTTCTTCAAGTTTAAGTGAACAATGAGCCCCAATGGTTAATCCGTTATCGGAAATTATTTGTAGCTTTCGACAAGTAGAACAATGAATGGAACAGGTAGACGGTTGAAATCTTTGTATATATTGCTTCTATTAATCTAAGAAACATATATGCAAAGCATCCAAACAGTACAATTCGCCAATTATTTCATCTTCAAGATTAAGTGAACTACGAGCCCCATTGTTAACATTTTAACGGAAATTATTTGTAACTTGCGACAAGTAGAACAATGAGTGGAACAGGTAGACGGTTGAAATCAATGTATATATTGCTTCTATATAGTCTAAGAAACATATATGCAAAGCATCCAAACAGTACCATTCGCCAATTTTTTGTTCTTCAAGTTTAAGTGAACAATGAGCCCCATTGTTAATCCATTATCGGAAATTATTTGTAATTTTCGACAAGTGGAACAATGAATCGAACAGGTAAACGGTTGAAATCTTTGTATATATTGCTTCTATATAATCTAAAAAACATATATGCAAAGCATCCAAACAGTACAATTCGCCAATTTTTTGTTCTTCAAGTTTAAGTGAACAATGAGCCCCAATGGTTAGTCCTTTATCGGTAATTATTTGTAACTTTCGACAAGTAGAACAATGAATGGAACAGGTAGACGCTTGAAATCATTGTATATATTGCTTCCATATAGTTTAAGAAACATGTACGCAAAGCATCCAAACAGTACCATTCGCCAGTTTTTTGTTCTTCAAGTTTAAGTAAACTTCGATCCCCATTGTTAATCCCTTAACGGAAATTATTTGTAACTTTCGACAAGTAGAACAGTGAATGGAACAGGTAGACGGTTGAAATCTTTGTATATATTGCTTCTATATAATCTAAGAAACATATATGCAAAGCATCTAAACAGTAACAATCGCCAATTTTTTGATCTTCAAGTTTAAGTGAACAGCGAGCCCCATTGATAATCATGGAATAGAAATTATTTGTAACTTTCTACAAGTAGAACAATGAATAGTACAGGTAGACGGGTGAAATCTTTCTATATATTGCTCCTAAATAGTCTAAGAACACATCTATGCAAAGCATCCAAACAGTACAATTCGCCAATTTTTTGTTCTTCAAGTTTAAGTGAACTACGTGCCCCATTGTTAATCCTTTAAAGGAAATTATTTGTAAATTTCGACAAGTAGAACAATGAATGGATCATGTAGACGGTAGAAATCATTGTATATATTGCTTCTATATAGTCTACGAAACATATATGCAAAGCATCCAAACAGTACCATTCGCCAATTTTTTGTTCTTCAAGTTTAAGTGAACTACGAGCCCCATTGTTAATCCTTTAAAGGAAATTATTTGTAAATTTCGACAAGTAGAACATTGAATGGAACAGGTAGACGGTTGAAATCTTTGTATATATTGCTTCTATATAGTATAAGAAACATATATGCAAAGCATCCAAACAGTACAATTCGCCAATTTTTTGTTCTTCAAGTTTAAGTGACCAATGAGCCCCAATGGTTAATCCGTTATCGGAAATTATTTCTAACTTTCGACAAGTAGAACAATGAATGGAACAGGTAGACGGTTGAAATCTTTGTATATATTGCTTCTATATAGTCTAAGAAACTTTTATGCAAAGCATCTAAACAGTAACATTCGCCAATTTTTTTATCTTCAAGTTTAAGTGAACAATGAACCCCAATGGTTAATCCGTTATCGGAAATTATTTGTAACTTGCGAGAAGTAGAACAATGAGTGGAACAGGTAGACGGTTGAAATCAATGTATATATTGCTTCTATATAGTCTAAGAAACATATATGCAAAGCATACAAACAGTACCATTCGCCAATTTTTTGTTCTTCATGTTTAAGTGAACAATGAGCCCCATTGTTAATCATTTATCGGAAATTATTTGTAACTTTAAACAAGTAGAACAATGAATGGAACAGGTAGACGGTTGAAATCTTTGTATATATTGCTTCTATATAGTCTAAGAAACATATATGCAAAGCATCCAAACAGTACAATTCGCCTATTTATTGTTCATCAAGTTTAAGTGAACAACGAGCCCCATTGTTAATCCTTTAAAGGAAATTATTTGTAAATTTCGACAAGTAGAACAATGATTGGAACACGTAGACGGTTGAAATCTTTGTATATATTGCTTCCATATAGTCTAAGAAACATGTACGCAAAGCATCCAAACAGTACAATTCGCCAATTTTTTGTTCTTCAAGTTTAAGTGAACAATGAGCCCCAATGGTTAATCCGTTATCGGAATTTATTTGTAGCTTTCGACAAGTAGAACAATGAATGGAACAGGTAGACGGTTGAAATCTTTGTATATATTGCTTCTATTAATCTAAGAAACATATATGCAAAGCATCTAAACAGTAACAATCGCCAATTTTTTGATCTTCAAATTTAAGTGAACAGCGAGCCCCATTGATAATCATGAAATGGAAATTATTTGTAACTTTCTACAAGTAGAACAATGAATAGTACAGGTAGACGGGTGAAATCTTTCTATATATTGCTTCTAAATAGTCTAAGAAACATCTATGCAAAGCATCCAAACAGTACAATTCGCCACTTTTATGTTCTTCAAGTTTATGTGAACTACGAGCCCCATTATTAATCCTTTAACGGAAATTAATTGTAACTTTCTACAAGTAGAACAATGATTGGAACACGGTGACGGTTAAAATCTTTGTATATATTGCTTCCATATAGTCTAAGAAACATATATGCAAAGCATCCAAACAGTACCATTCGCCAATTTTTTGTTCTTCAAGTTTAAGTGAACAATGAGCCCCATTGTTAATCCTTTATCGGAAATTATTTGTAACTTCCGACAAGTAGAACAATGAATGGAACTGGTAGACGGTTGAAATCCTTGTATATATTGCTTCCATATAGTCTAAGAAACATGTACGCAAAGCATCCAAACAGTACCATTCGCCAATTTTTTGTTCTTCAAGTTTAAGTGAACAATGAGACCCATTGTTAATCCTTTATCGGAAATTATTTGTAACTTTCGACAAGTAGATCAATGAATGGACAGGTAGACGGTTGAAATCTTTGTATATATTGCTTCTATATAGTCTAAGAAACATATATGCAAAGCATCCAAACAGTACAATTCGCCAATTTTTTGTTCTTCAAGTTTAAGTGAACAATGAGCCCCAATGGTTAATCCGTTATCGGAAATTATTTGTAGCTTTCGACAAGTAGAACAATGAATGGAACAGGTAGACGTTTGAAATCTTTGTATATATTGCTTCTATTAATCTAAGAAACATATATGCAAAGCATCCAAACAGTACAATTCGCCAATTATTTCATCTTCAAGATTAAGTGAACTACGAGCCCCATTGTTAACATTTTAACGGAAATTATTTGTAACTTGCGACAAGTAGAACAATGAGTGGAACAGGTAGACGGTTGAAATCAATGTATATATTGCTTCTATATAGTCTAAGAAACATATATGCAAAGCATCCAAACAGTACCATTCGCCAATTTTTTGTTCTTCAAGTTTAAGTGAACAATGAGCCCCATTGTTAATCCATTATCGGAAATTATTTGTAATTTTCGACAAGTGGAACAATGAATCGAACAGGTAGACGGTTGAAATCTTTGTATATATTGCTTCTATATAATCTAAAAAACATATATGCAAAGCATCCAAACAGTACAATTCGCCAATTTTTTGTTCTTCAAGTTTAAGTGAACAATGAGCCCCAATGGTTAGTCCTTTATCGGTAATTATTTGTAACTTTCGACAAGTAGAACAATGAATGGAACAGGTAGACGCTTGAAATCATTGTATATATTGCTTCCATATAGTTTAAGAAACATGTACGCAAAGCATCCAAACAGTACCATTCGCCAGTTTTTTGTTCTTCAAGTTTAAGTAAACTACGATCCCCATTGTTAATCCCTTAACGGAAATTATTTGTAACTTTCGACAAGTAGAACAGTGAATGGAACAGGTAGACGGTTGAAATCTTTGTATATATTGCTTCTATATAGTATAAGAAACATATATGCAAAGCATCCAAACAGTACAATTCGCCAATTTTTTGTTCTTCAAGTTTAAGTGACCAATGAGCCCCAATGGTTAATCCGTTATCGGAAATTATTTGTAACTTTCGACAAGTAGAACAATGACTAGAACTGGTAGACGGTTGAAATCTTTGTATATATTGCTTCTATATAGTCTAAGAAACATATATGCAAAGCATCCAAACAGTACCATTCGCCAATTTTTTGTTCTTCAAGTTTAAGTGAACTACGAGCCCCATTGTTAATCCTTTAAAGGAAATTATTTGTAAATTTCGACAAGTAGAACAATGAATGGAACAGGTAGACTGTTGAAATCATTGTATATATTGCTTCTATATAGTCTAAGAAACTTTTATGCAAAGCATCTAAACAGTAACATTCGCCAATTTTTTTATCTTCAAGTTTAAGTGAACAATGAACCCCAATGGTTAATCCGTTTTCGGAAATTATTTCTAACTTTCGACAAGTAGAACAATGAATGGAACAGGTAGACGGTTGAAATCTTTGTATATATTGCTTCTATATAGTCTAAGAAACTTTTATGCAAAGCATCTAAACAGTAACATTCGCCAATTTTTTTATCTTCAAGTTTAAGTGAACAATGAACCCCAATGGTTAATCCGTTATCGGAAATTATTTGTAACTTGCGAGAAGTAGAACAATGAGTGGAACAGGTAGACGGTTGAAATCAATGTATATATTGCTTCTATATAGTCTAAGAAACATATATGCAAAGCATACAAACAGTACCATTCGCCAATTTTTTGTTCTTCAAGTTTAAGTGAACAATGAGCCCCATTGTTAATCATTTATCGGAAATTATTTGTAACTTTAAACAAGTAGAACAATGAATGGAACAGGTAGACGGTTGAAATCTTTGTATATATTGCTTCTATATAGTCTAAGAAACATATATGCAAAGCATCCAAACAGTACAATTCGCCTATTTATTGTTCATCAAGTTTAAGTGAACAACGAGCCCCATTGTTAATCCTTTAAAGGAAATTATTTGTAAATTTCGACAAGTAGAACAATGATTGGAACACGTAGACGGTTGAAATCTTTGTATATATTGCTTCCATATAGTCTAAGAAACATGTACGCAAAGCATCCAAACAGTACAATTCGCCAATTTTTTGTTCTTCAAGTTTAAGTGAACAATGAGCCCCAATGGTTAATCCGTTATCGGAAATTATTTGTAGCTTTCGACAAGTAGAACAATGAATGGAACAGGTAGACGGTTGAAATCTTTGTATATATTGCTTCTATTAATCTAAGAAACATATATGCAAAGCATCTAAACAGTAACAATCGCCAATTTTTTGATCTTCAAATTTAAGTGAACAGCGAGCCCCATTGATAATCATGAAATGGAAATTATTTGTAACTTTCTACAAGTAGAACAATGAATAGTACAGGTAGACGGGTGAAATCTTTCTATATATTGCTTCTAAATAGTCTAAGAAACATCTATGCAAAGCATCCAAACAGTACAATTCGCCACTTTTATGTTCTTCAAGTTTATGTGAACTACGAGCCCCATTGTTAATCCTTTAACGGAAATTAATTGTAACTTTCTACAAGTAGAACAATGATTGGAACACGGTGACGGTTAAAATCTTTGTATATATTGCTTCCATATAGTCTAAGAAACATATATGCAAAGCATCCAAACAGTACCATTCGCCAATTTTTTGTTCTTCAAGTTTAAGTGAACAATGAGCCCCAATGGTTAATCCGTTATCGGAAATTATTTGTAGCTTTCGACAAGTAGAACAATGAATGGAACAGGTAGACGGTTGAAATCTTTGTATATATTGCTTCTATTAATCTAAGAAACATATATGCAAAGCATCCAAACAGTACAATTCGCCAATTATTTCATCTTCAAGATTAAGTGAACTACGAGCCCCATTGTTAACATTTTAACGGAAATTATTTGTAACTTGCGACAAGTAGAACAATGAGTGGAACAGGTAGACGGTTGAAATCAATGTATATATTGCTTCTATATAGTCTAAGAAACATATATGCAAAGCATCCAAACAGTACCATTCGCCAATTTTTTGTTCTTCAAGTTTAAGTGAACAATGAGCCCCATTGTTAATCCATTATCGGAAATTATTTGTAATTTTCGACAAGTGGAACAATGAATCGAACAGGTAGACGGTTGAAATCTTTGTATATATTGCTTCTATATAATCTAAAAAACATATATGCAAAGCATCCAAACAGTACAATTCGCCAATTTTTTGTTCTTCAAGTTTAAGTGAACAATGAGCCCCAATGGTTAGTCCTTTATCGGTAATTATTTGTAACTTTCGACAAGTAGAACAATGAATGGAACAGGTAGACGCTTGAAATCATTGTATATATTGCTTCCATATAGTTTAAGAAACATGTACGCAAAGCATCCAAACAGTACCATTCGCCAGTTTTTTGTTCTTCAAGTTTAAGTAAACTTCGATCCCCATTGTTAATCCCTTAACGGAAATTATTTGTAACTTTCGACAAGTAGAACAGTGAATGGAACAGGTAGACGGTTGAAATCTTTGTATATATTGCTTCTATATAATCTAAGAAACATATATGCAAAGCATCTAAACAGTAACAATCGCCAATTTTTTGATCTTCAAGTTTAAGTGAACAGCGAGCCCCATTGATAATCATGGAATAGAAATTATTTGTAACTTTCTACAAGTAGAACAATGAATAGTACAGGTAGACGGGTGAAATCTTTCTATATATTGCTCCTAAATAGTCTAAGAACACATCTATGCAAAGCATCCAAACAGTACAATTCGCCAATTTTTTGTTCTTCAAGTTTAAGTGAACTACGTGCCCCATTGTTAATCCTTTAAAGGAAATTATTTGTAAATTTCGACAAGTAGAACAATGAATGGATCATGTAGACGGTAGAAATCATTGTATATATTGCTTCTATATAGTCTACGAAACATATATGCAAAGCATCCAAACAGTACCATTCGCCAATTTTTTGTTCTTCAAGTTTAAGCGAACAGTGAGCCCCAATGGTTAATCCTTTATCGGAAATTATTTGTAACTTGCGACAAGTAGAACAATGAGTGGAACAGGTAGAAGGTTGAAATCAATGTATATATTGCTTCTATATAGTCTAAGAAACATATATGCAAAGCATCCAAACAGTACCATTCGCCAATTTTTTGTTCTTCAAGTTTAAGTGAACAATGAGCCCCATTGTTAATCCTTTATCGGAAATTATTTGTAACTTGCGACAAGTAGAACAATGAGTGGAACAGGTAGACGGTTGAAATCAATGTATATATTGCTTCTATATAGTCTAAGAAACATATATGCAAAGCATCCAAACAGTACCATTCGCCAATTTTTTGTTCTTCAAGTTTAAGTGAACTACGAGCCCCATTGTCAATCCTTTAACGGAAATTAATTGTAACTTTCTACAAGTAGAACAATGATTGGAACACGTAGACGGTTGAAATCTTTGTATATATTGCTTCCATATAGTCTAAGAAACATATATGCAAAGCATCCAAACAGTACCATTCGCCAATTTTTTGTTCTTCAAGTTTAAGTGAACAGTGAGCCCCAATGGTTAATCCTTTATCGGAAATTATTTGTAACTTGCGACAAGTAGAACAATGAGTGGAACAGGTAGACGGTTGAAATCAATGTATATATTGCTTCTATATAGTCTAAGAAACATATATGCAAAGCATCCAAACAGTACCATTCGCCAATTTTTTGTTCTTCAAGTTTAAGTGAACAATGAGCCCCATTGTTAATCCATTATCGGAAATTATTTGTAACTTTCGACAAGTGGAACAATGAATCAAACAGGTAGACGGTTGAAATCTTTGTATATATTGCTTCTATATAATCTAAAAAACATATATGCAAAGCATCCAAACAGTACAATTCGCCAATTTTTTGTTCTTCAAGTTTAAGTGAACAATGAGCCCCAATGGTTAGTCCTTTATCGGTAATTATTTGTAACTTTCGACAAGTAGAACAATGAATGGAACAGGTAGACGGTTGAAATCATTGTATATATTGCTTCCATATAGTTTAAGAAACATGTACGCAAAGCATCCAAACAGTACCATTCGCCAATTTTTTGTTCTTCAAGTTTAAGTAAACTACGATCCCCATTGTTAATCCCTTAACGGAAATTATTTGTAACTTTCGACAAGTAGAACAGTGAATGGAACAGGTAGACGGTTGAAATCTTTGTATATATTTCTTCTATATAGTATTGGAAACATATATGCAAAGCATCCAAACAGTACAATTCGCCAATTTTTTGTTCTTCAAGTTTAAGTGAACAATGAGCCCCAATGGTTAATCCGTTATCGGAAATTATTTGTAGCTTTCGACAAGTAGAACAATGAATGGAACAGGTAGACGGTTGAAATCTTTGTATATATTGCTTCTATATAATCTAAGAAACATATATGCAAAGCATCTAAACAGTAACAATCGCCAATTTTTTGATCTTCAAGTTTAAGTGAACAGCGAGCCCCATTGATAATCATGAAATGGAAATTATTTGAAACTTTCTACAAGTAGAACAATGAATAGTACAGGTAGACGGGTGAAATCTTTCTATATATTGCTTCTAAATAGTCTAAGAAACATCTATGCAAAGCATCCAAACAGTACAATTCGCCAATTTTTTGTTCTTCAAGTTTATGTGAACTACGAGCCCCATTGTTAATCCTTTAACGGAAATTAATTGTAACTTTCTACAAGTAGAACAATGATTGGAACACGTAGACGGTTGAAATCTTTGTATACATTGCTTCCATATAGTCTAAGAAACATATATGCAAAGCATCCAAACAGTACCATTCGCCAATTTTTTGTTCTTCAAGTTTAAGTGAACAATGAGACCCATTGTTAATCCTTTATCGGAAATTATTTGTAACTTTCGACAAGTAGATCAATGAATGGAACAGGTAGACGGTTGAAATCTTTGTATATATTGCTTCTATATAGTCTAAGAAACATATATGCAAAGCATCCAAACAGTACAATTCGCCAATTTTTTGTTCTTCAAGTTTATGTGAACTACGAGCCCCATTGTTAATCCTTTAACGGAAATTAATTGTAACTTTCTACAAGTAGAACAATGATTGGAACACGTAGACGGTTGAAATCAATGTATATATTGCTTCCATATAGTCTAAGAAACATCTATGCAAAGCATCCAAACAGTACAATTCGCCACTTTTATGTTCTTCAAGTTTATGTGAACTACGAGCCCCATTATTAATCCTTTAACGGAAATTAATTGTAACTTTCTACAAGTAGAACAATGATTGGAACACGGTGACGGTTAAAATCTTTGTATATATTGCTTCCATATAGTCTAAGAAACATATATGCAAAGCATCCAAACAGTACCATTCGCCAATTTTTTGTTCTTCAAGTTTAAGTGAACAATGAGCCCCATTGTTAATCCTTTATCGGAAATTATTTGTAACTTCCGACAAGTAGAACAATGAATGGAACTGGTAGACGGTTGAAATCCTTGTATATATTGCTTCCATATAGTCTAAGAAACATGTACGCAAAGCATCCAAACAGTACCATTCGCCAATTTTTTGTTCTTCAAGTTTAAGTGAACAATGAGACCCATTGTTAATCCTTTATCGGAAATTATTTGTAACTTTCGACAAGTAGATCAATGAATGGACAGGTAGACGGTTGAAATCTTTGTATATATTGCTTCTATATAGTCTAAGAAACATATATGCAAAGCATCCAAACAGTACAATTCGCCAATTTTTTGTTCTTCAAGTTTAAGTGAACAATGAGCCCCAATGGTTAATCCGTTATCGGAAATTATTTGTAGCTTTCGACAAGTAGAACAATGAATGGAACAGGTAGACGTTTGAAATCTTTGTATATATTGCTTCTATTAATCTAAGAAACATATATGCAAAGCATCCAAACAGTACAATTCGCCAATTATTTCATCTTCAAGATTAAGTGAACTACGAGCCCCATTGTTAACATTTTAACGGAAATTATTTGTAACTTGCGACAAGTAGAACAATGAGTGGAACAGGTAGACGGTTGAAATCAATGTATATATTGCTTCTATATAGTCTAAGAAACATATATGCAAAGCATCCAAACAGTACCATTCGCCAATTTTTTGTTCTTCAAGTTTAAGTGAACAATGAGCCCCATTGTTAATCCATTATCGGAAATTATTTGTAATTTTCGACAAGTGGAACAATGAATCGAACAGGTAGACGGTTGAAATCTTTGTATATATTGCTTCTATATAATCTAAAAAACATATATGCAAAGCATCCAAACAGTACAATTCGCCAATTTTTTGTTCTTCAAGTTTAAGTGAACAATGAGCCCCAATGGTTAGTCCTTTATCGGTAATTATTTGTAACTTTCGACAAGTAGAACAATGAATGGAACAGGTAGACGCTTGAAATCATTGTATATATTGCTTCCATATAGTTTAAGAAACATGTACGCAAAGCATCCAAACAGTACCATTCGCCAGTTTTTTGTTCTTCAAGTTTAAGTAAACTACGATCCCCATTGTTAATCCCTTAACGGAAATTATTTGTAACTTTCGACAAGTAGAACAGTGAATGGAACAGGTAGACGGTTGAAATCTTTGTATATATTGCTTCTATATAGTATAAGAAACATATATGCAAAGCATCCAAACAGTACAATTCGCCAATTTTTTGTTCTTCAAGTTTAAGTGACCAATGAGCCCCAATGGTTAATCCGTTATCGGAAATTATTTGTAACTTTCGACAAGTAGAACAATGACTAGAACTGGTAGACGGTTGAAATCTTTGTATATATTGCTTCTATATAGTCTAAGAAACATATATGCAAAGCATCCAAACAGTACCATTCGCCAATTTTTTGTTCTTCAAGTTTAAGTGAACTACGAGCCCCATTGTTAATCCTTTAAAGGAAATTATTTGTAAATTTCGACAAGTAGAACAATGAATGGAACAGGTAGACTGTTGAAATCATTGTATATATTGCTTCTATATAGTCTAAGAAACTTTTATGCAAAGCATCTAAACAGTAACATTCGCCAATTTTTTTATCTTCAAGTTTAAGTGAACAATGAACCCCAATGGTTAATCCGTTTTCGGAAATTATTTCTAACTTTCGACAAGTAGAACAATGAATGGAACAGGTAGACGGTTGAAATCTTTGTATATATTGCTTCTATATAGTCTAAGAAACTTTTATGCAAAGCATCTAAACAGTAACATTCGCCAATTTTTTTATCTTCAAGTTTAAGTGAACAATGAACCCCAATGGTTAATCCGTTATCGGAAATTATTTGTAACTTGCGAGAAGTAGAACAATGAGTGGAACAGGTAGACGGTTGAAATCAATGTATATATTGCTTCTATATAGTCTAAGAAACATATATGCAAAGCATACAAACAGTACCATTCGCCAATTTTTTGTTCTTCAAGTTTAAGTGAACAATGAGCCCCATTGTTAATCATTTATCGGAAATTATTTGTAACTTTAAACAAGTAGAACAATGAATGGAACAGGTAGACGGTTGAAATCTTTGTATATATTGCTTCTATATAGTCTAAGAAACATATATGCAAAGCATCCAAACAGTACAATTCGCCTATTTATTGTTCATCAAGTTTAAGTGAACAACGAGCCCCATTGTTAATCCTTTAAAGGAAATTATTTGTAAATTTCGACAAGTAGAACAATGATTGGAACACGTAGACGGTTGAAATCTTTGTATATATTGCTTCCATATAGTCTAAGAAACATGTACGCAAAGCATCCAAACAGTACAATTCGCCAATTTTTTGTTCTTCAAGTTTAAGTGAACAATGAGCCCCAATGGTTAATCCGTTATCGGAAATTATTTGTAGCTTTCGACAAGTAGAACAATGAATGGAACAGGTAGACGGTTGAAATCTTTGTATATATTGCTTCTATTAATCTAAGAAACATATATGCAAAGCATCTAAACAGTAACAATCGCCAATTTTTTGATCTTCAAATTTAAGTGAACAGCGAGCCCCATTGATAATCATGAAATGGAAATTATTTGTAACTTTCTACAAGTAGAACAATGAATAGTACAGGTAGACGGGTGAAATCTTTCTATATATTGCTTCTAAATAGTCTAAGAAACATCTATGCAAAGCATCCAAACAGTACAATTCGCCACTTTTATGTTCTTCAAGTTTATGTGAACTACGAGCCCCATTGTTAATCCTTTAACGGAAATTAATTGTAACTTTCTACAAGTAGAACAATGATTGGAACACGGTGACGGTTAAAATCTTTGTATATATTGCTTCCATATAGTCTAAGAAACATATATGCAAAGCATCCAAACAGTACCATTCGCCAATTTTTTGTTCTTCAAGTTTAAGTGAACAATGAGCCCCAATGGTTAATCCGTTATCGGAAATTATTTGTAGCTTTCGACAAGTAGAACAATGAATGGAACAGGTAGACGGTTGAAATCTTTGTATATATTGCTTCTATTAATCTAAGAAACATATATGCAAAGCATCCAAACAGTACAATTCGCCAATTATTTCATCTTCAAGATTAAGTGAACTACGAGCCCCATTGTTAACATTTTAACGGAAATTATTTGTAACTTGCGACAAGTAGAACAATGAGTGGAACAGGTAGACGGTTGAAATCAATGTATATATTGCTTCTATATAGTCTAAGAAACATATATGCAAAGCATCCAAACAGTACCATTCGCCAATTTTTTGTTCTTCAAGTTTAAGTGAACAATGAGCCCCATTGTTAATCTATTATCGGAAATTATTTGTAATTTTCGACAAGTGGAACAATGAATCGAACAGGTAGACGGTTGAAATCTTTGTATATATTGCTTCTATATAATCTAAAAAACATATATGCAAAGCATCCAAACAGTACAATTCGCCAATTTTTTGTTCTTCAAGTTTAAGTGAACAATGAGCCCCAATGGTTAGTCCTTTATCGGTAATTATTTGTAACTTTCGACAAGTAGAACAATGAATGGAACAGGTAGACGCTTGAAATCATTGTATATATTGCTTCCATATAGTTTAAGAAACATGTACGCAAAGCATCCAAACAGTACCATTCGCCAGTTTTTTGTTCTTCAAGTTTAAGTAAACTTCGATCCCCATTGTTAATCCCTTAACGGAAATTATTTGTAACTTTCGACAAGTAGAACAGTGAATGGAACAGGTAGACGGTTGAAATCTTTGTATATATTGCTTCTATATAATCTAAGAAACATATATGCAAAGCATCTAAACAGTAACAATCGCCAATTTTTTGATCTTCAAGTTTAAGTGAACAGCGAGCCCCATTGATAATCATGGAATAGAAATTATTTGTAACTTTCTACAAGTAGAACAATGAATAGTACAGGTAGACGGGTGAAATCTTTCTATATATTGCTCCTAAATAGTCTAAGAACACATCTATGCAAAGCATCCAAACAGTACAATTCGCCAATTTTTTGTTCTTCAAGTTTAAGTGAACTACGTGCCCCATTGTTAATCCTTTAAAGGAAATTATTTGTAAATTTCGACAAGTAGAACAATGAATGGATCATGTAGACGGTAGAAATCATTGTATATATTGCTTCTATATAGTCTACGAAACATATATGCAAAGCATCCAAACAGTACCATTCGCCAATTTTTTGTTCTTCAAGTTTAAGCGAACAGTGAGCCCCAATGGTTAATCCTTTATCGGAAATTATTTGTAACTTGCGACAAGTAGAACAATGAGTGGAACAGGTAGAAGGTTGAAATCAATGTATATATTGCTTCTATATAGTCTAAGAAACATATATGCAAAGCATCCAAACAGTACCATTCGCCAATTTTTTGTTCTTCAAGTTTAAGTGAACAATGAGCCCCATTGTTAATCCTTTATCGGAAATTATTTGTAACTTGCGACAAGTAGAACAATGAGTGGAACAGGTAGACGGTTGAAATCAATGTATATATTGCTTCTATATAGTCTAAGAAACATATATGCAAAGCATCCAAACAGTACCATTCGCCAATTTTTTGTTCTTCAAGTTTAAGTGAACTACGAGCCCCATTGTCAATCCTTTAACGGAAATTAATTGTAACTTTCTACAAGTAGAACAATGATTGGAACACGTAGACGGTTGAAATCTTTGTATATATTGCTTCCATATAGTCTAAGAAACATATATGCAAAGCATCCAAACAGTACCATTCGCCAATTTTTTGTTCTTCAAGTTTAAGTGAACAGTGAGCCCCAATGGTTAATCCTTTATCGGAAATTATTTGTAACTTGCGACAAGTAGAACAATGAGTGGAACAGGTAGACGGTTGAAATCAATGTATATATTGCTTCTATATAGTCTAAGAAACATATATGCAAAGCATCCAAACAGTACCATTCGCCAATTTTTTGTTCTTCAAGTTTAAGTGAACAATGAGCCCCATTGTTAATCCATTATCGGAAATTATTTGTAACTTTCGACAAGTGGAACAATGAATCAAACAGGTAGACGGTTGAAATCTTTGTATATATTGCTTCTATATAATCTAAAAAACATATATGCAAAGCATCCAAACAGTACAATTCGCCAATTTTTTGTTCTTCAAGTTTAAGTGAACAATGAGCCCCAATGGTTAGTCCTTTATCGGTAATTATTTGTAACTTTCGACAAGTAGAACAATGAATGGAACAGGTAGACGGTTGAAATCATTGTATATATTGCTTCCATATAGTTTAAGAAACATGTACGCAAAGCATCCAAACAGTACCATTCGCCAATTTTTTGTTCTTCAAGTTTAAGTAAACTACGATCCCCATTGTTAATCCCTTAACGGAAATTATTTGTAACTTTCGACAAGTAGAACAGTGAATGGAACAGGTAGACGGTTGAAATCTTTGTATATATTTCTTCTATATAGTATTGGAAACATATATGCAAAGCATCCAAACAGTACAATTCGCCAATTTTTTGTTCTTCAAGTTTAAGTGAACAATGAGCCCCAATGGTTAATCCGTTATCGGAAATTATTTGTAGCTTTCGACAAGTAGAACAATGAATGGAACAGGTAGACGGTTGAAATCTTTGTATATATTGCTTCTATATAATCTAAGAAACATATATGCAAAGCATCTAAACAGTAACAATCGCCAATTTTTTGATCTTCAAGTTTAAGTGAACAGCGAGCCCCATTGATAATCATGGAATAGAAATTATTTGTAACTTTCTACAAGTAGAACAATGAATAGTACAGGTAGACGGGTGAAATCTTTCTATATATTGCTCCTAAATAGTCTAAGAACACATCTATGCAAAGCATCCAAACAGTACAATTCGCCAATTTTTTGTTCTTCAAGTTTAAGTGAACTACGTGCCCCATTGTTAATCCTTTAAAGGAAATTATTTGTAAATTTCGACAAGTAGAACAATGAATGGATCATGTAGACGGTAGAAATCATTGTATATATTGCTTCTATATAGTCTACGAAACATATATGCAAAGCATCCAAACAGTACCATTCGCCAATTTTTTGTTCTTCAAGTTTAAGCGAACAGTGAGCCCCAATGGTTAATCCTTTATCGGAAATTATTTGTAACTTGCGACAAGTAGAACAATGAGTGGAACAGGTAGAAGGTTGAAATCAATGTATATATTGCTTCTATATAGTCTAAGAAACATATATGCAAAGCATCCAAACAGTACCATTCGCCAATTTTTTGTTCTTCAAGTTTAAGTGAACAATGAGCCCCATTGTTAATCCTTTATCGGAAATTATTTGTAACTTGCGACAAGTAGAACAATGAGTGGAACAGGTAGACGGTTGAAATCAATGTATATATTGCTTCTATATAGTCTAAGAAACATATATGCAAAGCATCCAAACAGTACCATTCGCCAATTTTTTGTTCTTCAAGTTTAAGTGAACTACGAGCCCCATTGTCAATCCTTTAACGGAAATTAATTGTAACTTTCTACAAGTAGAACAATGATTGGAACACGTAGACGGTTGAAATCTTTGTATATATTGCTTCCATATAGTCTAAGAAACATATATGCAAAGCATCCAAACAGTACCATTCGCCAATTTTTTGTTCTTCAAGTTTAAGTGAACAGTGAGCCCCAATGGTTAATCCTTTATCGGAAATTATTTGTAACTTGCGACAAGTAGAACAATGAGTGGAACAGGTAGACGGTTGAAATCAATGTATATATTGCTTCTATATAGTCTAAGAAACATATATGCAAAGCATCCAAACAGTACCATTCGCCAATTTTTTGTTCTTCAAGTTTATGTGAACTACGAGCCCCATTGTTAATCCTTTAACGGAAATTAATTGTAACTTTCTACAAGTAGAACAATGATTGGAACACGTAGACGGTTGAAATCTTTGTATACATTGCTTCCATATAGTCTAAGAAACATATATGCAAAGCATCCAAACAGTACCATTCGCCAATTTTTTGTTCTTCAAGTTTAAGTGAACAATGAGACCCATTGTTAATCCTTTATCGGAAATTATTTGTAACTTTCGACAAGTAGATCAATGAATGGAACAGGTAGACGGTTGAAATCTTTGTATATATTGCTTCTATATAGTCTAAGAAACATATATGCAAAGCATCCAAACAGTACCATTCGCCAATTTTTTGTTCTTCAAGTTTAAGTGAACTACGAGCCCCATTGTTAATCCTTTAAAGGAAATTATTTGTAAATTTCGACAAGTAGAACAATGGATTGAACAGGTAGACTGTTGAAATTATTGTATATATTGCTTCTATATAGTCTAAGAAACATATATGCAAATCATCCAAACAGTACAATTCGCCAATTTCTTGTTCTTCAAGTTTAAGTAAACTACGATTCCCATTGTTAATCCCTTAACGGAAATTATTTCTAACTTTCGACAAGTAGAACAATGAATGGAACAGGTAGACGGTTGAAATCTTTGTATATATTGCTTCCATATAGTCTAAGAAACATGTACGCAATGCATCCAAACAGTACCGTTCGCCAATTTTTTGTTCTTCAAGTTTAAGTGAACTACGAGCCCCATTGTTAATCCTTTAAAGGAAATTATTTGTAAATTTCGACAAGTAGAACATTGAATGGAACAGGTAGACGGTTGAAATCTTTGTATATATTGCTTCTATATAGTATAAGAAACATATATGCAAAGCATCCAAACAGTACAATTCGCCAATTTTTTGTTCTTCAAGTTTAAGTGACCAATGAGCCCCAATGGTTAATCCGTTATCGGAAATTATTTCTAACTTTCGACAAGTAGAACAATGAATGGAACAGGTAGACGGTTGAAATCTTTGTATATATTGCTTCTATATAGTCTAAGAAACTTTTATGCAAAGCATCTAAACAGTAACATTCGCCAATTTTTTTATCTTCAAGTTTAAGTGAACAATGAACCCCAATGGTTAATCCGTTATCGGAAATTATTTGTAACTTGCGAGAAGTAGAACAATGAGTGGAACAGGTAGACGGTTGAAATCAATGTATATATTGCTTCTATATAGTCTAAGAAACATATATGCAAAGCATACAAACAGTACCATTCGCCAATTTTTTGTTCTTCATGTTTAAGTGAACAATGAGCCCCATTGTTAATCATTTATCGGAAATTATTTGTAACTTTAAACAAGTAGAACAATGAATGGAACAGGTAGACGGTTGAAATCTTTGTATATATTGCTTCTATATAGTCTAAGAAACATATATGCAAAGCATCCAAACAGTACAATTCGCCTATTTATTGTTCATCAAGTTTAAGTGAACAACGAGCCCCATTGTTAATCCTTTAAAGGAAATTATTTGTAAATTTCGACAAGTAGAACAATGATTGGAACACGTAGACGGTTGAAATCTTTGTATATATTGCTTCCATATAGTCTAAGAAACATGTACGCAAAGCATCCAAACAGTACAATTCGCCAATTTTTTGTTCTTCAAGTTTAAGTGAACAATGAGCCCCAATGGTTAATCCGTTATCGGAAATTATTTGTAGCTTTCGACAAGTAGAACAATGAATGGAACAGGTAGACGGTTGAAATCTTTGTATATATTGCTTCTATTAATCTAAGAAACATATATGCAAAGCATCTAAACAGTAACAATCGCCAATTTTTTGATCTTCAAATTTAAGTGAACAGCGAGCCCCATTGATAATCATGAAATGGAAATTATTTGTAACTTTCTACAAGTAGAACAATGAATAGTACAGGTAGACGGGTGAAATCTTTCTATATATTGCTTCTAAATAGTCTAAGAAACATCTATGCAAAGCATCGAAACAGTACAATTCGCCACTTTTATGTTCTTCAAGTTTATGTGAACTACGAGCCCCATTATTAATCCTTTAACGGAAATTAATTGTAACTTTCTACAAGTAGAACAATGATTGGAACACGGTGACGGTTAAAATCTTTGTATATATTGCTTCCATATAGTCTAAGAAACATATATGCAAAGCATCCAAACAGTACCATTCGCCAATTTTTTGTTCTTCAAGTTTAAGTGAACAATGAGCCCCATTGTTAATCCTTTATCGGAAATTATTTGTAACTTCCGACAAGTAGAACAATGAATGGAACTGGTAGACGGTTGAAATCCTTGTATATATTGCTTCCATATAGTCTAAGAAACATGTACGCAAAGCATCCAAACAGTACCATTCGCCAATTTTTTGTTCTTCAAGTTTAAGTGAACAATGAGACCCATTGTTAATCCTTTATCGGAAATTATTTGTAACTTTCGACAAGTAGATCAATGAATGGAACAGGTAGACGGTTGAAATCTTTGTATATATTGCTTCTATATAGTCTAAGAAACATATATGCAAAGCATCCAAACAGTACAATTCGCCAATTTTTTGTTCTTCAAGTTTAAGTGAACAATGAGCCCCAATGGTTAATCCGTTATCGGAAATTATTTGTAGCTTTCGACAAGTAGAACAATGAATGGAACAGGTAGACGGTTGAAATCTTTGTATATATTGCTTCTATTAATCTAAGAAACATATATGCAAAGCATCCAAACAGTACAATTCGCCAATTATTTCATCTTCAAGATTAAGTGAACTACGAGCCCCATTGTTAACATTTTAACGGAAATTATTTGTAACTTGCGACAAGTAGAACAATGAGTGGAACAGGTAGACGGTTGAAATCAATGTATATATTGCTTCTATATAGTCTAAGAAACATATATGCAAAGCATCCAAACAGTACCATTCGCCAATTTTTTGTTCTTCAAGTTTAAGTGAACAATGAGACCCATTGTTAATCCATTATCGGAAATTATTTGTAATTTTCGACAAGTGGAACAATGAATCGAACAGGTAGACGGTTGAAATCTTTGTATATATTGCTTCTATATAATCTAAAAAACATATATGCAAAGCATCCAAACAGTACAATTCGCCAATTTTTTGTTCTTCAAGTTTAAGTGAACAATGAGCCCCAATGGTTAGTCCTTTATCGGTAATTATTTGTAACTTTCGACAAGTAGAACAATGAATGGAACAGGTAGACGCTTGAAATCATTGTATATATTGCTTCCATATAGTTTAAGAAACATGTACGCAAAGCATCCAAACAGTACCATTCGCCAGTTTTTTGTTCTTCAAGTTTAAGTAAACTTCGATCCCCATTGTTAATCCCTTAACGGAAATTATTTGTAACTTTCGACAAGTAGAACAGTGAATGGAACAGGTAGACGGTTGAAATCTTTGTATATATTGCTTCTATATAATCTAAGAAACATATATGCAAAGCATCTAAACAGTAACAATCGCCAATTTTTTGATCTTCAAGTTTAAGTGAACAGCGAGCCCCATTGATAATCATGGAATAGAAATTATTTGTAACTTTCTACAAGTAGAACAATGAATAGTACAGGTAGACGGGTGAAATCTTTCTATATATTGCTCCTAAATAGTCTAAGAACACATCTATGCAAAGCATCCAAACAGTACAATTCGCCAATTTTTTGTTCTTCAAGTTTAAGTGAACTACGTGCCCCATTGTTAATCCTTTAAAGGAAATTATTTGTAAATTTCGACAAGTAGAACAATGAATGGATCATGTAGACGGTAGAAATCATTGTATATATTGCTTCTATATAGTCTACGAAACATATATGCAAAGCATCCAAACAGTACCATTCGCCAATTTTTTGTTCTTCAAGTTTAAGCGAACAGTGAGCCCCAATGGTTAATCCTTTATCGGAAATTATTTGTAACTTGCGACAAGTAGAACAATGAGTGGAACAGGTAGAAGGTTGAAATCAATGTATATATTGCTTCTATATAGTCTAAGAAACATATATGCAAAGCATCCAAACAGTACCATTCGCCAATTTTTTGTTCTTCAAGTTTAAGTGAACAATGAGCCCCATTGTTAATCCTTTATCGGAAATTATTTGTAACTTGCGACAAGTAGAACAATGAGTGGAACAGGTAGACGGTTGAAATCAATGTATATATTGCTTCTATATAGTCTAAGAAACATATATGCAAAGCATCCAAACAGTACCATTCGCCAATTTTTTGTTCTTCAAGTTTAAGTGAACTACGAGCCCCATTGTCAATCCTTTAACGGAAATTAATTGTAACTTTCTACAAGTAGAACAATGATTGGAACACGTAGACGGTTGAAATCTTTGTATATATTGCTTCCATATAGTCTAAGAAACATATATGCAAAGCATCCAAACAGTACCATTCGCCAATTTTTTGTTCTTCAAGTTTAAGTGAACAGTGAGCCCCAATGGTTAATCCTTTATCGGAAATTATTTGTAACTTGCGACAAGTAGAACAATGAGTGGAACAGGTAGACGGTTGAAATCAATGTATATATTGCTTCTATATAGTCTAAGAAACATATATGCAAAGCATCCAAACAGTACAATTCGCCAATTTTTTGTTCTTCAAGTTTAAGTGAACAATGAGCCCCAATGGTTAATCCGTTATCGGAAATTATTTGTAGCTTTCGACAAGTAGAACAATGAATGGAACAGGTAGACGGTTGAAATCTTTGTATATATTGCTTCTATATAATCTAAGAAACATATATGCAAAGCATCTAAACAGTAACAATCGCCAATTTTTTGATCTTCAAGTTTAAGTGAACAGCGAGCCCCATTGATAATCATGAAATGGAAATTATTTGAAACTTTCTACAAGTAGAACAATGAATAGTACAGGTAGACGGGTGAAATCTTTCTATATATTGCTTCTAAATAGTCTAAGAAACATCTATGCAAAGCATCCAAACAGTACAATTCGCCAATTTTTTGTTCTTCAAGTTTATGTGAACTACGAGCCCCATTGTTAATCCTTTAACGGAAATTAATTGTAACTTTCTACAAGTAGAACAATGATTGGAACACGTAGACGGTTGAAATCTTTGTATACATTGCTTCCATATAGTCTAAGAAACATATATGCAAAGCATCCAAACAGTACCATTCGCCAATTTTTTGTTCTTCAAGTTTAAGTGAACAATGAGACCCATTGTTAATCCTTTATCGGAAATTATTTGTAACTTTCGACAAGTAGATCAATGAATGGAACAGGTAGACGGTTGAAATCTTTGTATATATTGCTTCTATATAGTCTAAGAAACATATATGCAAAGCATCCAAACAGTACAATTCGCCAATTTTTTGTTCTTCAAGTTTATGTGAACTACGAGCCCCATTGTTAATCCTTTAACGGAAATTAATTGTAACTTTCTACAAGTAGAACAATGATTGGAACACGTAGACGGTTGAAATCAATGTATATATTGCTTCTATATAGTCTAAGAAACATCTATGCAAAGCATCCAAACAGTACAATTCGCCACTTTTATGTTCTTCAAGTTTATGTGAACTACGAGCCCCATTATTAATCCTTTAACGGAAATTAATTGTAACTTTCTACAAGTAGAACAATGATTGGAACACGGTGACGGTTAAAATCTTTGTATATATTGCTTCCATATAGTCTAAGAAACATACATGCAAAGCATCCAAACAGTACCATTCGCCAATTTTTTGTTCTTCAAGTTTAAGTGAACAATGAGCCCCATTGTTAATCCTTTATCGGAAATTATTTGTAACTTCCGACAAGTAGAACAATGAATGGAACTGGTAGACGGTTGAAATCCTTGTATATATTGCTTCCATATAGTCTAAGAAACATGTACGCAAAGCATCCAAACAGTACCATTCGCCAATTTTTTGTTCTTCAAGTTTAAGTGAACAATGAGACCCATTGTTAATCCTTTATCGGAAATTATTTGTAACTTTCGACAAGTAGATCAATGAATGGACAGGTAGACGGTTGAAATCTTTGTATATATTGCTTCTATATAGTCTAAGAAACATATATGCAAAGCATCCAAACAGTACAATTCGCCAATTTTTTGTTCTTCAAGTTTAAGTGAACAATGAGCCCCAATGGTTAATCCGTTATCGGAAATTATTTGTAGCTTTCGACAAGTAGAACAATGAATGGAACAGGTAGACGTTTGAAATCTTTGTATATATTGCTTCTATTAATCTAAGAAACATATATGCAAAGCATCCAAACAGTACAATTCGCCAATTATTTCATCTTCAAGATTAAGTGAACTACGAGCCCCATTGTTAACATTTTAACGGAAATTATTTGTAACTTGCGACAAGTAGAACAATGAGTGGAACAGGTAGACGGTTGAAATCAATGTATATATTGCTTCTATATAGTCTAAGAAACATATATGCAAAGCATCCAAACAGTACCATTCGCCAATTTTTTGTTCTTCAAGTTTAAGTGAACAATGAGCCCCATTGTTAATCCATTATCGGAAATTATTTGTAATTTTCGACAAGTGGAACAATGAATCGAACAGGTAGACGGTTGAAATCTTTGTATATATTGCTTCTATATAATCTAAAAAACATATATGCAAAGCATCCAAACAGTACAATTCGCCAATTTTTTGTTCTTCAAGTTTAAGTGAACAATGAGCCCCAATGGTTAGTCCTTTATCGGTAATTATTTGTAACTTTCGACAAGTAGAACAATGAATGGAACAGGTAGACGCTTGAAATCATTGTATATATTGCTTCCATATAGTTTAAGAAACATGTACGCAAAGCATCCAAACAGTACCATTCGCCAGTTTTTTGTTCTTCAAGTTTAAGTAAACTACGATCCCCATTGTTAATCCCTTAACGGAAATTATTTGTAACTTTCGACAAGTAGAACAGTGAATGGAACAGGTAGACGGTTGAAATCTTTGTATATATTGCTTCTATATAGTATAAGAAACATATATGCAAAGCATCCAAACAGTACAATTCGCCAATTTTTTGTTCTTCAAGTTTAAGTGACCAATGAGCCCCAATGGTTAATCCGTTATCGGAAATTATTTGTAACTTTCGACAAGTAGAACAATGACTAGAACTGGTAGACGGTTGAAATCTTTGTATATATTGCTTCTATATAGTCTAAGAAACATATATGCAAAGCATCCAAACAGTACCATTCGCCAATTTTTTGTTCTTCAAGTTTAAGTGAACTACGAGCCCCATTGTTAATCCTTTAAAGGAAATTATTTGTAAATTTCGACAAGTAGAACAATGAATGGAACAGGTAGACTGTTGAAATCATTGTATATATTGCTTCTATATAGTCTAAGAAACTTTTATGCAAAGCATCTAAACAGTAACATTCGCCAATTTTTTTATCTTCAAGTTTAAGTGAACAATGAACCCCAATGGTTAATCCGTTTTCGGAAATTATTTCTAACTTTCGACAAGTAGAACAATGAATGGAACAGGTAGACGGTTGAAATCTTTGTATATATTGCTTCTATATAGTCTAAGAAACTTTTATGCAAAGCATCTAAACAGTAACATTCGCCAATTTTTTTATCTTCAAGTTTAAGTGAACAATGAACCCCAATGGTTAATCCGTTATCGGAAATTATTTGTAACTTGCGAGAAGTAGAACAATGAGTGGAACAGGTAGACGGTTGAAATCAATGTATATATTGCTTCTATATAGTCTAAGAAACATATATGCAAAGCATACAAACAGTACCATTCGCCAATTTTTTGTTCTTCAAGTTTAAGTGAACAATGAGCCCCATTGTTAATCATTTATCGGAAATTATTTGTAACTTTAAACAAGTAGAACAATGAATGGAACAGGTAGACGGTTGAAATCTTTGTATATATTGCTTCTATATAGTCTAAGAAACATATATGCAAAGCATCCAAACAGTACAATTCGCCTATTTATTGTTCATCAAGTTTAAGTGAACAACGAGCCCCATTGTTAATCCTTTAAAGGAAATTATTTGTAAATTTCGACAAGTAGAACAATGATTGGAACACGTAGACGGTTGAAATCTTTGTATATATTGCTTCCATATAGTCTAAGAAACATGTACGCAAAGCATCCAAACAGTACAATTCGCCAATTTTTTGTTCTTCAAGTTTAAGTGAACAATGAGCCCCAATGGTTAATCCGTTATCGGAAATTATTTGTAGCTTTCGACAAGTAGAACAATGAATGGAACAGGTAGACGGTTGAAATCTTTGTATATATTGCTTCTATTAATCTAAGAAACATATATGCAAAGCATCTAAACAGTAACAATCGCCAATTTTTTGATCTTCAAATTTAAGTGAACAGCGAGCCCCATTGATAATCATGAAATGGAAATTATTTGTAACTTTCTACAAGTAGAACAATGAATAGTACAGGTAGACGGGTGAAATCTTTCTATATATTGCTTCTAAATAGTCTAAGAAACATCTATGCAAAGCATCCAAACAGTACAATTCGCCACTTTTATGTTCTTCAAGTTTATGTGAACTACGAGCCCCATTGTTAATCCTTTAACGGAAATTAATTGTAACTTTCTACAAGTAGAACAATGATTGGAACACGGTGACGGTTAAAATCTTTGTATATATTGCTTCCATATAGTCTAAGAAACATATATGCAAAGCATCCAAACAGTACCATTCGCCAATTTTTTGTTCTTCAAGTTTAAGTGAACAATGAGCCCCAATGGTTAATCCGTTATCGGAAATTATTTGTAGCTTTCGACAAGTAGAACAATGAATGGAACAGGTAGACGGTTGAAATCTTTGTATATATTGCTTCTATTAATCTAAGAAACATATATGCAAAGCATCCAAACAGTACAATTCGCCAATTATTTCATCTTCAAGATTAAGTGAACTACGAGCCCCATTGTTAACATTTTAACGGAAATTATTTGTAACTTGCGACAAGTAGAACAATGAGTGGAACAGGTAGACGGTTGAAATCAATGTATATATTGCTTCTATATAGTCTAAGAAACATATATGCAAAGCATCCAAACAGTACCATTCGCCAATTTTTTGTTCTTCAAGTTTAAGTGAACAATGAGCCCCATTGTTAATCCATTATCGGAAATTATTTGTAATTTTCGACAAGTGGAACAATGAATCGAACAGGTAGACGGTTGAAATCTTTGTATATATTGCTTCTATATAATCTAAAAAACATATATGCAAAGCATCCAAACAGTACAATTCGCCAATTTTTTGTTCTTCAAGTTTAAGTGAACAATGAGCCCCAATGGTTAGTCCTTTATCGGTAATTATTTGTAACTTTCGACAAGTAGAACAATGAATGGAACAGGTAGACGCTTGAAATCATTGTATATATTGCTTCCATATAGTTTAAGAAACATGTACGCAAAGCATCCAAACAGTACCATTCGCCAGTTTTTTGTTCTTCAAGTTTAAGTAAACTTCGATCCCCATTGTTAATCCCTTAACGGAAATTATTTGTAACTTTCGACAAGTAGAACAGTGAATGGAACAGGTAGACGGTTGAAATCTTTGTATATATTGCTTCTATATAATCTAAGAAACATATATGCAAAGCATCTAAACAGTAACAATCGCCAATTTTTTGATCTTCAAGTTTAAGTGAACAGCGAGCCCCATTGATAATCATGGAATAGAAATTATTTGTAACTTTCTACAAGTAGTACAATGAATAGTACAGGTAGACGGGTGAAATCTTTCTATATATTGCTCCTAAATAGTCTAAGAACACATCTATGCAAAGCATCCAAACAGTACAATTCGCCAATTTTTTGTTCTTCAAGTTTAAGTGAACTACGTGCCCCATTGTTAATCCTTTAAAGGAAATTATTTGTAAATTTCGACAAGTAGAACAATGAATGGATCATGTAGACGGTAGAAATCATTGTATATATTGCTTCTATATAGTCTACGAAACATATATGCAAAGCATCCAAACAGTACCATTCGCCAATTTTTTGTTCTTCAAGTTTAAGCGAACAGTGAGCCCCAATGGTTAATCCTTTATCGGAAATTATTTGTAACTTGCGACAAGTAGAACAATGAGTGGAACAGGTAGAAGGTTGAAATCAATGTATATATTGCTTCTATATAGTCTAAGAAACATATATGCAAAGCATCCAAACAGTACCATTCGCCAATTTTTTGTTCTTCAAGTTTAAGTGAACAATGAGCCCCATTGTTAATCCTTTATCGGAAATTATTTGTAACTTGCGACAAGTAGAACAATGAGTGGAACAGGTAGACGGTTGAAATCAATGTATATATTGCTTCTATATAGTCTAAGAAACATATATGCAAAGCATCCAAACAGTACCATTCGCCAATTTTTTGTTCTTCAAGTTTAAGTGAACTACGAGCCCCATTGTCAATCCTTTAACGGAAATTAATTGTAACTTTCTACAAGTAGAACAATGATTGGAACACGTAGACGGTTGAAATCTTTGTATATATTGCTTCCATATAGTCTAAGAAACATATATGCAAAGCATCCAAACAGTACCATTCGCCAATTTTTTGTTCTTCAAGTTTAAGTGAACAGTGAGCCCCAATGGTTAATCCTTTATCGGAAATTATTTGTAACTTGCGACAAGTAGAACAATGAGTGGAACAGGTAGACGGTTGAAATCAATGTATATATTGCTTCTATATAGTCTAAGAAACATATATGCAAAGCATCCAAACAGTACCATTCGCCAATTTTTTGTTCTTCAAGTTTAAGTGAACAATGAGCCCCATTGTTAATCCATTATCGGAAATTATTTGTAACTTTCGACAAGTGGAACAATGAATCAAACAGGTAGACGGTTGAAATCTTTGTATATATTGCTTCTATATAATCTAAAAAACATATATGCAAAGCATCCAAACAGTACAATTCGCCAATTTTTTGTTCTTCAAGTTTAAGTGAACAATGAGCCCCAATGGTTAGTCCTTTATCGGTAATTATTTGTAACTTTCGACAAGTAGAACAATGAATGGAACAGGTAGACGGTTGAAATCATTGTATATATTGCTTCCATATAGTTTAAGAAACATGTACGCAAAGCATCCAAACAGTACCATTCGCCAATTTTTTGTTCTTCAAGTTTAAGTAAACTACGATCCCCATTGTTAATCCCTTAACGGAAATTATTTGTAACTTTCGACAAGTAGAACAGTGAATGGAACAGGTAGACGGTTGAAATCTTTGTATATATTTCTTCTATATAGTATTGGAAACATATATGCAAAGCATCCAAACAGTACAATTCGCCAATTTTTTGTTCTTCAAGTTTAAGTGAACAATGAGCCCCAATGGTTAATCCGTTATCGGAAATTATTTGTAGCTTTCGACAAGTAGAACAATGAATGGAACAGGTAGACGGTTGAAATCTTTGTATATATTGCTTCTATATAATCTAAGAAACATATATGCAAAGCATCTAAACAGTAACAATCGCCAATTTTTTGATCTTCAAGTTTAAGTGAACAGCGAGCCCCATTGATAATCATGAAATGGAAATTATTTGAAACTTTCTACAAGTAGAACAATGAATAGTACAGGTAGACGGGTGAAATCTTTCTATATATTGCTTCTAAATAGTCTAAGAAACATCTATGCAAAGCATCCAAACAGTACAATTCGCCAATTTTTTGTTCTTCAAGTTTATGTGAACTACGAGCCCCATTGTTAATCCTTTAACGGAAATTAATTGTAACTTTCTACAAGTAGAACAATGATTGGAACACGTAGACGGTTGAAATCTTTGTATACATTGCTTCCATATAGTCTAAGAAACATATATGCAAAGCATCCAAACAGTACCATTCGCCAATTTTTTGTTCTTCAAGTTTAAGTGAACAATGAGACCCATTGTTAATCCTTTATCGGAAATTATTTGTAACTTTCGACAAGTAGATCAATGAATGGAACAGGTAGACGGTTGAAATCTTTGTATATATTGCTTCTATATAGTCTAAGAAACATATATGCAAAGCATCCAAACAGTACCATTCGCCAATTTTTTGTTCTTCAAGTTTAAGTGAACTACGAGCCCCATTGTTAATCCTTTAAAGGAAATTATTTGTAAATTTCGACAAGTAGAACAATGGATTGAACAGGTAGACTGTTGAAATTATTGTATATATTGCTTCTATATAGTCTAAGAAACATATATGCAAATCATCCAAACAGTACAATTCGCCAATTTCTTGTTCTTCAAGTTTAAGTAAACTACGATTCCCATTGTTAATCCCTTAACGGAAATTATTTCTAACTTTCGACAAGTAGAACAATGAATGGAACAGGTAGACGGTTGAAATCTTTGTATATATTGCTTCCATATAGTCTAAGAAACATGTACGCAATGCATCCAAACAGTACCGTTCGCCAATTTTTTGTTCTTCAAGTTTAAGTGAACTACGAGCCCCATTGTTAATCCTTTAAAGGAAATTATTTGTAAATTTCGACAAGTAGAACATTGAATGGAACAGGTAGACGGTTGAAATCTTTGTATATATTGCTTCTATATAGTATAAGAAACATATATGCAAAGCATCCAAACAGTACAATTCGCCAATTTTTTGTTCTTCAAGTTTAAGTGACCAATGAGCCCCAATGGTTAATCCGTTATCGGAAATTATTTCTAACTTTCGACAAGTAGAACAATGAATGGAACAGGTAGACGGTTGAAATCTTTGTATATATTGCTTCTATATAGTCTAAGAAACTTTTATGCAAAGCATCTAAACAGTAACATTCGCCAATTTTTTTATCTTCAAGTTTAAGTGAACAATGAACCCCAATGGTTAATCCGTTATCGGAAATTATTTGTAACTTGCGAGAAGTAGAACAATGAGTGGAACAGGTAGACGGTTGAAATCAATGTATATATTGCTTCTATATAGTCTAAGAAACATATATGCAAAGCATACAAACAGTACCATTCGCCAATTTTTTGTTCTTCATGTTTAAGTGAACAATGAGCCCCATTGTTAATCATTTATCGGAAATTATTTGTAACTTTAAACAAGTAGAACAATGAATGGAACAGGTAGACGGTTGAAATCTTTGTATATATTGCTTCTATATAGTCTAAGAAACATATATGCAAAGCATCCAAACAGTACAATTCGCCTATTTATTGTTCATCAAGTTTAAGTGAACAACGAGCCCCATTGTTAATCCTTTAAAGGAAATTATTTGTAAATTTCGACAAGTAGAACAATGATTGGAACACGTAGACGGTTGAAATCTTTGTATATATTGCTTCCATATAGTCTAAGAAACATGTACGCAAAGCATCCAAACAGTACAATTCGCCAATTTTTTGTTCTTCAAGTTTAAGTGAACAATGAGCCCCAATGGTTAATCCGTTATCGGAAATTATTTGTAGCTTTCGACAAGTAGAACAATGAATGGAACAGGTAGACGGTTGAAATCTTTGTATATATTGCTTCTATTAATCTAAGAAACATATATGCAAAGCATCTAAACAGTAACAATCGCCAATTTTTTGATCTTCAAATTTAAGTGAACAGCGAGCCCCATTGATAATCATGAAATGGAAATTATTTGTAACTTTCTACAAGTAGAACAATGAATAGTACAGGTAGACGGGTGAAATCTTTCTATATATTGCTTCTAAATAGTCTAAGAAACATCTATGCAAAGCATCCAAACAGTACAATTCGCCACTTTTATGTTCTTCAAGTTTATGTGAACTACGAGCCCCATTGTTAATCCTTTAACGGAAATTAATTGTAACTTTCTACAAGTAGAACAATGATTGGAACACGGTGACGGTTAAAATCTTTGTATATATTGCTTCCATATAGTCTAAGAAACATATATGCAAAGCATCCAAACAGTACCATTCGCCAATTTTTTGTTCTTCAAGTTTAAGTGAACAATGAGCCCCAATGGTTAATCCGTTATCGGAAATTATTTGTAGCTTTCGACAAGTAGAACAATGAATGGAACAGGTAGACGGTTGAAATCTTTGTATATATTGCTTCTATTAATCTAAGAAACATATATGCAAAGCATCCAAACAGTACAATTCGCCAATTATTTCATCTTCAAGATTAAGTGAACCACGAGCCCCATTGTTAACATTTTAACGGAAATTATTTGTAACTTGCGACAAGTAGAACAATGAGTGGAACAGGTAGACGGTTGAAATCAATGTATATATTGCTTCTATATAGTCTAAGAAACATATATGCAAAGCATCCAAACAGTACCATTCGCCAATTTTTTGTTCTTCAAGTTTAAGTGAACAATGAGCCCCATTGTTAATCCATTATCGGAAATTATTTGTAATTTTCGACAAGTGGAACAATGAATCGAACAGGTAGACGGTTGAAATCTTTGTATATATTGCTTCTATATAATCTAAAAAACATATATGCAAAGCATCCAAACAGTACAATTCGCCAATTTTTTGTTCTTCAAGTTTAAGTGAACAATGAGCCCCAATGGTTAGTCCTTTATCGGTAATTATTTGTAACTTTCGACAAGTAGAACAATGAATGGAACAGGTAGACGCTTGAAATCATTGTATATATTGCTTCCATATAGTTTAAGAAACATGTACGCAAAGCATCCAAACAGTACCATTCGCCAGTTTTTTGTTCTTCAAGTTTAAGTAAACTACGATCCCCATTGTTAATCCCTTAACGGAAATTATTTGTAACTTTCGACAAGTAGAACAGTGAATGGAACAGGTAGACGGTTGAAATCTTTGTATATATTGCTTCTATATAATCTAAGAAACATATATGCAAAGCATCTAAACAGTAACAATCGCCAATTTTTTGATCTTCAAGTTTAAGTGAACAGCGAGCCCCATTGATAATCATGGAATAGAAATTATTTGTAACTTTCTACAAGTAGAACAATGAATAGTACAGGTAGACGGGTGAAATCTTTCTATATATTGCTCCTAAATAGTCTAAGAACACATCTATGCAAAGCATCCAAACAGTACAATTCGCCAATTTTTTGTTCTTCAAGTTTAAGTGAACTACGTGCCCCATTGTTAATCCTTTAAAGGAAATTATTTGTAAATTTCGACAAGTAGAACAATGAATGGATCATGTAGACGGTAGAAATCATTGTATATATTGCTTCTATATAGTCTACGAAACATATATGCAAAGCATCCAAACAGTACCATTCGCCAATTTTTTGTTCTTCAAGTTTAAGTGAACAGTGAGCCCCAATGGTTAATCCTTTATCGGAAATTATTTGTAACTTGCGACAAGTAGAACAATGAGTGGAACAGGTAGAAGGTTGAAATCAATGTATATATTGCTTCTATATAGTCTAAGAAACATATATGCAAAGCATCCAAACAGTACCATTCGCCAATTTTTTGTTCTTCAAGTTTAAGTGAACAATGAGCCCCATTGTTAATCCTTTATCGGAAATTATTTGTAACTTGCGACAAGTAGAACAATGAGTGGAACAGGTAGACGGTTGAAATCAATGTATATATTGCTTCTATATAGTCTAAGAAACATATATGCAAAGCATCCAAACAGTACCATTCGCCAGTTTTTTGTTCTTCAAGTTTAAGTAAACTACGAGCCCCATTGTTAATCCTTTAAAGGAAATTATTTGTAAATTTCGACAAGTAGAACAATGAATGGAACAGGTAGACTGTTGAAATCATTGTATATATTGCTTCTATATAGTCTAAGAAACTTTTATGCAAAGCATCTAAACAGTAACATTCGCCAATTTTTTTATCTTCAAGTTTAAGTGAACAATGAACCCCAATGGTTAATCCGTTTTCGGAAATTATTTCTAACTTTCGACAAGTAGAACAATGAATGGAACAGGTAGACGGTTGAAATCTTTGTATATATTGCTTCTATATAGTCTAAGAAACTTTTATGCAAAGCATCTAAACAGTAACATTCGCCAATTTTTTTATCTTCAAGTTTAAGTGAACAATGAACCCCAATGGTTAATCCGTTATCGGAAATTATTTGTAACTTGCGAGAAGTAGAACAATGAGTGGAACAGGTAGACGGTTGAAATCAATGTATATATTGCTTCTATATAGTCTAAGAAACATATATGCAAAGCATACAAACAGTACCATTCGCCAATTTTTTGTTCTTCAAGTTTAAGTGAACAATGAGCCCCATTGTTAATCATTTATCGGAAATTATTTGTAACTTTAAACAAGTAGAACAATGAATGGAACAGGTAGACGGTTGAAATCTTTGTATATATTGCTTCTATATAGTCTAAGAAACATATATGCAAAGCATCCAAACAGTACAATTCGCCTATTTATTGTTCATCAAGTTTAAGTGAACAACGAGCCCCATTGTTAATCCTTTAAAGGAAATTATTTGTAAATTTCGACAAGTAGAACAATGATTGGAACACGTAGACGGTTGAAATCTTTGTATATATTGCTTCCATATAGTCTAAGAAACATGTACGCAAAGCATCCAAACAGTACAATTCGCCAATTTTTTGTTCTTCAAGTTTAAGTGAACAATGAGCCCCAATGGTTAATCCGTTATCGGAAATTATTTGTAGCTTTCGACAAGTAGAACAATGAATGGAACAGGTAGACGGTTGAAATCTTTGTATATATTGCTTCTATTAATCTAAGAAACATATATGCAAAGCATCTAAACAGTAACAATCGCCAATTTTTTGATCTTCAAATTTAAGTGAACAGCGAGCCCCATTGATAATCATGAAATGGAAATTATTTGTAACTTTCTACAAGTAGAACAATGAATAGTACAGGTAGACGGGTGAAATCTTTCTATATATTGCTTCTAAATAGTCTAAGAAACATCTATGCAAAGCATCCAAACAGTACAATTCGCCACTTTTATGTTCTTCAAGTTTATGTGAACTACGAGCCCCATTGTTAATCCTTTAACGGAAATTAATTGTAACTTTCTACAAGTAGAACAATGATTGGAACACGGTGACGGTTAAAATCTTTGTATATATTGCTTCCATATAGTCTAAGAAACATATATGCAAAGCATCCAAACAGTACCATTCGCCAATTTTTTGTTCTTCAAGTTTAAGTGAACAATGAGCCCCATTGTTAATCCTTTATCGGAAATTATTTGTAACTTTCGACAAGTAGAACAATGAATGGAACTGGTAGACGGTTGAAATGCTTGTATATATTGCTTCCATATAGTCTAAGAAACATGTACGCAAAGCATCCAAACAGTACCATTCGCCAATTTTTTGTTCTTCAAGTTTAAGTGAACAATGAGACCCATTGTTAATCCTTTATCGGAAATTATTTGTAACTTTCGACAAGTAGATCAATGAATGGAACAGGTAGACGGTTGAAATCTTTGTATATATTGCTTCTATATAGTCTAAGAAACATATATGCAAAGCATCCAAACAGTACAATTCGCCAATTTTTTGTTCTTCAAGTTTAAGTAAACTACGATCCCCATTGTTAATTCCTTAACGGAAATTATTTGTAACTTTCGACAAGTAGAACAGTGAATGGAACAGGTAGACGGTTGAAATCTTTGTATATATTGCTTCTATATAATCTAAGAAACATATATGCAAAGCATCTAAACAGTAACAATCGCCAATTTTTTGATCTTCAAGTTTAAGTGAACAGCGAGCCCCATTGATAATCATGGAATAGAAATTATTTGTAACTTTCTACAAGTAGAACAATGAATAGTACAGGTAGACGGGTGAAATCTTTCTATATATTGCTTCTAAATAGTCTAAGAACACATCTATGCAAAGCATCCAAACAGTACAATTCGCCAATTTTTTGTTCGTCAAGTTTAAGTGAACTACGTGCCCCATTGTTAATCCTTCAAAGGAAATTATTTGTAAATTTCGACAAGTAGAACAATGAATGGATCATGTAGACGGTTGAAATCATTGTATATATTGCTTCTATATAGTCTACGAAACATATATGCAAAGCATCCAAACAGTACCATTCGCCAATTTTTTGTTCTTCAAGTTTAAGTGAACAGTGAGCCCCAATGGTTAATCCTTTATCGGAAATTATTTGTAACTTGCGACAAGTAGAACAATGAGTGGAACAGGTAGAAGGTTGAAATCAATGTATATATTGCTTCTATATAGACTAAGAAACATATATGCAAAGCATCCAAACAGTACCATTCGCCAATTTTTTGTTCTTCAAGTTTAAGTGAACAATGAGCCCCATTGTTAATCCTTTATCGGAAATTATTTGTAACTTGCGACAAGTAGAACAATGAGTGGAACAGGTAGACGGTTGAAATCAATGTATATATTGCTTCTATATAGTCTAAGAAACATATATGCAAAGCATCCAAACAGTACCATTCGCCAATTTTTTGTTCTTCAAGTTTAAGTGAACTACGAGCCCCATTGTCAATCCTTTAACGGAAATTAATTGTAACTTTCTACAAGTAGAACAATGATTGGAACACGTAGACGGTTGAAATCTTTGTATATATTGCTTCCATATAGTCTAAGAAACAAATATGCAAAGCATCCAAACAGTACCATTCGCCAATTTTTTGTTCTTCAAGTTTAAGTGAACAGTGAGCCCCAATGGTTAATCCTTTATCGGAAATTATTTGTAACTTGCGACAAGTAGAACAATGAGTGGAACAGGTAGAAGGTTGAAATCAATGTATATATTGCTTCTATATAGTCTAAGAAACATATATGCAAAGCATCCAAACAGTACCATTCGCCAATTTTTTGTTCTTCAAGTTTAAGTGAACAATGAGCCCCATTGTTAATCCTTTATCGGAAATTATTTGTAACTTGCGACAAGTAGAACAATGAGTGGAACAGGTAGACGGTTGAAATCAATGTATATATTGCTTCTATATAGTCTAAGAAACATATATGCAAAGCATCCAAACAGTACCATTCGCCAATTTTTTGTTCTTCAAGTTTAAGTGAACAATGAGCCCCATTGTTAATCCATTATCGGAAATTATTTGTAACTTTCGACAAGTGGAACAATGAATCGAACAGGTAGACGGTTGAAATCTTTGTATATATTGCTTCTATATAATCTAAAAAACATATATGCAAAGCATCCAAACAGTACAATTCGCCAATTTTTTGTTCTTCAAGTTTAAGTGAACAATGAGCCCCAATGGTTAGTCCTTTATCGGTAATTATTTGTAACTTTCGACAAGTAGAACAATGAATGGAACTGGTAGACGGTTGAAATGCTTGTATATATTGCTTCCATATAGTCTAAGAAACATGTACGCAAAGCATCCAAACAGTACCATTCGCCAATTTTTTGTTCTTCAAGTTTAAGTGAACAATGAGACCCATTGTTAATCCTTTATCGGAAATTAATTGTAACTTTCTACAAGTAGAACAATGATTGGAACACGTAGACGGTTGAAATCTTTGTATATATTGCTTCCATATAATCTAAGAAACATATATGCAAAGCATCCAAACAGTACCATTCGCCAATTTTTTGTTCTTCAAGTTTAAGTGAACAATGAGCCCCATTGTTAATCCTTTATCGGAAATTATTTGTAACTTGCGACAAGTAGAACAATGAGTGGAACAGGTAGACGGTTGAAATCAATGTATATATTGCTTCTATATAGTCTAAGAAACATATATGCAAAGCATCCAAACAGTACCATTCGCCAATTTTTTGTTCTTCAAGTTTAAGTGAACAATGAGCCCCATTGTTAATCCATTATCGGAAATTATTTGTAACTTTCGACAAGTGGAACAATGAATCGAACAGGTAGACGGTTGAAATCTTTGTATATATTGCTTCTATATAATCTAAAAAACATATATGCAAAGCATCCAAACAGTACAATTCGCCAATTTTTTGTTCTTCAAGTTTAAGTGAACAATGAGCCCCAATGGTTAGACCTTTATCGGTAATTATTTGTAACTTTCGACAAGTAGAACAATGAATGGAACAGGTAGACGGTTGAAATCATTGTATATATTGCTTCCATATAGTTTAAGAAACATGTACGCAAAGAATCCAAACAGTACCATTCGCCAATTTTTTGTTCTTCAAGTTTAAGTAAACTACGATCCCCATTGTTAATCCCTTAACGGAAATTATTTGTAACTTTCGACAAGTAGAACAGTGAATGGAACAGGTAGACGGTTGAAATCTTTGTATATATTTCTTCTATATAGTATTGGAAACATATATGCAAAGCATCCAAACAGTTCAATTCGCCAATTTTTTGTTCTTCAAGTTTAAGTGAACAATGAGCCCGAATGGTTAATCCGTTATCGGAAATTATTTGTAGCTTTCGACAAGTAGAACAATGAATGGAACAGGTAGACTGTTGAAATCTTTGTATATATTGCTTCTATATAATCTAAGAAACATATATGCAAAGCATCTAAACAGTAACAATCGCCAATTTTTTGATCTTCAAGATTAAGTGAACAGCGAGCCCCATTGATAATCATGAAATGGAAATTATTTGTAACTTTCTACAAGTAGAACAATGAATAGTACAGGTAGACGGGTGAAATCTTTCTATATATTGCTTCTAAATAGTCTAAGAAACATCTATGCAAAGCATCCAAACAGTATAAATCGCCAATTTTTTGTTCTTCAAGTTTATGTGAACTACGAGCCCCATTGTTAATCCTTTAACGGAAATTAATTGTAACTTTCTACAAGTAGAACAATGATTGGAACACGTAGACGGTTGAAATCTTTGTATATATTGCTTCCATATAGTCTAAGAAACATATATGCAAAGCATCCAAACAGTACCATTCGCCAATTTTTTGTTCTTCAAGTTTAAGTGAACAATGAGACCCATTGTTAATCCTTTATCGGAAATTATTTGTAAATTTCGACAAGTAGAACAATGATTGGAACACGTAGACGGTTGAAATCTTTGTATATATTGCTTCCATATAGTCTAAGAAACATGTACGCAAAGCATCCAAACAGTACAATTCGCCAATTTTTTGTTCTTCAAGTTTAAGTGAACAATGAGCCCCAATGGTTAATCCGTTATCGGAAATTATTTGTAGCTTTCGACAAGTAGAACAATGAATGGAACAGGTAGACGGTTGAAATCTTTGTATATATTGCTTCTATTAATCTAAGAAACATATATGCAAAGCATCTAAACAGTAACAATCGCCAATTTTTTGATCTTCAAATTTAAGTGAACAGCGAGCCCCATTGATAATCATGAAATGGAAATTATTTGTAACTTTCTACAAGTAGAACAATGAATAGTACAGGTAGACGGGTGAAATCTTTCTATATATTGCTTCTAAATAGTCTAAGAAACATCTATGCAAAGCATCCAAACAGTACAATTCGCCACTTTTATGTTCTTCAAGTTTATGTGAACTACGAGCCCCATTGTTAATCCATTATCGTAAATTATTTGTAACTTTCGACAAGTAGAACAATGAATGGAACAGGTAGACGGTTGAAATCCTTGTATATATTGCTTCCATATAGTCTAAGAAACATGTACGCAAAGCATCCAAACAGTACCATTCGCCAATTTTTTGTCCTTCAAGTTTAAGTGAACAATGAGCCCCATTGTTAATCCTTTATCGGAAATTATTTGTAACTTTCGACAAGTGGAACAATGAATCGAACAGGTAGACGGTTGAAATCTTTGTATATATTGCTTCTATATAATCTAAAAAACATATATGCAAAGCATCCAAACAGTACAATTCGCCAATTTTTTGTTCTTCAAGTTTAAGTGAACAATGAGCCCCAATGGTTAGTCCTTTATCGGTAATTATTTGTAACTTTCGACAAGTAGAACAATGAATGGAACAGGTAGACGGTTGAAATCATTGTATATATTGCTTCCATATAGTTTAAGAAACATGTACGCAAAGCATCCAAACAGTACCATTCGCCAATTTTTTGTTCTTCAAGTTTAAGTAAACTACGATCCCCATTGTTAATCCCTTAACGGAAATTATTTGTAACTTTCGACAAGTAGAACAGTGAATGGAACAGGTAGACGGTTGAAATCTTTGTATATATTTCTTCTATATAGTATCGGAAACATATATGCAAAGCATCCAAACAGTACAATTCGCCAATTTTTTGTTCTTCAAGTTTAAGTGAACAATGAGCCCCAATGGTTAATCCATTATCGGAAATTATTTGTAGCTTTCGACAAGTAGAACAATGAATGGAACAGGTAGACGGTTGAAATCTTTGTATATATTGCTTCTATATAATCTATGAAACATATATGCAAAGCATCTAAACAGTAACAATCGCCAATTTTTTGATCTTCAACTTTAAGTGAACAGCGAGCCCCATTGATAATCATGAAATGGAAATTATTTGTAACTTTCTACAAGTAGAACAATGAATAGTACAGGTAGACGGGTGAAATCTTTCTATATATTGCTTCTAAATAGTCTAAGAAACATCTATGCAAAGCATCCAAACAGTACAATTCGCCAATTTTTTGTTCTTCAAGTTTATGTGAACTACGAGCCCCATTGTTAATCCTTTAACGGAAATTAATTGTAACTTTCTACAAGTAGAACAATGATTGGAACACGTAGACGGTTGAAATCTTTGTATATATTACTTCCATATAGTCTAAGAAACATATATGCAAAACATCCAAACAGTACCATTCGCCAATTTTTTGTTCTTCAAGTTTAAGTGAACAATGAGCCCCATTGTTAATCCATTATCGGAAATTATTTGTAACTTTCGACAAGTGGAACAATGAATCGAACAGGTAGACGGTTGAAATCTTTGTATATATTGCTTCTATATAATCTAAAAAACATATATGCAAAGCATCCAAACAGTACAATTCGCCAATTATTTGTTCTACAAGTTTAAGTGAACAATGAGCCCCAATGGTTAGTCCTTTATCGGTAATTATTTGTAACTTGCGACAAGTAGAACAATGAGTGGAACAGGTAGAAGGTTGAAATCAATGTATATATTTCTTCTATATAGTCTAAGAAACATATATGCAAAGCATCCAAACAGTACCATTCGCCAATTTTTTGTTCTTCAAGTTTAAGTGAACAATGAGCCCCATTGTTAATCCTTTATCGGAAATTATTTGTAACTTTCGACAAGTAGAACAATGAATGGAACAGGTAGACGGTTGAAATCCTTGTATATATTGCTTCCATATAGTCTAAGAAACATGTACGCAAAGCATCCAAACAGTACCATTCGCCAATTTTTTGTCCTTCAAGTTTAAGTGAACAATGAGCCCCATTGTTAATCCTTTATCGGAAATTATTTGTAACTTGCGACAAGTAGAACAATGAGTGGAACAGGTAGAAGGTTGAAATCAATGTATATATTGCTTCCATATAGTTTAAGAAACATGTACGCAAAGCATCCAAACAGTACCATTCGCCAATTTTTTGTTCTTCAAGTTTAAGTGAACAATGAGCCCCATTGTTAATCCATTATCGGAAATTATTTGTAACTTTCGACAAGTGGAACAATGAATCGAACAGGTAGACGGTTGAAATCTTTGTATATATTGCTTCTATATAATCTAAAAAACATATATGCAAAGCATCCAAACAGTACCATTCGCCAATTTTTTGTTCTTCAAGTTTAAGTGAACAATGAGCCCCATTGTTAATCCATTATCGGAAATTATTTGTAACTTTCGACAAGTGGAACAATGAATCGAACAGGTAGACGGTTGAAATCTTTGTATATATTGCTTCTATATAATCTAAAAAACATATATGCAAAGCATCCAAACAGTACAATTCGCCAATTTTTTGTTCTTCAAGTTTAAGTGAACAATGAGCCCCAATGGTTAGTCCTTTATCGGTAATTATTTGTAACTTTCGACAAGTAGAACAATGAATGGAACTGGTAGACGGTTGAAATGCTTGTATATATTGCTTCCATATAGTCTAAGAAACATGTACGCAAAGCATCCAAACAGTACCATTCGCCAATTTTTTGTTCTTCAAGTTTAAGTGAACAATGAGACCCATTGTTAATCCTTTATCGGAAATTAATTGTAACTTTCTACAAGTAGAACAATGATTGGAACACGTTGACGGTTGAAATCTTTGTATATATTGCTTCCATATAGTCTAAGAAACATATATGCAAAGCATCCAAACAGTACCATTCGCCAATTTTTTGTTCTTCAAGTTTAAGTGAACAGTGAGCCCCAATGGTTAATCCTTTATCGGAAATTATTTGTAACTTGCGACAAGTAGAACAATGAGTGGAACAGGTAGAAGGTTGAAATCAATGTATATATTGCTTCTATATAGTCTAAGAAACATATATGCAAAGCATCCAAACAGTACCATTCGCCAATTTTTTGTTCTTCAAGTTTAAGTGAACAATGAGCCCCATTGTTAATCCTTTATCGGAAATTATTTGTAACTTTCGACAAGTAGAACAATGAATGGAACAGGTAGACGGTTGAAATCCTTGTATATATTGCTTCCATATAGTCTAAGAAACATGTACGCAAAGCATCCAAACAGTACCATTCGCCAATTTTTTGTCCTTCAAGTTTAAGTGAACAATGAGCCCCATTGTTAATCCTTTATCGGAAATTATTTGTAACTTGCGACAAGTAGAACAATGAGTGGAACAGGTAGAAGGTTGAAATCAATGTATATATTGCTTCCATATAGTTTAAGAAACATGTACGCAAAGCATCCAAACAGTACCATTCGCCAATTTTTTGTTCTTCAAGTTTATGTGAACTACGAGCCCCATTGTTAATCCTTTAACGGAAATTAATTGTAACTTTCTACAAGTAGAACAATGATTGGAACACGTAGACGGTTGAAATCTTTGTATACATTGCTTCCATATAGTCTAAGAAACATATATGCAAAGCATCCAAACAGTACCATTCGCCAATTTTTTGTTCTTCAAGTTTAAGTGAACAATGAGACCCATTGTTAATCCTTTATCGGAAATTATTTGTAACTTTCGACAAGTAGATCAATGAATGGAACAGGTAGACGGTTGAAATCTTTGTATATATTGCTTCTATATAGTCTAAGAAACATATATGCAAAGCATCCAAACAGTACCATTCGCCAATTTTTTGTTCTTCAAGTTTAAGTGAACTACGAGCCCCATTGTTAATCCTTTAAAGGAAATTATTTGTAAATTTCGACAAGTAGAACAATGGATTGAACAGGTAGACTGTTGAAATTATTGTATATATTGCTTCTATATAGTCTAAGAAACATATATGCAAATCATCCAAACAGTACAATTCGCCAATTTCTTGTTCTTCAAGTTTAAGTAAACTACGATTCCCATTGTTAATCCCTTAACGGAAATTATTTCTAACTTTCGACAAGTAGAACAATGAATGGAACAGGTAGACGGTTGAAATCTTTGTATATATTGCTTCCATATAGTCTAAGAAATATGTACGCAATGCATCCAAACAGTACCGTTCGCCAATTTTTTGTTCTTCAAGTTTAAGTGAACTACGAGCCCCATTGTTAATCCTTTAAAGGAAATTATTTGTAAATTTCGACAAGTAGAACATTGAATGGAACAGGTAGACGGTTGAAATCTTTGTATATATTGCTTCTATATAGTATAAGAAACATATATGCAAAGCATCCAAACAGTACAATTCGCCAATTTTTTGTTCTTCAAGTTTAAGTGACCAATGAGCCCCAATGGTTAATCCGTTATCGGAAATTATTTGTAACTTTCGACAAGTAGAACAATGAATGGAACAGGTAGACGGTTGAAATCATTGTATATATTGCTTCCATATAGTTTAAGAAACATGTACGCAAAGCATCCAAACAGTACCATTCGCCAATTTTTTGTTCTTCAAGTTTAAGTAAACTACGATCCCCATTGTTAATCCCTTAACGGAAATTATTTGTAACTTTCGACAAGTAGAACAGTGAATGGAACAGGTAGACGGTTGAAATCTTTGTATATATTTCTTCTATATAGTATCGGAAACATATATGCAAAGCATCCAAACAGTACAATTCGCCAATTTTTTGTTCTTCAAGTTTAAGTGAACAATGAGCCCCAATGGTTAATCCGTTATCGGAAATTATTTGTAGCTTTCGACAAGTAGAACAATGAATGGAACAGGTAGACGGTTGAAATCTTTGTATATATTGCTTCTATATAATCTATGAAACATATATGCAAAGCATCTAAACAGTAACAATCGCCAATTTTTTGATCTTCAACTTTAAGTGAACAGCGAGCCCCATTGATAATCATGAAATGGAAATTATTTGTAACTTTCTACAAGTAGAACAATAAATAGTACAGGTAGACGGGTGAAATCTTTCTATATATTGCTTCTAAATAGTCTAAGAAACATCTATGCAAAGCATCCAAACAGTACAATTCGCCAATTTTTTGTTCTTCAAGTTTATGTGAACTACGAGCCCCATTGTTAATCCTTTAACGGAAATTAATTGTAACTTTCTACAAGTAGAACAATGATTGGAACACGTAGACGGTTGAAATCTTTGTATATATTACTTCCATATAGTCTAAGAAACATATATGCAAAGCATCCAAACAGTACCATTCGCCAATTTTTTGTTCTTCAAGTTTAAGTGAACAATGAGCCCCATTGTTAATCCATTATCGGAAATTATTTGTAACTTTCGACAAGTGGAACAATGAATCGAACAGGTAGACGGTTGAAATCTTTGTATATATTGCTTCTATATAATCTAAAAAACATATATGCAAAGCATCCAAACAGTACAATTCGCCAATTATTTGTTCTACAAGTTTAAGTGAACAATGAGCCCCAATGGTTAGTCCTTTATCGGTAATTATTTGTAACTTGCGACAAGTAGAACAATGAGTGGAACAGGTAGAAGGTTGAAATCAATGTATATATTTCTTCTATATAGTCTAAGAAACATATATGCAAAGCATCCAAACAGTACCATTCGCCAATTTTTTGTTCTTCAAGTTTAAGTGAACAATGAGCCCCATTGTTAATCCTTTATCGGAAATTATTTGTAACTTTCGACAAGTAGAACAATGAATGGAACAGGTAGACGGTTGAAATCCTTGTATATATTGCTTCCATATAGTCTAAGAAACATGTACGCAAAGCATCCAAACAGTACCATTCGCCAATTTTTTGTCCTTCAAGTTTAAGTGAACAATGAGCCCCATTGTTAATCCTTTATCGGAAATTATTTGTAACTTTCGGCAAGTGGAACAATGAATCGAACAGGTAGACGGTTGAAATCTTTGTATATATTGCTTCTATATAATCTAAAAAACATATGTGCAAAGCATCCAAACAGTACAATTCGCCAATTTTTTGTTCTTCAAGTTTAAGTGAACAATGAGCCCCAATGGTTAGTCCTTTATCGATAATTATTTGTAACTTTCGACAAGTAGAACAATGAATGGAACAGGTAGACGGTTGAAATCATTGTATATATTGCTTCCATATAGTTTAAGAAACATGTACGCAAAGCATCCAAACAGTACCATTCGCCAATTTTTTGTTCTTCAAGTTTAAGTAAACTACGATCCCCATTGTTAATCCCTTCACGGAAATTATTTGTAACTTTCGACAAGTAGAACAGTGAATGGAACAGGTAGACGGTTGAAATCTTTGTATATATTTCTTCTATATAGTATCGGAAACATATATGCAAAGCATCCAAACAGTACAATTCGCCAATTTTTTGTTCTTCAAGTTTAAGTGAACAATGAGCCCCAATGGTTAATCCGTTATCGGAAATTATTTGTAGCTTTCGACAAGTAGAACAATGAATGGAACAGGTAGACGGTTGAAATCTTTGTATATATTGCTTCTATATAATCTAAGAAACATATATGCAAAGCATCCAAACAGTACAATTCGCCAATTATTTCATCTTCAAGTTTAAGTGAACTACGAGCCCCATTGTTAACACTTTAACGGAAATTATTTGTAACTTGCGACAAGTAGAACAATGAGTGGAACAGGTAGAAGGTTGAAATCAATGTATATATTGCTTCTATATAGTCTAAGAAACATATATGCAAAGTATCCAAACAGTACCATTAGCCAATTTTTTGTTCTTCAAGTTTAAGTGAACAGCGAGCCCCATTGATAATCATGAAATGGAAATTATTTGTAACTTTCTACAAGTAGAACAATGAATAGTACAGGTAGACGGGTGAAATCTTTCTATATATTGCTTCTAAATAGTCTAAGAAACATCTATGCAAAGCATCCAAACAGTACAATTCGCCAATATTTTGTTCTTCAAGTTTATGTGAACTACGAGCCCCATTGTTAATCCTTTAACGGAAATTAATTGTAACTTTCTACAAGTAGAACAATGATTGGAACACGTAGACGGTTGAAATCTTTGTATATATTGCTTCCATATAGTCTATGAAACATATATGCAAAGCATCCAAACAGTACCATTCGCCAATTTTTTGTTCTTCAAGTGTAAGTGAACAATGAGACCCATTGTTAATCCTTTATCGGAAATTATTTGTAACTTTCGACAAGTAGATCAATGAATGGAACAGGTAGACGGTTGAAATCTTTGTATATATTGCTTCTATATAGTCTAAGAAACATATATGCAAAGCATCCACACAGTACAATTCGCCAATTTTTTGTTCTTCAAGTTTAAGTGAACAATGAGCCCCAATGGTTAATCCGTTATCGGAAATTATTTGTAGCTTTCGACAAGTAGAACAATGAATGGAACAGGTAGACGGTTGAAATCTTTGTATATATTGCTTCTATTAATCTATGAAACATATATGCAAAGCATCCAAACAGTACAATTCGCCAATTATTTCATCTTCAAGTTTAAGTGAACTACGAGCCCCATTGTTAACATTTTAACGGAAATTATTTGTAACTTGCGACAAGTAGAACAATGAGTGGAACAGGTAGACGGTGTAAATCAATGTATATATTGCTTCTATATAGTCTAAGAAACATATATGCAAAGCATCCAAACAGTACCATTCGCCAATTTTTTGTTCTTCAAGTTTAAGTGAACAATGAGCCCCATTGTTAATCCATTATCGGAAATTATTTGTAACTTTCGACAAGTGGAACAATGAATCGAACAGGTAGACGGTTGAAATCTTTGTATATATTGCTTCTATATAATCTAAAAAACATATATGCAAAGCATCCAAACAGTACAATTCGCCAATTATTTGTTCTTCAAGTTTAAGTGAACAATGAGCCCCAATGGTTAGTCCTTTATCGGTAATTATTTGTAACTTTCGACAAGTAGAACAATGAATGGAACAGGTAGACGGTTGAAATCATTGTATATATTGCTTCCATATAGTTTAAGAAACATGTACGCAAAGCATCCAAACAGTACCATTCGCCAATTTTTTGTTCTTCAAGTTTAAGTAAACTACGATCCCCATTGTTAATCCCTTAACGGAAATTATTTGTAACTTTCGACAAGTAGAACAGTGAATGGAACAGGTAGACGGTTGAAATCTTTGTATATATTGCTTCTATATAATCTAAGAAACATATATGCAAAGCATCTAAACAGTAACAATCGCCAATTTTTTGATCTTCAAGTTTAAGTGAACAGCGAGCCCCATTGATAATCATGGAATAGAAATTATTTGTAACTTTCTACAAGTAGAACAATGAATAGTACAGGTAGACGGGTGAAATCTTTCTATATATTGCTTCTAAATAGTCTAAGAACACATCTATGCAAAGCATCCAAACAGTACAATTCGCCAATTTTTTGTTCTTCAAGGTTAAGTGAACTACGAGCCCCATTGTTAATCCTTTAAAGGAAATTATTTGTAAATTTCAACAAGTAGAACAATGAATGGATCATGTAGACGGTTGAAATCATTGTATATATTGCTTCTATATAGTCTACGAAACATATATGCAAAGCATCCAAACAGTACAATTCGCCAATTTTTTGTTCTTCAAGTTTAAGTGAACTACGAGCCCCATTGTTAATCCTTTAAAGGAAATTATTTGTAAATTTCGACAAGTAGAACAGTGAATGGAACAGGTAGACGGTTGAAATCTTTGTATATATTTCTTCTATATAGTATCGGAAACATATATGCAAAGCATCCAAACAGTACAATTCGCCAATTTTTTGTTCTTCAAGTTTAAGTGAACAATGAGCCCCAATGGTTAATCCGTTATCGGAAATTATTTGTAGCTTTCGACAAGTAGAACAATGAATGGAACAGGTAGATTGTTGAAATCATTGTATATATTGCTTCTATATAGTCTAAGAAACATATATGCAAAGCATCCAAACAGTACAATTCGCCAATTTTTTGTTCTTCAAGTTTAAGTGAACAATGAGCCCCATTGTTAATCCTTTATCGGAAATTATTTGTAACTTTCGACAAGTAGAACAATGAATGGAACAGGTAGACGGTTGAAATCCTTGTATATATTGCTTCCATATAGTCTAAGAAACATGTACGCAAAGCATCCAAACAGTACCGTTCGCCAATTTTTTGTTCTTCAAGTTTAAGTGATCTACGAGCCCCATTGTTAATCCTTTAAAGGAAATTATTTGTAAATTTCGACAAGTAGAACATTGAATGGAACAGGTAGACGGTTGAAATCTTTGTATCTATTGTTTCTATATAGTATAAGAAACATATATGCAAAGCATCCAAACAGTACAATTCGCCAATTTTTTGTTCTTCAAGTTTAAGTGAACAATGAGCCCCAATGGATAATCCGTTATCGGAAATTATTTGTAACTTTCGACAAGTAGAACAATGAATGGAACTGGTAGACGGTTGAAATCTTTGTATATATTGCCTCTATATAGTCTAAGAAACATATATGCAAAGCATCCAAACAGTACAATTCGCCAATTTATTGTTCTTCAAGTTTAAGTGAACAATGAGCCCCAATGGTTAATCCGTTATCGGAAATTATTTGTAACTTTCGACAAGTAGAACAATGAATGGAACAGGTAGACGGTTGAAATCTTTGTATATATTGCTTCTATAAAGTCTCAGAAACATATCTGCAAAGCATCCAAACAGCACCATTCGCCAATTTTTTGTTCTTCAAGTTTAAGTGAACAACGAGCCCCATTGTTAATCCTTTAAAGGAAATTATTTGTATATTTCGACAAGTAGAACAATGATTGGAACACGTAGACGGTTGAAATCTTTGTATATATTGCTTCTATATAATCTAAAAAACATATATGCAAAGCATCCAAACAGTACAATTCGCCAATTTTTTGTTCTTCAAGTTTAAGTGAACAATGAGCCCCAATGGTTAGTCCTTTATCGGTAATTATTTGTAACTTTCGACAAGTAGAACAATGAATGGAACAGGTAGACGGTTGAAATCTTTGTATATATTGCTTCTATATAGTCTAAGAAACATATATGCAAAGCATCCAAACAGTACAATTCGCCAATTTATTGTTCATCAAGTTTAAGTGAACAACGAGCCCCATTGTTAATCCTTTAAAGGAAATTATTTGTAAATTTCGACAAGTAGAACAATGATTGGAACACGTAGACGGTTGAAATCTTTGTATATATTGCTTCCATATAGTCTAAGAAACATGTACGCAAAGCATCCAAACAGTACCGTTAGCCAATTTTTTGTTCTTCAAGTTTAAGTGAACAATGAGCCCCATTGTTAATCCTTTATCGGAAATTATTTGTAACTTTCGACCAGTAGAACAATGAATGGAACAGGTAGACGGTTGAAATCTTTGTATATATTGCTTCTATATAGTCTAAGAAACATATATGCAAAACATCCAAACAGTACAATTCGCTAATTTTTTTATCTTCAAGTTTAAGTGAACAATGAGCCCCAATGGTTAATCCGTTATCGGAAATTATTTGTAACTTTCGACAAGTAGAACAATGAATGGAACAGGTAGACGGTTGAAATCTTTGTATATATTGCTTCTATAAAGTCTCAGAAACATATCTGCAAAGCATCCAAACAGCACCATACGCCAATTTTTTGTTCTTCAAGTTTAAGTGAACAACGAGCCCCATTGTTAATCCTTTAAAGGAAATTATTTGTATATTTCGACAAGTAGAACAATGATTGGAACACGTAGACGGTTGAAATCTTTGTATATATTGCTTCTATATAATCTAAAAAACATATATGCAAAGCATCCAAACAGTACAATTCGCCAATTTTTTGTTCTTCAAGTTTAAGTGAACAATGAGCCCCAATGGTTAGTCCTTTATCGGTAATTATTTGTAACTTTCGACAAGTAGAACAATGAATGGAACAGGTAGACGGTTGAAATCATTGTATATATTGCTTCCATATAGTTTAAGAAACATGTACGCAAAGCATCCAAACAGTACCATTCGCCAATTTTTTGTTCTTCAAGTTTAAGTGAACAATGAGCCCCATTGTTAATCCATTATCGGAAATTATTTGTAACTTTCGACCAGTAGAACAATGAATGGAACAGGTAGACGGTTGAAATCTTTGTATATATTGCTTCTATATAGTCTAAGAAACATGTACGCAAAGCATCCAAACAGTACCGTTAGCCAATTTTTTGTTCTTCAAGTTTAAGTGAACTACGAGCCCCATTGATAATCATGAAATGGAAATTATTTGTAACTTTCTACAAGTAGAACAATGAATAGTACAGGTAGACGGGTGAAATCTTTCTATATATTGCATCTAAATAGTCTAAGAAACATATATGCAAAGCATCCAAACAGTACCATTCGCCAATTTTTTGTTCTTCAAGTTTAAGTGAACTACGAGCCCCATTGTTAATCCTTTAAAGGAAATTATTTGTAAATTTCGACAAGTAGAACAATGAATTGAACAGGTAGACTGTTGAAATCATTGTATATATTGCTTCTATATAGTCTAAGAAACATACATGCAAATCATCCAAACAGTACAATTCGCCAATATCTTGTTCTTCAAGTTTAAGTAAACTACGATTCCCATTGTTAATCCCTTAACGGAAATTATTTCTAACTTTCGACAAGTAGAACAATGAATGGAACAGGTAGACGGTTGAAATCATTGTATATATTGCTTCTATATAGTCTAAGAAACATATCTGCAAATCATCCACACAGTACAATTCGCCAATTATTTGATCTTCAAGTTTAAGTGAACTACGAGCCCCAATGGTTAATCCGTTATCGGAAATTATTTGTAACTTTCGACAAGTAGAACAATGAATGGAACAGGTAGACGGTTGAAATCTTTGTATATATTGCGTCTATATAGTCTAAGAAACATATATGCAAAGCATCCCAACAGTACCATTCGCCAATTTTTTGTTCTTCAAGTTTAAGTGAACTACGAGCCCCATTGTTAATCCTTTAAAGGAAATTATTTGTAACTTTCGACAAGTAGAACAATGAATGGAACTGGTAGACGGTTGAAATCATTGTATATATTGCTTCTATATAGTCTAAGAAACATATATGCAAAGCATCCAAACAGTACAATTCGACAATTTTTTGTTCTTCAAGTTTAAGTGAACAATGAGCCCCATTGTTAATCCTTTAAAGGAAATTATTTGTAACTTTCGACAAGAAGAACAATGAATGGAACAGGTAGACTGTTGAAATCATTGTATATATTGCTTCTATATAGTCTAAGAAACATATATGCAAAGCATCCAAACAGTACAATTAGCCAATTTTTTGTTCTTCAATTTTAAGTGAACAATGAGCCCCAATGGTTAATCCGTTATCGGAAATCATTTGTAACTTTCGACAAGTAGAACAATGAATGGAACAGGTTGACGGTTGAAATCTTTGTATATATTGCTTCTATATAGTCTAAGAAACATATATGCAAAGCATCCAAACAGTACCATTCGCGAATTTTTTTTTCTTCAAGTTTAAGTGAACTACGAGCCCCATTGATAATCATGAAATGGAAATTATTTGTAACTTTCTACAAGTAGAACAATGAATACAACAGGTAGACGGTTGAAATCTTTGTATATATTGCTTCTATATAGTATAAGAAACATATATGCAAAGCATCCAAACAGTACAATTCGCCAATTTTTTGTTCTTCAAGTTTAAGTGAACTACGAGCCCCATTGATAATCATGAAATGGAAATGATTTGTAACTTTCTACATGTAGAACAATGAATAGTACAGGTAGACGGGTGAAATCTTTCTATATATTGCATCTAAATAGTCTAAGAAACATATATGCAAAGCATCCAAACAGTACCATTCGCCAATTTTTTGTTCTTCAAGTTTAAGTGAACTACGAGCCCCATTGTTAATCCTTTAAAGGAAATTATTTGTAAATTTCGACAAGTAGAACAATGAATTGAACAGGTAGACTGTTGAAATCATTGTATATATGTAGGATGGAATGTCGGTAACCGCGATCGCGACCGTACCCGCGTCTGGCGACAGCGGTTACGCGGTAAGAAGGCAACGCCCGCGAACCTAAACAAACGCGTCGCGAAGGCACCGCGCGGGTTTGACGGTTGGGCTGCGAGCGCGCGGCGTTGGAGACGCGTGCGGCTGCCTAAGACCAATGGCGGGTCCTAGCAACGGATGCCAGGGCGTTGACCCGCGAATTTCGGCAACGCGGTGCGGAAACCGTAGGTCGTTGCGAAGGGCGTCAAGAACGGTTGCGGCAGAGTCGGCTCGCAACAGGCGGCGAGTACAGGCGAAACGGTTGAGGCGCGGCGTAAGAGTTAAGGCGAGGCGGGCGAAATATCATTAACTTAGTTTCATTTAGTTTAGTTTCAATTAGCTATAATAGTCAATTAAGATTCAAGTAGTGTGTAAGCGTGTAGTTTAGTGTGTCAATATATATATATTTCGAAGAAACGTGGCAGTACTTATTCGCACCGGATCTCCCCGTATTCTCCACCATCTCTGATCCTACATAATTTTGGGGGCTCGTCCGGGATCTAAACAGCCTAAAAGCGATCAACGAGTGGAACTTTCGTGTGAGAACGGTGTGAAAAGAGTGCAAGCAGTGACCATGTCGGCCAAAGACACGAGCACGCTACTAGTAAGCGATTTAAAAGACTTATTGAAAACGCGCGGACTTAGTTTGGCTGGAACAAAGGCGGACTTGCTGGCCCGCTGGCAAGAAAGCGAAGCTTCTGGACGCTGGCCGAGCGTGCTGGACGAAGGGAAATCGGAGCAGCCGGAGACGTTTTCTTCTGCACCGTTTACCGACGAAACAGAGGGCATTGGCAGAGGAATTAGCGAGCCAAGCCCCATGCCGGGGTTCTCGTTTTTAAATGAGGACCGGCGGCGGGAAAAATACGAGATGGATCTGCTTCGTCGTGAGTTGGCACTCAAGGAGCGGGAGCTGGAAGTGACACGGCGCGAAAATGAGATGCTGCGACTGAGACAAAGCAATCGCACAGGGCATCTAGAGCAGCCCGTCCCAGTGGCTAACCGTCCGCGAGTAGGAGTAGAAACGGTCGCGGCGTTACTAGGAAATTTCGACGGAAAGTCGGAAAATCTGCCAGCGTGGATAAAACGTGTCAAAATCCTGCAAAGGAATTATCAGCTAAGCGACGATGAGACGAGAATCCTGATCGGGCTAAGGCTGCAGGGAAGAGCTCGAGAGTGGGTGGACCACCGCCCCGAGTTTTTGGAGATGGGAATCGACGATTTTCTTAGGAAAATAGAAACAATGTTCCACCATCGTCCGAGCACGATGCTGCTACGGAAGCAGTTCCAAGACCGCACTTGGAAAAGGGGCGAGCCCTTCGAGGACTACTTCCACGACAAAACCGTTTTGGCGAGTCGAGTGCCGGTGGAAGACCAAGTCGAGCTGGTCGATTACATAGTCGAGGGAATCCCGGATCCGTCGCTGAGGAACCAAGCGACGATTCAGTGTTTCAATGCACCAGAGTTGCTGTTACGCGCATTCGAGAGGCTGTGGCTGCCAGCGGAAACGAGAAGTACAGTGAGTACCTTCCGGGGACAACAGACGAAGCCGAGTCGGCCGGAGATCAAGGCGGGCGCGCCATGGAACGTCGGAAATTCAGCCAGGTCGGAGCCGAGCAAATGCTACAACTGCGGAATCGGAGGCCATCTGGGCAGGAACTGTCCCACAAAATCGCAAGGGATGCGGTGCTACCGGTGCGGCGAACACGGACACGTCTCAACTGTGTGTCCGAGGCGGGACGTCAGGGAGGTCCGGAGTACCAACCTAGTGGAGCGGAGCGCCAGGGAAAAGCCCTGGAAAACGGTGAGGATTAACGGTCGCGAAGTAACGGCGCTAGTCGACACGGGGAGCGATTTGACTCTGATGCGGACGGAATGTTACGTCAGAGTGGGAGCGCCGCGGCTGGAACGCGACGAGGTGCATTTCCGAGGCATAGGGTCGACGACGTACAAAACGCTTGGAAAATTCGCGGCCGAGCTAGTCACCGACGGAAATTCGTATTCGGCGGTAGTGCACGTAGTACCGGATACTTTACTGAAGCACGACCTACTCGTCGGGACGGATTTCTTGAACGCAGTAAGCGTTACGATTAGGCAAGGGTTAGTCGCGTTCGAGAAAATTGTACGCGGAATTGAAAGGAACAGCGACTTGCCGGACATTTATCGTATCGAGTGCGACGAAGAAGGTGGCGGCGTCGACCTAACACATATTAAAGATACCGGGGTCGAGCGAGAAGTACGGGCGGCGATTCGAAATTACGCTCCGGGAAAGACGCGCGATGCGGGGGTAAGAATGAAAATCGTGGTGACGGATGACGAACCAGTCTACCACAGGGCGCGGCGATTGTCGGCCGTAGAAAAGAATACGGTGAATGCGCAAATGGATGAGTGGCTACGGGATAAAATAATTCAGCCATCATTATCAGAGTACACTAGTCCAATCGTTCTGGTTAAGAAAAAAGACGGTTCAACGCGCGTGTGCGTAGATTATCGCAAACTGAATCGGAAGGTAGTAAGGGACCGGTACCCTTTGCCGCTGGTGGAGGACCAGCTGGACGCATTGCAAGGGGCCAAGATTTTCAGTACATTAGATCTCAAGAACGGGTTTTTCCATGTACCAGTAGACGGAGAAAGCCGTAAATACACGTCCTTCGTAGTACCGGATGGACAGTACGAATTTTTGAGAGTACCGTTCGGACTTTGTAATTCGCCAGCTGTGTTCTCCAGATTTATTCACGCGGTATTTCGAGACCTCATCAAGCGAAAAATCGTACTCGTGTACATCGACGATGTAATTATACCCTCTAAAGACTTAGTCGAAGGCGTACAGAACCTCAAGGCGGTGTTAGAGGTGGCGAGCGAGTATGGTTTGAGCATTAATTGGAAGAAATGCAGCATTTTACAGGACAGGGTCGAATTTCTCGGGCATAGGATCGAAGGCGGTAAAATTCGTCCGTCGGAAAGGAAAACGAATGCCGTGATGAAGTTTCCGAAACCGGCCACGCGAAAGCAACTGCAGAGTTTTCTGGGGCTCACGGGGTATTTCCGAAAATTTATACAAGGATATTCAGTAATCGCGAGGCCCTTGACCGACCTACTCCGGGACAACTCTAAGTTCGAATTCACCGACAAAGAAACGAGCGCGTTCCGGGAGCTAAAGGCGAGCCTCAGCGGCAGCCCGGTACTACGGTTGTATCGGACAGATGCGCCCACCGAACTGCATACCGATGCATCGATGTTAGGGTACGGGGCGGTCTTATTGCAGCGGGACGGGGAGGATGGCGAATTACACCCGGTGTACTACGCAAGCGGCAAAACGACTCCCGCAGAAGAGAGGTACACTAGTTACGAGTTAGAAGTACTGGCGGTAGTGAAAGCTATAAAGAGATTCCGCGTGTACCTACTAGGAATCCGCTTCAAAATTGTAACAGACTGCAAGGCGTTCACCATGACGATGAACAAGCGAGATCTCTGCGTCCGAGTAGCTCGTTGGGCGCGGCTACTGGAGGAGTTCGACTTCGAAATCGAACATCGGGCGGGGAAGAAAATGGCGCATGTCGATGCGCTAAGTAGAAATCCGTTGTCGACATGTTTCGTCGTCAGCGAGGACGATGAGAGCATGACGGCGCGGATCGGGAAAGCGCAGCGCGAAGATGAGAGTGTAGATAGAAACCGTAAATTGGCCGAGCGGGAGGAGATAGACGGATATCTACTTAAGGGAGGTCTACTGTTCAAGGTGGTCGAAGACGGTAGTAGACTTATCGTGCCAAAAAGCATGCAGTCACAACTGATACGGCGAGTGCATGGCATGGGGCACTTTGCAGCGGGCAAGACCGAGGCCATGATTAAACGGGACTATTGGTTTCAGGGCCTTCGGCCCAAAATTGAAAAAGTAATCCGAAGTTGTGTCGACTGCATCTTGGCGGAGAGGAAAACGGGCAAACAGGACGGCTTCCTCGCGCCAATTGATAAGGGCGAAACACCGCTCGATACGTTCCATATCGACCACCTGGGACCGCTGACCTCCACTAAGAAGGCGTACCGACATATCCTCGTAGTCGTAGACGCTTTTACGAAGTTCGTGTGGTTGTACGCTACAAAAACGACGAGTTCGAGCGAAGTCATTCGACACTTGGAAAAGCAGGCAGTTACGTTCGGAAATCCGCGCCGAATTATTTCCGATAGAGGCACCGCGTTTACTTCCCGGGAATTCACAGAGTACTGCACGCGGGAACGAATCGTGCATTCCCTGATCGCGACGGGCGTACCACGGGGTAATGGTCAGGCGGAGCGGGTAAATCGGGTGCTCATCCCGCTGTTGACGAAACTCTCGGCGCCGAGGCCTGAGCAATGGTACCGTCATCTGGAAGGGGTACAGAAGTACCTGAACGCTGCACACCATCGCAGTATTAATTCCACGCCGTTCCAATTGTTCTTTGGAACTCGGACGCGAACGCGAGAAGACGCGCCGCTCCGCGAGATGCTCGAGCAGGAATGGGCGGGTATGTTCCAGGAGAGGCGAGACTCGGAAAGAGCGGAGGCGAAAAGAAGCATCGCGAAAATCCAGGCGGAAAACCGTAAAAGCTATAATCGGAAACGAAAAGAGGCTAGGGCGTACCGCGAAGGCGAATTGGTTGCGATAAAGCGAACGCAGCTCGGTCCGGGACTAAAATTAGCCGCGAAGTACTTAGGACCGTACAAAATTACAAAGGTACTAAGACATCATCGGTACATGGTGGAAAAAATTGGTGCTCAACAGGGACCGCATCAGACGTGCACTGTGGCCGATCATCTCAAGCCGTGGATTGAGGCCGACAGCGGAGCCGACGGCGAGGACGTGGACCACGAAGACGCAGCATCTGAGGCCAGATGCTTAAACCAGGAGGGCCGGGTGTAGGATGGAATGTCGGTAACCGCGATCGCGACCGTACCCGCGTCTGGCGACAGCGGTTACGCGGTAAGAAGGCAACGCCCGCGAACCTAAACAAACGCGTCGCGAAGGCACCGCGCGGGTTTGACGGTTGGGCTGCGAGCGCGCGGCGTTGGAGACGCGTGCGGCTGCCTAAGACCAATGGCGGGTCCTAGCAACGGATGCCAGGGCGTTGACCCGCGAATTTCGGCAACGCGGTGCGGAAACCGTAGGTCGTTGCGAAGGGCGTCAAGAACGGTTGCGGCAGAGTCGGCTCGCAACAGGCGGCGAGTACAGGCGAAACGGTTGAGGCGCGGCGTAAGAGTTAAGGCGAGGCGGGCGAAATATCATTAACTTAGTTTCATTTAGTTTAGTTTCAATTAGCTATAATAGTCAATTAAGATTCAAGTAGTGTGTAAGCGTGTAGTTTAGTGTGTCAATATATATATATTTCGAAGAAACGTGGCAGTACTTATTCGCACCGGATCTCCCCGTATTCTCCACCATCTCTGATCCTACATATATTGCTTCTATATAGTCTAAGAAACATACATGCAAATCATCCAAACAGTACAATTCGCCAATTTCTTGTTCTTCAAGTTTAAGTAAACTACGATTCCCATTGTTAATCCCTTAACGGAAATTATTTCTAACTTTCGACAAGTAGAACAATGAATGGAACAGGTAGACGGTTGAAATCATTGTATATATTGCTTCTATATAGTCTAAGAAACATATCTGCAAATCATCCACACAGTACAATTCGCCAATTATTTGATCTTCAAGTTTAAGTGAACTACGAGCCCCAATGGTTAATCCGTTATCGGAAATTATTTGTAACTTTCGACAAGTAGAACAATGAATGGAACAGGTAGACGGTTGAAATCTTTGTATATATTGCGTCTATATAGTCTAAGAAACATATATGCAAAGCATCCAAACAGTACCATTCGCCAATTTTTTGTTCTTCAAGTTTAAGTGAACTACGAGCCCCATTGTTAATCCTTTAAAGGAAATTATTTGTAACTTGCGACAAGTAGAACAATGAATGGAACAGGTAGACTGTTGAAATCTTTGTATATATTGCTTCCATATAGTCTAAGAAACATGTACGCAAAGCATCTAAACAGTAACAATCGCCAATTGTTTGATCTTCAAGTTTAAGTGAACAGCGAGCCCCATTGATAATCATGAAATGGAAATTATTTGTAACTTTCTACAAATAGAACAATGAATAGTACAGGTAGACGGGTGAAATCTTTCTATATATTGCTTCTAAATAGTCTTAGAAAAATATATGCAAAGCATCCAAATAGTACAATTCGCCATTTTTTTGTTCTTCAAGTTTAAGTGAACTACGAGCCCCATTGTTAATCCTTTAACGGAAATTAATTGTAACTTTCTACAAGTAGAACAATGATTGGAACACGTTGACGATTGAAATCTTTGTATATATTGCTTCCATATAGACTAAGAAACATATATGCAAAGCATCCAAACAGTACAATTTGCCAATTTTTTTATCTTCAAGTTTAAGTGAACAATGAGCCCCAATGGTTAATCCGTTATCGGAAATTATTTGTAACTTTCGACCAGTAGAACAATGAATGGAACAGGTAGACGGTTGAAATCTTTGTATATATTGCTTCTATATAGTATAAGAAACATATATGCAAAGCATCCAAACAGTACAATTCGCCAATTTTTTTATCTTCAAGTTTAAGTGAACAATGAGCCCCAATGGTTAATCCGTTATCGGAAATTATTTGTAACTTTCGACAAGTAGAACAATGAATGGAACAGGTAGACGGTTGAAATCTTTGTATATATTGCGTCTATATAGTCTAAGAAACATATATGCAAAGCATCCAAACAGTACCATTCGCCAATTTTTTGTTCTTCAAGTTTAAGTGAACTACGAGCCCCATTGTTAATCCTTTAAAGGAAATTATTTGTAACTTGCGACAAGTAGAACAATGAATGGAACAGGTAGACGGTTGAAATCTTTGTATATATTGCTTCTATATAGTCTAAGAAACATATATGCAAAGCATCCAAACAGTACAATTCGCCAATTTTTTGTTCAACAAGTTTAAGTGAACAATGAGCCCCAATGGTTAATCCTTTATCGGAAATTATTTGTAAATTTCGACAAGTAGAACAATGAATGGAACAGGTAGCCGGTTGAAATCTTTATATATATTGCTTCTATATAGTCTAAGAAACATATATGCAAAGCATCCAAACAGTACAATGCGCCAATTTATTGTTCTTCAAGTTTAAGTAAACTACGATCCCCATTGTTAATCCCTTAACGGAAATTATTTGTAACTTTCGACAAGTAGAACAATGAATGGAACAGGTAGACGGTTGAAATCATTGTATATATTGCTTCTATATAGTCTAAGAAACATATATGCAAAGCATCCAAACAGTACAATTCGCCAATTTTTTGTTCTTCAAGTTTAAGTAAACTACGATCCCCATTGTTAATCCCTTAACGGAAATTATTTGTAAATTTCGGCAAGTAGAACAATGAATGGAATAGGTAGACGGTTGAAATCATTGTATATATTGCTTCTATATAGTCTAAGAAACATATATGCAAAGCATCCAAACAGTACAATTCGCCAATTTTTTGTTCTTCAAGTTTAAGTGAACAATGAGCCCCATTGTTAATCCTTTAAAGGAAATTATTTGTAACTTTCGACAAGTAGAACAATGAATGGAACAGGTAGACGGTTGAAATCTTTGTATATATTGCTTCTATATAGTCTAAGAAACATATATGCAAAGCATCCAAACAGTACCATTCGCCACTTTTTTGTTCTTCAAGTTTAAGTGAACAACGAGCCCCATTGTTAATCCTTTAAAGGAAATTATTTGTAAATTTCGACAAGTAGAACAATGATTGGAACACGTAGACGGTTGAAATCTTTGTATATATTGCTTCCATATAGTCTAAGAAACATGTACGCAAAGCATCCAAACAGTACCATTCGCCAATTTTTTGTTCTTCAAGTTTAAGTGAACAATGAGCCCCAATGGTTAATCCTTTATCGTAAATTATTTGTAATTTTCGACAAGTAGAACAATGAATGGAACAGGTAGACGGTTGAAATCTTTGTATATATTGCTTCTATATAGTCTAAGAAACATATATGCAAAGCATCCAAACAGTACAATTCGCCAATTTTTTGTTCAACAAGTTTAAGTGAACAATGAGCCCCAATGGTTAATCCTTTATCGGAAATTATTTGTAAATTTCGACAAGTAGAACAATGAATGGAACAGGTAGCCGGTTGAAATCTTTATATATATTGCTTCTATATAGTCTAAGAAACATATATGCAAAGCATCCAAACAGTACAATGCGCCAATTTATTGTTCTTCAAGTTTAAGTAAACTACGATCCCCATTGTTAATCCCTTAACGGAAATTATTTGTAACTTTCGACAAGTAGAACAATGAATGGAACAGGTAGACGGTTGAAATCATTGTATATATTGCTTCTATATAGTCTAAGAAACATATATGCAAAGCATCCAAACAGTACAATTCGCCAATTTTTTGTTCTTCAAGTTTAAGTAAACTACGATCCCCATTGTTAATCCCTTAACGGAAATTATTTGTAAATTTCGGCAAGTAGAACAATGAATGGAATAGGTAGACGGTTGAAATCATTGTATATATTGCTTCTATATAGTCTAAGAAACATATATGCAAAGCATCCAAACAGTACAATTCGCCAATTTTTTGTTCTTCAAGTTTAAGTGAACAATGAGCCCCATTGTTAATCCTTTAAAGGAAATTATTTGTAACTTTCGACAAGTAGAACAATGAATGGAACAGGTAGACGGTTGAAATCTTTGTATATATTGCTTCTATATAGTCTAAGAAACATATATGCAAAGCATCCAAACAGTACAATTCGCCAATTTTTTGTTCTTCAAGTTTAAGTGAACAATGAGCCCCATTGTTAATCCTTTAAAGGAAATTATTTGTAACTTTCGACAAGTAGAACAATGAATGGAACAGGTAGACGGTTGAAATCTTTGTATATATTGCTTCTATATAGTCTAAGAAACATATATGCAAAGCATCCAAACAGTACCATTCGCCACTTTTTTGTTCTTCAAGTTTAAGTGAACAACGAGCCCCATTGTTAATCCTTTAAAGGAAATTATTTGTAAATTTCGACAAGTAGAACAATGATTGGAACACGTAGACGGTTGAAATCTTTGTATATATTGCTTCCATATAGTCTAAGAAACATGTACGCAAAGCATCCAAACAGTACCATTCGCCAATTTTTTGTTCTTCAAGTTTAAGTGAACAATGAGCCCCAATGGTTAATCCTTTATCGTAAATTATTTGTAATTTTCGACAAGTAGAACAATGAATGGAACAGTTAGACGGTTGAAATATTTGTATAGATTGCTTCTATATAATCTAAGAAACATATATGCAAAGCATCTAAACAGTAACAATCGCCAATTTTTTGATCTTCAAGTTTAAGTGAACAGCGAGCCCCATTGATAATCATGGAATGGAAATTATTTGTAACTTTCTACAAGTAGAACAATGAATAGTACAGGTAGACGGGTGAAATCTTTCTATATATTGCTTCTAAATAGTCTAAGAAACATCTATGCAAAGCATCCAAACAGTACAGTTCGCCAATTTTTTGTTCTTCAAGTTTAAGTGAACTACGAGCCCCATTGTTAATCCTTTAAAGGAAATTATTTGTAAATTTCGACAAGTAGAACAATGAATGGATCATGTAGACGGTTGAAAAATTTGTATATATTGCTTCTATATAGTCTACGAAACATATATGCAAAGCATCCAAACAGTACAATTCGCCAATTTTTTGTACTTCAAGTTTAAGTGAACTACGAGCCCCATTGTTAATCCCTTACCTGAAATTAATTGTAAATTTCGACAAGTAGAACAATGAATGGAACAGGTAGACGGTTGAAATCTTTGTATATATTGCTTCCATATAGTCTAAGAAACATGTACGCAAAGCATCCAAACAGTACCATTCGCCAATTTTTTGTTCTTCAAGTTTAAGTGAACAATGAGCCCCATTGTTAATCCTTTATCGGAAATTATTTGTAACTTTCGACAAGTAGAACAATGAATGGAACAGGTAGACGGTTGAAATCTTTATATATATTGCTTCTATATAGTCTAAGAAACATATATGCAAAGCATCCAAACAGTACAATTCGCCAATTTTTTGTTCTTCAAGTTTAAGTGAACAATGAGCCCCATTATTAATCCTTTAAAGGAAATTATTTGTAACTTTCGACAAGTAGAACAATGAATGGAACAGGTAGACGGTTGAAATCTTTGTATATATTGCTTCTATATAGTCTAAGAAACATATATGCAAAGCATCCAAACAGTACCATTCGCCAATTTTTTGTTCTTCAAGTTTAAGTGAACAATGAGCCCCATTGTTAATCCTTTAAAGGAAATTATTTGTAACTTTCGACAAGTAGAACAATGAATGGAACAGGTAGACGGTTGAAATCTTTGTATATATTGCTTCCATATAGTCTAAGAAACATGTACGCAAAGCATCCAAACAGTACAATTCGCCAATTTATTGTTCTTCAAGTTTAAGTTAACAACGAGCCCCATTGTTAATCCTTTAAAGGAAATTATTTGTAATTTTCGACAAGTAGAACAATGAATGGAACTGGTAGACGGTTGATATCTTTGTATATATTGCTTCTATATAATCTAAGAAACATATATGCAAAGCATCTAAACAGTAACAATCGCCAATTGTTTGATCTTCAAGTTTAAGTGAACAGCGAGCCCCATTGATAATCATGAAATGGAAATTATTTGTAACTTTCTACAAGTAGAACAATGAATAGTACAGGTAGACGGGTGAAATCTTTGTATATATTGCTTCTATATAGTCTAAGAAACATATATGCAAAGCATCCAAACAGTACAATTCGCCAATTTTTTGTTCTTCAAGTTTAAGTGAACAATGAGCCCCATTGTTAATCCTTTATCGGAAATTATTTGTAACTTTCGACAAGTAGAACAATGAATGGAACAGGTAGACGGTTGAAATCTTTGTATATATTGCTTCTATATAGTCTAAGAAACATATATGCAAAGCATCCAAACAGTACAATTCGCCAATTTTTTGTTCTTCAAGTTTAAGTAAACTACGATCCCCATTGTTAATCCCTTAACGGAAATTATTTGTATTTTTCGACAAGTAGAACAATGAATGGAACAGGTAGACGGTTGAAATCATTGTATATATTGCTTCTATATAGTCTAAGAAACATATATGCAAAGCATCCAAACAGTACAATTCGCCAATTTTTTGTTCTTCAAGTTTAAGTAAACTACGATCCCCATTGTTAATCCCTTAACGGAAATTATTTGTAACTTTCGACAAGTAGAACAATGAATGGAACAGGTAGATGTTTGAAATCATTGTATATATTGCTTCTATATAGTCTAAGAAACATATATGCAAATCATCCAAACAGTACAATTCGCCAATTTTTTGTTCTTCAAGTTTAAGTGAACAATGAGCCCCATTGTTAATCCTTTATCGGAAATTATTTGTAACTTTCGACAAGTAGAACAATGAATGGAACAGGTAGACGGTTGAAATCTTTGTATATATTGCTTCTATATAGTCTAAGAAACATATATGCAAAGCATCCAAACAGTACCATTCGCCACTTTTTTGTTCTTCAAGTTTAAGTGAACAACGAGCCCCATTGTTAATCCTTTAAAGGAAATTATTTGTAAATTTCGACAAGTAGAACAATGATTGGAACACGTAGACGGTTGAAATCTTTGTATATATTGCTTCCATATAGTCTAAGAAACATGTACGCAAAGCATCCAAACAGTACCATTCGCCAATTTTTTGTTCTTCAAGTTTAAGTGAACAATGAGCCCCAATGGTTAATCCTTTATCGTAAATTATTTGTAATTTTCGACAAGTAGAACAATGAATGGAACAGGTAGACGGTTGAAATCTTTGTATATATTGCTTCTATATAGTCTAAGAAACATATATGCAAAGCATCCAAACAGTACAATTCGCCAATTTTTTGTTCAACAAGTTTAAGTGAACAATGAGCCCCAATGGTTAATCCTTTATCGGAAATTATTTGTAAATTTCGACAAGTAGAACAATGAATGGAACAGGTAGCCGGTTGAAATCTTTATATATATTGCTTCTATATAGTCTAAGAAACATATATGCAAAGCATCCAAACAGTACAATGCGCCAATTTATTGTTCTTCAAGTTTAAGTAAACTACGATCCCCATTGTTAATCCCTTAACGGAAATTATTTGTAACTTTCGACAAGTAGAACAATGAATGGAACAGGTAGACGGTTGAAATCATTGTATATATTGCTTCTATATAGTCTAAGAAACATATATGCAAAGCATCCAAACAGTACAATTCGCCAATTTTTTGTTCTTCAAGTTTAAGTAAACTACGATCCCCATTGTTAATCCCTTAACGGAAATTATTTGTAAATTTCGGCAAGTAGAACAATGAATGGAATAGGTAGACGGTTGAAATCATTGTATATATTGCTTCTATATAGTCTAAGAAACATATATGCAAAGCATCCAAACAGTACAATTCGCCAATTTTTTGTTCTTCAAGTTTAAGTGAACAATGAGCCCCATTGTTAATCCTTTAAAGGAAATTATTTGTAACTTTCGACAAGTAGAACAATGAATGGAACAGGTAGACGGTTGAAATCTTTGTATATATTGCTTCTATATAGTCTAAGAAACATATATGCAAAGCATCCAAACAGTACAATTCGCCAATTTTTTGTTCTTCAAGTTTAAGTGAACAATGAGCCCCATTGTTAATCCTTTAAAGGAAATTATTTGTAACTTTCGACAAGTAGAACAATGAATGGAACAGGTAGACGGTTGAAATCTTTGTATATATTGCTTCTATATAGTCTAAGAAACATATATGCAAAGCATCCAAACAGTACCATTCGCCACTTTTTTGTTCTTCAAGTTTAAGTGAACAACGAGCCCCATTGTTAATCCTTTAAAGGAAATTATTTGTAAATTTCGACAAGTAGAACAATGATTGGAACACGTAGACGGTTGAAATCTTTGTATATATTGCTTCCAAATAGTCTAAGAAACATGTACGCAAAGCATCCAAACAGTACCATTCGCCAATTTTTTGTTCTTCAAGTTTAAGTGAACAATGAGCCCCAATGGTTAATCCTTTATCGTAAATTATTTGTAATTTTCGACAAGTAGAACAATGAATGGAACAGTTAGACGGTTGAAATATTTGTATAGATTGCTTCTATATAATCTAAGAAACATATATGCAAAGCATCTAAACAGTAACAATCGCCAATTTTTTGATCTTCAAGTTTAAGTGAACAGCGAGCCCCATTGATAATCATGGAATGGAAATTATTTGTAACTTTCTACAAGTAGAACAATGAATAGTACAGGTAGACGGGTGAAATCTTTCTATATATTGCTTCTAAATAGTCTAAGAAACATCTATGCAAAGCATCCAAACAGTACAGTTCGCCAATTTTTTGTTCTTCAAGTTTAAGTGAACTACGAGCCCCATTGTTAATCCTTTAAAGGAAATTATTTGTAAATTTCGACAAGTAGAACAATGAATGGATCATGTAGACGGTGAAAAATTTGTATATATTGCTTCTATATAGTCTACGAAACATATATGCAAAGCATCCAAACAGTACAATTCGCCAATTTTTTGTACTTCAAGTTTAAGTGAACTACGAGCCCCATTGTTAATCCCTTACCTGAAATTAATTGTAAATTTCGACAAGTAGAACAATGAATGGAACAGGTAGACGGTTGAAATCTTTGTATATATTGCTTCCATATAGTCTAAGAAACATGTACGCAAAGCATCCAAACAGTACCATTCGCCAATTTTTTGTTCTTCAAGTTTAAGTGAACAATGAGCCCCATTGTTAATCCTTTATCGGAAATTATTTGTAACTTTCGACAAGTAGAACAATGAATGGAACAGGTAGACGGTTGAAATCTTTATATATATTGCTTCTATATAGTCTAAGAAACATATATGCAAAGCATCCAAACAGTACAATTCGCCAATTTTTTGTTCTTCAAGTTTAAGTGAACAATGAGCCCCATTATTAATCCTTTAAAGGAAATTATTTGTAACTTTCGACAAGTAGAACAATGAATGGAACAGGTAGACGGTTGAAATCTTTGTATATATTGCTTCTATATAGTCTAAGAAACATATATGCAAAGCATCCAAACAGTACCATTCGCCAATTTTTTGTTCTTCAAGTTTAAGTGAACAATGAGCCCCATTGTTAATCCTTTAAAGGAAATTATTTGTAACTTTCGACAAGTAGAACAATGAATGGAACAGGTAGACGGTTGAAATCTTTGTATATATTGCTTCCATATAGTCTAAGAAACATGTACGCAAAGCATCCAAACAGTACAATTCGCCAATTTATTGTTCTTCAAGTTTAAGTTAACAACGAGCCCCATTGTTAATCCTTTAAAGGAAATTATTTGTAATTTTCGACAAGTAGAACAATGAATGGAACTGGTAGACGGTTGATATCTTTGTATATATTGCTTCTATATAATCTAAGAAACATATATGCAAAGCATCTAAACAGTAACAATCGCCAATTGTTTGATCTTCAAGTTTAAGTGAACAGCGAGCCCCATTGATAATCATGAAATGGAAATTATTTGTAACTTTCTACAAGTAGAACAATGAATAGTACAGGTAGACGGGTGAAATCTTTCTATATATTGCTTGTAAATAGTCTAAGAAACATCTATGCAAAGCATCCAAACAGTACAAATCGCCAATTTTTTGTTCTTCAAGTTTAAGTAAACTACGATCCCCATTGTTAATCCCTTAACGGAAATTATTTGTAACTTTCGACAAGTAGAACAATGAATGGAACAGGTAGACGGTTGAAATCATTGTATATATTGCTTCTATATAGTCTAAGAAACATATATGCAAAGCATCCAAACAGTACAATTCGACAATTTTTTGCTCTTCAAGTTTAAGTGAACTACGAGCCCCATTGTTAATCCTTTAAAGGAAATTATTTGTAAATTTCGGCAAGTAGAACAATGAATGGAATAGGTAGACGGTTGAAATCATTGTATATATTGCTTCTATATAGTCTAAGAAACATATATGCAAAGCATCCAAACAGTACAATTCGCCAGTTCTTTGTTCTTCAAGTTTAAGTAAACTACGATCCCCATTGTTAATCCCTTAACGGAAATTATTTGTAACATTCGACAAGTAGATCAATGAATGGAACAGGTAGACGGTTGAAATCATTGTATATATTGCTTCTATATAGTCTAAGAAACATATATGCAAAGCATCCAAACAGTACAATTCGCCAATTTTTTGTTCTTCAAGTTTAAGTGAACAATGAGCCCTATTGTTAATCCTTTAAAGGAAATTATTTGTAACTTTCGACAAGTAGAAAAATGAATGGAACAGGTAGACGGTTGAAATCTTTGTATATATTGCTTCTATATAGTCTAAGAAACATATATGCAAAGCATCCAAACAGTACAATTCGCCACTTTTTTGTTCTTCAAGTTTAAGTAAACTACGATCCCCATTGTTAATCCCTTAACGGAAATTATTTGTATTTTTCGACAAGTAGAACAATGAATGGAACAGGTAGACGGTTGAAATCATTGTATATATTGCTTCTATATAGTCTAAGAAACATATATGCAAAGCATCCAAACAGTACAATTCGCCAATTTTTTGTTCTTCAAGTTTAAGTAAACTACGATCCCCATTGTTAATCCCTTAACGGAAATTATTTGTAACTGTCGACAAGTAGAACAATGAATGGAACAGGTAGATGTTTGAAATCATTGTATATATTGCTTCTATATAGTCTAAGAAACATATATGCAAATCATCCAAACAGTACAATTCGCCAATTTTTTGTTCTTCAAGTTTAAGTGAACAATGAGCCCCATTGTTAATCCTTTATCGGAAATTATTTGTAACTTTCGACAAGTAGAACAATGAATGGAACAGGTAGACGGTTGAAATCTTTGTATATATTGCTTCTATATAGTCTAAGAAACATATATGCAAAGCATCCAAACAGTACCATTCGCCACTTTTTTGTTCTTCAAGTTTAAGTGAACAACGAGCCCCATTGTTAATCCTTTAAAGGAAATAATTTGTAAATTTCGACAAGTAGAACAATGATTGGAACACGTAGACGGTTGAAATCTTTGTATATATTGCTTCCATATAGTCTAAGAAACATGTACGCAAAGCATCCAAACAGTACCATTCGCCAATTTTTTGTTCTTCAAGTTTAAGTGAACAATGAGCCCCAATGGTTAATCCTTTATCGGAAATTATTTGTAACTTTCGACAAGTAGAACAATGAATGGAACAGTTAGACGGTTGAAATATTTGTATATATTGCTTCTATATAATCTAAGAAACATATATGCAAAGCATCTAAACAGTAACAATCGCCAATTTTTTGTTCTTCAAGTTTAAGTGAACAGCGAGCCCCATTGATAATCATGAAATGGAAATTATTTGTAACTTTCTACAAGTAGAACAATGAATAGTACAGGTAGACGGGTGAAATCTTTCTATATATTGCTTCTAAATAGTCTAAGAGACATATATGCAAAGCATCCAAACAGTACAATTCGCCAATTTTTTGTTCTTCAAGTTTAAGTGAACTACGAGCCCCATTGTTAATCCTTTAAAGGAAATTATTTGTAAATTTCGACAAGTAGAACAATGAATGGATCAGGTAGACGGTTGAAATATTTGTATATATTGCTTTTATATAATATAAGAAACATATATTCAAAGCATCCAAACAGTACCATTCGCCAATTTTTTGTTCTTCAAGTTTAAGTGAACAACGAGCCCCATTGTTAATCCTTTAAAGGAAATTATTTGTAAATTTCGACAAGTAGAACAATGATTGGAACACGTAGACGGCTGAAATCTTTGTATATATTGCTTCCATATAGTCTAAGAAACATGTACGCAAAGCATCCAAACAGTACCATTCGCCAATTTTTTGTTCTTCAAGTTTAAGTGAACAATGAGCCCCAATGGTTAATCCTTTATCGGAAATTATTTGTAACTTTCGACAAGTAGAACAATGAATGGAACAGGTAGACGGTTGTAATCTTTGCATATATTACTTCTATATAGTCTAAGAAACATATATGCAAAGCATCTAAACAGTAACAATCGCCAATTTTTTGATCTTCAAGTTTAAGTGAACAGCGAGCCCCATTGATAATCATGAAATGGAAATTATTTGTAACTTTCTACAAGTAGAACAATGAATAGTACAGGTAGACAGGTGAAATCTTTCTGTATATTGCTTCTAAATAGTCTAAGAGACATATATGCAAAGCATCCAAACAGTACAATTCGCCAATTTTTTGTTCTTCAAGTTTAAGTGAACTACGAGCCCCATTGTTAATCCTTTAAAGGAAATTATTTGTAAATTTCGACAAGTAGAACAATGAATGGATCAGGTAGACGGTTGAAATATTTGTATATATTGCTTTTATATAATATAAGAAACATATATTCAAAGCATCCAAACAGTACCATTCGCCAATTTTTTGTTCTTCAAGTTTGAGTGAACTACGAGCCCCATTGTTAATCCTTTAAAGGAAATTATTTGTAAATTTCGACAAGTAGAACAATGAATGGATCAGGTAGACGGTTGAAATCATTGTATATATTGCTTCTATATAGTCTAAGAAACATATCTGCAAGGCATGCAAACAGTACAATTCGCCAATTTTTTGTTCTTCAAGTTTAAGTGAACTACGAGCCCCATTATTAACCCTTTAACGGAAATTAATTGTAACTTTCTACAAGTAGAACAATGATTGGAACACGTAGACGGTTGAATTCTTTGTATATATTGCTTCCATATAGTCTAAGAAACATATATGCAAAGCATCCAAACAGTACCATTCGCCAATTTTTTGTTCTTCAAGTTTAAGTGAACAATGAGCCCCAATGGTTAATCCTTTATCGGAAATTATTTGTAACTTTCGACAAGTAGAACAATGAATGGAACAGGTAGACGGTTGAAATCTTTGTATATATTGCTTCTATATAGTCTAAGAAACATATATGCAAAGCATCCAAACAGTACAATTCGCCAATTTATTGTTCTTCAAGTTTAAGTTAACAACGAGCCCCATTGTTAATCCTTTAAAGGAAATTATTTGTAATTTTCGACAAGTAGAACAATGAATGGAACTGGTAGACGGTTGAAATCTTTGTATATATTGCTTCTATATAATCTAAGAAACATATATGCAAAGCATCTAAACAGTAACAATCGCCAATTTTTTGATCTTCAAGTTTAAGTGAACAGCGAGCCCCATTGATAATCATGAAATGGAAATTATTTGTAACTTTCTACACGTAGAACAATGAATAGTACAGGTAGACGGGTGAAATCTTTCTATATATTGCTTGTAAATAGTCTAAGAAACATCTATGCAAAGCATCCAAACAGTACAATTCGCCAATTTTTTGTTCTTCAAGTTTAAGTAAACTACGATCCCCATTGTTAATCCCTTAACGGAAATTATTTGTAACTTTGGACAAGTAGAACAATGAATGGAACAGGTAGACGGTTGAAATCATTGTATATATTGCTTCTATATAGTCTAAGAAACATATATGCAAAGCATCCAAACAGTACAATTCGACAATTTTTTGCTCTTCAAGTTTAAGTGAACTACGAGCCCCATTGTTAATCCTTTAAAGGAAATTATTTGTAAATTTCGGCAAGTAGAACAATGAATGGAATAGGTAGACGGTTGAAATCATTGTATATATTGCTTCTATATAGTCTAAGAAACATATATGCAAAGCATCCAAACAGTACAATTCGCCAGTTCTTTGTTCTTCAAGTTTAAGTAAACTACGATCCCCATTGTTAATCCCTTAACGGAAATTATTTGTAACATTCGACAAGTAGATCAATGAATGGAACTGGTAGACGGTTGAAATCATTGTATATATTGCTTCTATATAGTCTAAGAAACATATATGCAAAGCATCCAAACAGTACAATTCGCCAATTTTTTGTTCTTCAAGTTTAAGTGAACAATGAGCCCTATTGTTAATCCTTTAAAGGAAATTATTTGTAACTTTCGACAAGTAGAAAAATGAATGGAACAGGTAGACGGTTGAAATCTTTGTATATATTGCTTCTATATAGTCTAAGAAACATATATGCAAAGCATCCAAACAGTACCATTCGCCAATTTTTTGTTCTTCAAGTTTAAGTGAACAATGAGCCCCATTGTTATTCCTTTATCGGAAATTATTTGTAACTTTCGACAAGTAGAACAATGAATGGAACAGGTAGACGGTTGAAATCTTTGTATATATTGCTTCTATATAGTCTAAGAAACATATATGCAAATCATCCAAACAGTACCATTCGCCAATTTTTTGTTCTTCAAGTTTAAGTAAACTACGATCCCCATTGTTAATCCCTTAACGGAAATTATTTGTAACATTCGACAAGTAGAACAATGAATGGAACAGGTAGACGGTTGAAATCATTGTATATATTGCTTCTATATAGTCTAAGAAACATATATGCAAAGCATCCAAACAGTACAATTCGCCAATTTTTTGTTCTTCAAGTTTAAGTGAACAATGAGCCCCAATGGTTAATCCTTTATCGGTAATTATTTGTAACTTTCGACAAGTAGAACAATGAATGGAACAGGTAGACGGTTGAAATCTTTGTATATATTGCTTCTATATAGTCTAAGAAACATATATGCAAAGCATCCAAACAGTACCATTCGCCAATTTTTTGTTCTTCAAGTTTAAGTGAACAATGAGCCCCATTGTTAATCCTTTATCGGAAATTACCCTAGTAGCACACAATATTAAATACATATGTATGTAATGTTAAAAAACGATTGAATCTCTTTTTAATATTTAAATATGTAACGAATATTCATTCTAGATTTAAAAAGAAATATTTTTTTACAAATGTTTATTCAATATTCATTTTAGATTTAAAACGAAATATTTTTTTACAAATGTTTACCAAATATTTATTTTAGATGTAAAAAGAAATATTTTTTTACAAATGTTTCTTTAATATTCATTTTAGATTTAAAAAGAAATATTTTCTACAAATGTTTATTTAATATTCATTTTAGATTTAAAAAGAAATATTTTTTTTCAAATGTTTATCATATATTCATTTTTGATAGGAGTAAACAGAGTGCGGGTCCAATTAATTATAGACAAATTAATATATGTGGAATATATATTTGAGCAGAGAAAGAATATCTAGTGTTTCCGCGTAGGGCGTATAGAGAGAACAGACTGACTGATTCTAAGATGCACTCAAAAAGAGCTAGGGCGGCCGCGACACTTAAGAGTTTTATAATATAAACTAAATTCCTATGCGCAGTGCCGTTCGCAGTACAAATCATATGCGGGCACCTCTCGTATATTTCTAACAATTTTAGATTTAAAAAGAAATATTTTTTAGAAATGTTTATGTCATATTTATCTTAGATGTAAAAAGAAATATTTTTTTACAAATGTTTATTTAATATTCATTTTAGATTTAAAAAGAAATATTTTTTTACAAATGTTTATTTAATATTCATTTTAGATTTAAAAAGAAATATTTTTTTTCAAATGTTTATCATATATTCATTTGAGATTTAAAAAGAAATATTTTTTTTTTCAAATGTTTATCATATATTCATTTGAGATTTAAAAAGAAATATTTTTTTACAAATGTTTATCATATATTCATTTTAAATTTAAAACGAAATATTTTTTTACAAATGTATACCAAAAATTTATTTTAGATGTAAAAAGAAATATTTTTTTACAAATGTTTATCATATATTCATTTTAAATTTAAAAAGAAATATTTTTTTACAAATGTATACAAAAAATTTATTTTAGATGTAAAAAGAAATATTTTTGGAGAAATAAATGAACGGATATGCTCGCGAATACGAGGCACCTGCTTATTGCTGTTGAATTATTCTTAACAATATAATATTACATATTTTAACTGAGTTCAAAAACGACTCTACGTTTTAGGAATTCCTATTCTAACGGGAAACTCTCTGTGCAGTGTAGGGGAGAGTAACATAAACAGTTTATATTACTAAGTGGGCCCGAGCTCGTCTTTTGGGCATCCACTGTTAGTTCGTTCTAAACTCTAGCAGTATAAAGACGCTTCTTTCAAAGCAAACCAGATAATTGTAATTTCGCCGATTGTAAGAGTGTTCAAAGTGATCTCGCCGTACGTTTTACATACGTGTCTGGGTAAGTACATATCTTTATGTAATACTAGCTTTCACATTATTATATATTTGCCCATTGGTAATGTTGCCTCACCTAATATTTTATGTTGTGTGTATTAGACTGACAAGAGAAATTTGTGAGAAATGTCCGAAAAGCGAAACAAAAAGTATAAATTTGTTAAGAAAGAGATGGCTTCGTTTCATCAGAATCGGTCTGTCGATGCAATTGAGGCATTGAGAATTACGCCGGCTATTACTTCAGAAGGAAATATTAATTCTGTCCTCGGTCACGATCACATTATTCAGTCATTTCATTTTCAAAGTACTGAAACAGAAATTACGGAAGTGAGCAGTGCTGCTGCAGAACAGCAACGTACCGCTTTTGCAAATTTAAAACTGATAAATATGTTAAAAAAATGGTCTGTAGAACAGAACATTAATCATACCCAACTAAATCATTTATTAAAGGGTTTAAAGGATATTTTTCCCGAATTTAAAATTCCAGGTGATGCTCGCACTTTATTAAAAACTGAGCGATCATCTAATATTGTATCGTGTTTAAGTAAAAATAAAACTGCAGCTCAACTTAAATATTTTGGCATAAAGAATCACATAATAACTGTATTACAAGCAGAAGGTATATTTCAAGAAGTGAAAGAAAGTTGCACAATAAAATTAATTTTTAATATTGACGGTATCCCAATTTCAAAAAATTCAAACAAACAATTTTGGCCTATTTTATGCAAATTAGTTTTAAATAATTATATTGTATCTCCCTTTCCGATTGCAATTTATTACGGCGATGCAAAACCGGATTCGTTGCCTGATTATTTGGATGAATTTACGCGCGAATTGAACGATATTTTGAAAAATGGAATTTACTACAATAATATTACATTCAAAGTCCTTATAATTTGTTTCACATGTGATACACCCGCGAGAGCTTTTTTAAAAAATATTAAAGGACATACAAATTTACACGGTTGCGAAAGATGCACAGAACGAGGTACATATTATAGTCACCGAATCATATATGAAAACCATAATGCTGGTGCACGAACACATTGTGATTTTGAGAATTTTATTGATACAAATCATCATCAAAATAATCATAGAACGCCATTATTAAATATAAGCCAATTAAACGTAATAGAACATTTTGCTCTTGATTATATGCATCTGTGCTGTTTAGGAGTAATGAAGAAGCTACTTCATTACTGGAATAAAAAACTGTTCAAATTGCAACAAAGAACAAAATTTTCAAAAAGAATGACTTGTGCTGCAAAATCTTTACCTGCAGAATTTAGTCGCAAATCGCGACCCATAGCAGAATTGCCTAGATATAAGGCTACGGAATTCCGCTTATTTTTGTTATATCTAGGTCCCATTGTATTAAAAGAGATTCTTCCAAAGAAGTATTATGAGCATTTCTTATTATTCCACGTAGCTATTAGAATTTTGTTACATAAAAAATTATATTTAAATCTTGAATGGCTAAACAAAGCTCGAGAGATGCTTTCAATATTTGTACATCATTCTTCTACTTTATATGGCAGAGAATTTTGTATCTATAATGTTCACAACTTAATGCATATTACAGACGACGTAGAAAATATGAAAATTTCTTTGGAAGAATTAAGTTGTTTTCCCTTTGAAAATTACTTAGGAAAGTTAAAAAATATGCTACGCAGGTGGAATAAGCCATTAGCACAAGTAACAAAAAGATTATCCGAGAAAGGCACAGCTACAATCAAAGCAAAATTTAGTACTGAATTAACTATTAAAGTTCAAAATAATTTAAAAAAAATTCAACTCCCTTATTTTAGTTTAAAAGCTTATGGAATGCGAGACTGTTACGTATTTATACAAAATGATTATGTTCTACAGATTGTCGATGTATTAGAAAATAAATTAATTGGTAGATTATCAACAAAATTGAAAAACTTTTATAAATACCCCATCGATTCTAAATCGATTGGAATTTTTAAATTTAATGATTTTACAAATGAAACCGTGTCATATGATCCGGATGAAGTTGCTGGTAAAGCCTTTGTACATAAATGTCACTCGTCTTTTATAGCATGTACTTTGCTTCATTTATATAATTAATTAATCGTTTACTTCATTCTATATTGCACACATAATTTATTTTGTTTTTCTCTTTTTCTCTATCTGTGCAAATACTTGTGTAAAGTTGTACGTTGTTTTATCACATATTAATATTAATATTTCCTATATGAAGAATAGATCATAATGTCTGCGAAAAAAGTATCAAAAGCTTCGAAAAGGCGATTTGTACAAATTGCATCAGATTCTGGGTCCGACGAAGTTGGTCAAATGGAACCTACAGTAACGCGTAAGCAGAAGCAATAAATATTACGACGCTTACATTATATATAACATTGTAAACGTAACAATACGAATAATATATATTTTATATCATCTTTCAGAGACGACATCAAATTATGGCAATACGCCAATAACGGAAAAAGAATTTACTGTATTGCATCGGCAATACAGTGAATTAAAATTTGAGTTAAAACGAATTTATGAAAAACTGGAGTCAATAGAGAGGCTAGTCACCAGCAAAATAGTTGTTTCGGACAATAATTCGGCATTTGTGTCAGGCGAGGAAGAGACAGGCTTTTTAAACAAATTACCTTTGGCATCAGTTGAAGAAGTTGAAGAATTTAATGCCAAAATTTCAGAAAATTCTGGAAATTTTAATTTATTGGTTTGTATTAATATAGAACAATAAAGTCCATACTTCTTTATTTTTACGAGAAATTAAGGCAATACGGTTGCCTAACTGTCATGAAAACAGTAATGGAATACATCTTCTTTCAGGTACAATTACTTTATTTAGTTGGCGGAGAAACCAATAAAAAAATAATTTATAACATGATGAAGAAATTGTTGAAGAATGAAGCAGCAATTTCTTTTTCGGGCCAGGGAAGAAAGCAAAAATTATCATTTAGTAATTTGAAATTGTACGATGCTGTAAGTGGTAAGTAGATTTAATATATACTCATCATATTTACTGCTTGACAAGATATCTAAAATTTCCAACTCATTCTATTTTTTATTTTACAGTAGCATCAAGAAAGAGGCAAGCGAGCATCACGGACGAAGAAATAAAACAGACAGTATCTTTATTTTTAGCGACAGCTAAATCAAGAATAAAAAATATATAAAATAAAATTTGTGAGAAAATATAACATTGAATTGTTCTTCTTAATTCAGAAAATGTAATGCATGTCTTCCTATACCCTATACATTTTTTGTATAACATAAATGTTATATTTGGTGAGGAGTCGCCGGATATCGTGTGAAAGTCCAGGAACGTACGAGAAAGAGGCAATATTGAATCTATTAAAGGCTCTCTTTTTTACAACGTCAACATTTTATCTACTAATACTGTCTTCATAGAATTCTAAACGTATGATTCACTTACTTTAATCTACCAGCTGTTCGGATTGTGGTCGTAATTATCTGCCCAGTTCTAATTAAGGTTTAAAGGTGAGCCCTCTAACAATAGGTCCCTTTAGCGCAGCAGGAAAACGCAGTACGCAGCAACAGCAGGATCCCGAGTTCAAATCCCGCCACATGTATAAGGATTTTTAGTGTTCGTAATGTGACCCCATCAAATCAATTACAATATCGTAAACAAATATAATAAGTACGTGACAAAGCTTAGTTATTAAACCTTCTTTTTTCTAAATATTTAAATTTTTTTCAAAATCTTTATTTTAGGTTTTTAAAATATCTATTTTATATTCGACGAATATTTTGTTTATATTTTCTGAACATTTTTTTTACATTTTTTTTATATTTTTTTAATATTTATTTTATATTCTAAGAATATTTATTTCATATTTTCTGAACATTTTTTTTACATTTTTTTAATATTTATTTTATATTCTAAGAATATTTATTTCATATTTTCTGAACATTTTTTTTACATTTTTTTAATATTTATTTTATATTCTAAGAATATTTATTTCATATTTTCTGAACATTTTTTTTACATTTTTTTAATATTTATTTTATATTCTAAGAATATTTAGTTCATATTTTCTGAATATTCTTTTTACATTTTTTTAATATCTATAGAATATTTGAAACTAATATTTATTTCATATTAAAAAGTGTCGCCAAAAAAATATTATTTTAATATTCAAAAAAGATATTAATCAAATATTTGTGTGCTACTAGGGTATTTGTAACTTTCGACAAGTAGAACAATGAATGGAACAGGTAGACGGTTGAAATCTTTGTATATATTGCTTCTATATAGTCTAAGAAACATATATGCAAAGCATCCAAACAGTACCATTCGCCACTTTTTTGTTCTTCAAGTTTAAGTGAACAACGAGCCCCATTGTTAATCCTTTAAAGGAAATTATTTGTAAATTTCGACAAGTAGAACAATGATTGGAACACGTAGACGGTTGAAATCTTTGTATATATTGCTTCCATATAGTCTAAGAAACATGTACGCAAAGCATCCAAACAGTACCATTCGCCAATTTTTTGTTCTTCAAGTTTAAGTGAACAATGAGCCCCAATGGTTAATCCTTTATCGTAAATTATTTGTAATTTTCGACAAGTAGAACAATGAATGGAACAGTTAGACGGTTGAAATATTTGTATATATTGCTTCTATATAATCTAAGAAACATATATGCAAAGCATCTAAACAGTAACAATCGCCAATTTTTTGATCTTCAAGTTTAAGTGAACAGCGAGCCCCATTGATAATCATGAAATGGAAATTATTTGTAACTTTCTACAAGTAGAACAATGAATAGTACAGGTAGACGGGTGAAATCTTTCTATATATTGCTTCTAAATAGTCTAAGAAACATCTATGCAAAGCATCCAAACAGTACAATTCGGCAATTTTTTGTTCTTCAAGTTTAAGTGAACTACGAGCCCCATTGTTAATCCTTTAAAGGAAATTATTTGTAAATTTCGACAAGTAGAACAATGAATGGATCATGTAGACGGTTGAAAAATTTGTATATATTGCTTCTATATAGTCTACGAAACATATATGCAAAGCATCCAAACAGTACAATTCGCCAATTTTTTGTACTTCAAGTTTAAGTGAACTACGAGCCCCATTGTTAATCCCTTACCTGAAATTAATTGTAAATTTCGACAAGTAGAACAATGAATGGATCATGTAGACGGTTGAAAAATTTGTATATATTGCTTCTATATAGTCTACGAAACATATATGCAAAGCATCCAAACAGTACAATTCGCCAATTTTTTGTACTTCAAGTTTAAGTGAACTACGAGCCCCATTGTTAATCCCTTACCTGAAATTAATTGTAAATTTCGACAAGTAGAACAATGAATGGAACAGGTAGACGGTTGAAATCTTTGTATATATTGCTTCTATATAGTCTAAGAAACATATATGCAAAGCATCCAAACAGTACAATTCGCCAATTTTTTGTTCAACAAGTTTAAATGAACAATGAGCCCCAATGGTTAATCCTTTATCGGAAATTATTTGTAAATTTCGACAAGTAGAACAATGAATGGAACAGGTAGCCGGTTGAAATCTTTATATATATTGCTTCTATATAGTCTAAGAAACATATATGCAAAGCATCCAAACAGTACAATGCGCCAATTTATTGTTCTTCAAGTTTAAGTAAACTACGATCCCCATTGTTAATCCCTTAACGGAAATTATTTGTAACTTTCGACAAGTAGAACAATGAATGGAACAGGTAGACGGTTGAAATCATTGTATATATTGCTTCTATATAGTCTAAGAAACATATATGCAAAGCATCCAAACAGTACAATTCGCCAATTTTTTGTTCTTCAAGTTTAAGTAAACTACGATCCCCATTGTTAATCCCTTAACGGAAATTATTTGTAAATTTCGGCAAGTAGAACAATGAATGGAATAGGTAGACGGTTGAAATCATTGTATATATTGCTTCTATATAGTCTAAGAAACATATATGCAAAGCATCCAAACAGTACAATTCGCCAATTTTTTGTTCTTCAAGTTTAAGTGAACAATGAGCCCCATTGTTAATCCTTTAAAGGAAATTATTTGTAACTTTCGACAAGTAGAACAATGAATGGAACAGGTAGACGGTTGAAATCTTTGTATATATTGCTTCTATATAGTCTAAGAAACATATATGCAAAGCATCCAAACAGTACCATTCGCCACTTTTTTGTTCTTCAAGTTTAAGTGAACAACGAGCCCCATTGTTAATCCTTTAAAGGAAATTATTTGTAAATTTCGACAAGTAGAACAATGAATGGATCATGTAGACGGTTGAAAAATTTGTATATATTGCTTCTATATAGTCTACGAAACATATATGCAAAGCATCCAAACAGTACAATTCGCCAATTTTTTGTACTTCAAGTTTAAGTGAACTACGAGCCCCATTGTTAATCCCTTACCTGAAATTAATTGTAAATTTCGACAAGTAGAACAATGAATGGAACAGGTAGACGGTTGAAATCTTTGTATATATTGCTTCCATATAGTCTAAGAAACATGTACGCAAAGCATCCAAACAGTACCATTCGCCAATTTTTTGTTCTTCAAGTTTAAGTGAACAATGAGCCCCATTGTTAATCCTTTATCGGAAATTATTTGTAACTTTCGACAAGTAGAACAATGAATGGAACAGGTAGACGGTTGAAATCTTTGTATATATTGCTTCTATATAGTCTAAGAAACATATATGCAAAGCATCCAAACAGTACCATTCGCCACTTTTTTGTTCTTCAAGTTTAAGTGAACAACGAGCCCCATTGTTAATCCTTTAAAGGAAATTATTTGTAAATTTCGACAAGTAGAACAATGATTGGAACACGTAGACGGTTGAAATCTTTGTATATATTGCTTCCATATAGTCTAAGAAACATGTACGCAAAGCATCCAAACAGTACCATTCGCCAATTTTTTGTTCTTCAAGTTTAAGTGAACAATGAGCCCCAATGGTTAATCCTTTATCGTAAATTATTTGTAATTTTCGACAAGTAGAACAATGAATGGAACAGTTAGACGGTTGAAATATTTGTATATATTGCTTCTATATAATCTAAGAAACATATATGCAAAGCATCTAAACAGTAACAATCGCCAATTTTTTGTTCTTCAAGTTTAAGTGAACAGCGAGCCCCATTGATAATCATGAAATGGAAATTATTTGTAACTTTCTACAAGTAGAACAATGAATAGTACAGGTAGACGGGTGAAATCTTTCTATATATTGCTTCTAAATAGTCTAAGAAACATCTATGCAAAGCATCCAAACAGTACAATTCGGCAATTTTTTGTTCTTCAAGTTTAAGTGAACTACGAGCCCCATTGTTAATCCTTTAAAGGAAATTATTTGTAAATTTCGACAAGTAGAACAATGAATGGATCATGTAGACGGTTGAAAAATTTGTATATATTGCTTCTATATAGTCTACGAAACATATATGCAAAGCATCCAAACAGTACAATTCGCCAATTTTTTGTACTTCAAGTTTAAGTGAACTACGAGCCCCATTGTTAATCCCTTACCTGAAATTAATTGTAAATTTCGACAAGTAGAACAATGAATGGATCATGTAGACGGTTGAAAAATTTGTATATATTGCTTCTATATAGTCTACGAAACATATATGCAAAGCATCCAAACAGTACAATTCGCCAATTTTTTGTACTTCAAGTTTAAGTGAACTACGAGCCCCATTGTTAATCCCTTACCTGAAATTAATTGTAAATTTCGACAAGTAGAACAATGAATGGAACAGGTAGACGGTTGAAATCTTTGTATATATTGCTTCTATATAGTCTAAGAAACATATATGCAAAGCATCCAAACAGTACAATTCGCCAATTTTTTGTTCAACAAGTTTAAATGAACAATGAGCCCCAATGGTTAATCCTTTATCGGAAATTATTTGTAAATTTCGACAAGTAGAACAATGAATGGAACAGGTAGCCGGTTGAAATCTTTATATATATTGCTTCTATATAGTCTAAGAAACATATATGCAAAGCATCCAAACAGTACAATGCGCCAATTTATTGTTCTTCAAGTTTAAGTAAACTACGATCCCCATTGTTAATCCCTTAACGGAAATTATTTGTAACTTTCGACAAGTAGAACAATGAATGGAACAGGTAGACGGTTGAAATCATTGTATATATTGCTTCTATATAGTCTAAGAAACATATATGCAAAGCATCCAAACAGTACAATTCGCCAATTTTTTGTTCTTCAAGTTTAAGTAAACTACGATCCCCATTGTTAATCCCTTAACGGAAATTATTTGTAAATTTCGGCAAGTAGAACAATGAATGGAATAGGTAGACGGTTGAAATCATTGTATATATTGCTTCTATATAGTCTAAGAAACATATATGCAAAGCATCCAAACAGTACAATTCGCCAATTTTTTGTTCTTCAAGTTTAAGTGAACAATGAGCCCCATTGTTAATCCTTTAAAGGAAATTATTTGTAACTTTCGACAAGTAGAACAATGAATGGAACAGGTAGACGGTTGAAATCTTTGTATATATTGCTTCTATATAGTCTAAGAAACATATATGCAAAGCATCCAAACAGTACCATTCGCCACTTTTTTGTTCTTCAAGTTTAAGTGAACAACGAGCCCCATTGTTAATCCTTTAAAGGAAATTATTTGTAAATTTCGACAAGTAGAACAATGAATGGATCATGTAGACGGTTGAAAAATTTGTATATATTGCTTCTATATAGTCTACGAAACATATATGCAAAGCATCCAAACAGTACAATTCGCCAATTTTTTGTACTTCAAGTTTAAGTGAACTACGAGCCCCATTGTTAATCCCTTACCTGAAATTAATTGTAAATTTCGACAAGTAGAACAATGAATGGAACAGGTAGACGGTTGAAATCTTTGTATATATTGCTTCCATATAGTCTAAGAAACATGTACGCAAAGCATCCAAACAGTACCATTCGCCAATTTTTTGTTCTTCAAGTTTAAGTGAACAATGAGCCCCATTGTTAATCCTTTATCGGAAATTATTTGTAACTTTCGACAAGTAGAACAATGAATGGAACAGGTAGACGGTTGAAATCTTTATATATATTGCTTCTATATAGTCTATGAAACATATATGCAAAGCATCCAAACAGTACAATTCGCCAATTTTTTGTTCTTCAAGTTTAAGTGAACAATGAGCCCCATTGTTAATCCTTTAAAGGAAATTATTTGTAACTTTCGACAAGTAGAACAATGAATGGAACAGGTAGACGGTTGAAATCTTTGTATATATTGCTTCTATATAGTCTAAGAAACATATATGCAAAGCATCCAAACAGTACCATTCGCCAATTTTTTGTTCTTCAAGTTTAAGTGAACAATGAGCCCCATTGTTAATCCTTTAAAGGAAATTATTTGTAACTTTCGACAAGTAGAACAATGAATGGAACAGGTAGACGGTTGAAATCTTTGTATATATTGCTTCCATATAGTCTAAGAAACATGTACGCAAAGCATCCAAACAGTACAATTCGCCAATTTATTGTTCTTCAAGTTTAAGTTAACAACGAGCCCCATTGTTAATCCTTTAAAGGAAATTATTTGTAATTTTCGACAAGTAGAACAATGAATGGAACTGGTAGACGGTTGATATCTTTCTATATATATATTGCTTCTATATAATCTAAGAAACATATATGCAAAGCATCTAAACAGTAACAATCGCCAATTTTTTGATCTTCAAGTTTAAGTGAACAGCGAGCCCCATTGATAATCATGAAATGGAAATTATTTGTAACTTTCTACAAGTAGAACAATGAATAGTACAGGTAGACGGGTGAAATCTTTCTATATATTGCTTGTAAATAGTCTAAGAAACATCTATGCAAAGCATCCAAACAGTACAATTCGCCAATTTTTTGTTCTTCAAGTTTAAGTAAACTACGATCCCCATTGTTAATCCCTTAACGGAAATTATTTGTAACTTTCGACAAGTAGAACAATGAATGGAACAGGTAGACGGTTGAAATCATTGTATATATTGCTTCTATATAGTCTAAGAAACATATATGCAAAGCATCCAAACAGTACAATTCGACAATTTTTTGCTCTTCAAGTTTAAGTGAACTACGAGCCCCATTGTTAATCCTTTAAAGTAAATTATTTGTAAATTTCGGCAAGTAGAACAATGAATGGAATAGGTAGACGGTTGAAATCATTGTATATATTGCTTCTATATAGTCTAAGAAACATATATGCAAAGCATCCAAACAGTACAATTCGCCAGTTCTTTGTTCTTCAAGTTTAAGTAAACTACGATCCCCATTGTTAATCCCTTAACGGAAATTATTTGTAACATTCGACAAGTAGATCAATGAATGGAACAGGTAGACGGTTGAAATCATTGTATATATTGCTTCTATATAGTCTAAGAAACATATATGCAAAGCATCCAAACAGTACAATTCGCAAATTTTTTGTTCTTCAAGTTTAAGTGAACAATGAGCCCTATTGTTAATCCTTTAAAGGAAATTATTTGTAACTTTCGACAAGTAGAAAAATGAATGGAACAGGTAGACGGTTGAAATCTTTGTATATATTGCTTCTATATAGTCTAAGAAACATATATGCAAAGCATCCAAACAGTACCATTCGCCACTTTTTTGTTCTTCAAGTTTAAGTGAACAACGAGCCCCATTGTTAATCCTTTAAAGGAAATTATTTGTAACTTTCGACAAGTAGAACAATGAATGGAACACGTAGACGGTTGAAATCTTTGTATATATTGCTTCTATATAGTCTAAGAAACATATATGCAAATCATCCAAACAGTACCATTCGCCAATTTTTTGTTCTTCAAGTTTAAGTAAACTACGATCCCCATTGTTAATCCCTTAACGGAAATTATTTGTAACATTCGACAAGTAGAACAATGAATGGAACAGGTAGACGGTTGAAATCATTGTATATATTGCTTCTATATAGTCTAAGAAACATATATGCAAAGCATCCAAACAGTACAATTCGCCAATTTTTTGTTCTTCAAGTTTAAGTGAACAATGAGCCCCAATGGTTAATCCTTTATCGGTAATTATTTGTAACTTTCGACAAGTAGAACAATGAATGGAACAGGTAGACGGTTGAAATCTTTGTATATATTGCTTCTATATAGTCTAAGAAACATATATGCAAAGCATCCAAACAGTACCATTCGCCACTTTTTTGTTCTTCAAGTTTAAGTGAACAACGAGCCCCATTGTTAATCCTTTAAAGGAAATTATTTGTAAATTTCGACAAGTAGAACAATGATTGGAACACGTAGACGGTTGAAATCTTTGTATATATTGCTTCCATATAGTCTAAGAAACATGTACGCAAAGCATCCAAACAGTACCATTCGCCAATTTTTTGTTCTTCAAGTTTAAGTGAACAATGAGCCCCAATGGTTAATCCTTTATCGTAAATTATTTGTAATTTTCGACAAGTAGAACAATGAATGGAACAGTTAGACGGTTGAAATATTTGTATATATTGCTTCTATATAATCTAAGAAACATATATGCAAAGCATCTAAACAGTAACAATCGCCAATTTTTTGATCTTCAAGTTTAAGTGAACAGCGAGCCCCATTGATAATCATGAAATGGAAATTATTTGTAACTTTCTACAAGTAGAACAATGAATAGTACAGGTAGACGGGTGAAATCTTTCTATATATTGCTTCTAAATAGTCTAAGAAACATCTATGCAAAGCATCCAAACAGTACAATTCGGCAATTTTTTGTTCTTCAAGTTTAAGTGAACTACGAGCCCCATTGTTAATCCTTTAAAGGAAATTATTTGTAAATTTCGACAAGTAGAACAATGAATGGATCATGTAGACGGTTGAAAAATTTGTATATATTGCTTCTATATAGTCTACGAAACATATATGCAAAGCATCCAAACAGTACAATTCGCCAATTTTTTGTACTTCAAGTTTAAGTGAACTACGAGCCCCATTGTTAATCCCTTACCTGAAATTAATTGTAAATTTCGACAAGCAGAACAATGAATGGATCATGTAGACGGTTGAAAAATTTGTATATATTGCTTCTATATAGTCTACGAAACATATATGCAAAGCATCCAAACAGTACAATTCGCCAATTTTTTGTACTTCAAGTTTAAGTGAACTACGAGCCCCATTGTTAATCCCTTACCTGAAATTAATTGTAAATTTCGACAAGTAGAACAATGAATGGAACAGGTAGACGGTTGAAATCTTTGTATATATTGCTTCTATATAGTCTAAGAAACATATATGCAAAGCATCCAAACAGTACAATTCGCCAATTTTTTGTTCAACAAGTTTAAGTGAACAATGAGCCCCAATGGTTAATCCTTTATCGGAAATTATTTGTAAATTTCGACAAGTAGAACAATGAATGGAACAGGTAGCCGGTTGAAATCTTTATATATATTGCTTCTATATAGTCTAAGAAACATATATGCAAAGCATCCAAACAGTACAATGCGCCAATTTATTGTTCTTCAAGTTTAAGTAAACTACGATCCCCATTGTTAATCCCTTAACGGAAATTATTTGTAACTTTCGACAAGTAGAACAATGAATGGAACAGGTAGACGGTTGAAATCATTGTATATATTGCTTCTATATAGTCTAAGAAACATATATGCAAAGCATCCAAACAGTACAATTCGCCAATTTTTTGTTCTTCAAGTTTAAGTAAACTACGATCCCCATTGTTAATCCCTTAACGGAAATTATTTGTAAATTTCGGCAAGTAGAAAAATGAATGGAATAGGTAGACGGTTGAAATCATTGTATATATTGCTTCTATATAGTCTAAGAAACATATATGCAAAGCATCCAAACAGTACAATTCGCCAATTTTTTGTTCTTCAAGTTTAAGTGAACAATGAGCCCCATTGTTAATCCTTTAAAGGAAATTATTTGTAACTTTCGACAAGTAGAACAATGAATGGAACAGGTAGACGGTTGAAATCTTTGTATATATTGCTTCTATATAGTCTAAGAAACATATATGCAAAGCATCCAAACAGTACCATTCGCCAATTTTTTGTTCTTCAAGTTTAAGTGAACAATGAGCCCCTTTGTTAATCCTTTATCGGAAATTATTTGTAACTTTCGACAAGTAGAACAATGAATGGAACAGGTAGACGGTTGAAATCTTTGTATATATTGCTTCTATATAGTCTAAGAAACATATATGCAAAGCATCCAAACAGTACAATTCGCCAATTTTTTGTTCTTCAAGTTTAAGTGAACAATGAGCCCCAATGGTTAATCCTTTATCGGTAATTATTTGTAACTTTCGACAAGTAGAACAATGAATGGAACAGGTAGACGGTTGAAATCTTTGTATATATTGCTTCTATATAGTCTAAGAAACATATATGCAAAGCATCCAAACAGTACCATTCGCCACTTTTTTGTTCTTCAAGTTTAAGTGAACAACGAGCCCCATTGTTAATCCTTTAAAGGAAATTATTTGTAAATTTCGACAAGTAGAACAATGATTGGAACACGTAGACGGTTGAAATCTTTGTATATATTGCTTCCATATAGTCTAAGAAACATGTACGCAAAGCATCCAAACAGTACCATTCGCCAATTTTTTGTTCTTCAAGTTTAAGTGAACAATGAGCCCCAATGGTTAATCCTTTATCGTAAATTATTTGTAATTTTCGACAAGTAGAACAATGAATGGAACAGTTAGACGGTTGAAATATTTGTATATATTGCTTCTATATAATCTAAGAAACATATATGCAAAGCATCTAAACAGTAACAATCGCCAATTTTTTGATCTTCAAGTTTAAGTGAACAGCGAGCCCCATTGATAATCATGAAATGGAAATTATTTGTAACTTTCTACAAGTAGAACAATGAATAGTACAGGTAGACGGGTGAAATCTTTCTATATATTGCTTCTAAATAGTCTAAGAAACATCTATGCAAAGCATCCAAACAGTACAATTCGGCAATTTTTTGTTCTTCAAGTTTAAGTGAACTACGATCCCCATTGTTAATCCCTTAACGGAAATTATTTGTAACTTTCGACAAGTAGAACAATGAATGGAACAGGTAGACGGTTGAAATCATTGTATATATTGCTTCTATATAGTCTAAGAAACATATATGCAAAGCATCCAAACAGTACAATTCGCCAATTTTTTGTTCTTCAAGTTTAAGTAAACTACGATCCCCATTGTTAATCCCTTAACGGAAATTATTTGTAACTTTCGACAAGTAGAACAATGAATGGAACAGGTAGACGGTTGAAATCATTGTATATATTGCTTCTATATAGTCTAAGAAACATATATGCAAAGCATCCAAACAGTACAATTCGCCAATTTTTTGTTCTTCAAGTTTAAGTGAACAACGAGCCCCATTGTTAATCCTTTAAAGGAAATTATTTGTAATTTTCGACAAGTAGAACAATGAATGGAACAGGTAGACGGTTGAAATCTTTGTATATATTGCTTCTATATAGTCTAAGAAACATATATGCAAAGCATCCAAACAGTACCATTCGCCAATTTTTTGTTCTACAAGTTTAAGTGAACAATGAGCCCCATTGTTAATCCCTTAACGGAAATTATTTGTAACTTTCGACAAGTAGAACAATGAATGGAACAGGTAGACGGTTGAAATCATTGTATATATTGCTTCTATATAGTCTAAGAAACATATATGCAAAGCATCCAAACAGTACAATTCGCCAATTTTTTGTTCTTCAAGTTTAAGTAAACTACGATCCCCATTGTTAATCCCTTAACGGAAATTATTTGTAACTTTCGACAAGTAGAACAATGAATGGAACAGGTAGACGGTTGAAATCATTGTATATATTGCTTCTATATAGTCTAAGAAACATATATGCAAAGCATCCAAACAGTACAATTCGCCAATTTTTTGTTCTTCAAGTTTAAGTAAACTACGATCCCCATTGTTAATCCCTTAACGGAAATTATTTGTAACTTTCGACAAGTAGAACAATGAATGGAACAGGTAGACGGTTGAAATCATTGTATATATTGCTTCTATATAGTCTAAGAAACATATATGCAAAGCATCCAAACAGTACAATTCGCCAATTTTTTGTTCTTCAAGATTAAGTGAACAATGAGCCCTATTGTTAATCCTTTAAAGGAAATTATTTGTAACTTTCGACAAGTAGAACAATGAATGGAACAAGTAGACGGTTGAAATCTTTGTATATATTGCTTCTATATAGTCTAAGAAACATATATGCAAAGCATCCAAACAGTACCATTCGCCAATTTTTTGTTCTTGAAGTTTAAGTGAACAATGAGCCCCATTGTTAATCCTTTAAAGGAAATTATTTGTAACTTTCGACAAGTCGAACAATGAATGGAACAGGTAGACGGTTGAAATCTTTGTATATATTGCGTCTATATAGTCTAAGAAACATGTATGCAAAGCATCCAAACAGTACCATTCGCCAATTTTTCTTTCTTCAAGTTTAAGTGAACAACGAGCCCCAATGGTTAATCCTTTATCGGAAATTATTTGTAACTTTCGACAAGTAGAACAATGAAAGGAACAGGTAGACGGTTGAATTCTTTGTATATATTGCTTTTATATAGTCTAAGAAACATATATGCAAAGCATCCAAACAGTACAATTCGTCAATTTATTGTTCTTCAAGTTTAAGTGAACAACGAGCCCCATTGTTAATCCTTTAATGGAAATTATTTGTAAATTTCGACAAGTAGAACAATGATTGGAACACGTAGACGGTTGAAATCTTTCTATATATTGCTTCTAAATAGTCTAAGAAACATATATGCAAAGCATCCAAACAGTACAATTCGCCAATTTTTTGTTCTTCAAGTTTAAGTGAACAACGAGCCCCAATGGTTAATCCTTTATCGGAAATTATTTGTAACTTTCGACAAGTAGAACAATGAATGGAACAGGTAGCCGGTTGAAATCAATGTATATATTGCTTCTATATAGTCTAAGAAACATATATGCAAAGCATCCAAACAGTACCATTCGCCAATTTTTCTTTCTTCAAGTTTAAGTGAACAACGAGCCCCAATGGTTAATCCTTTATCGGAAATTATTTGTAACTTTCGACAAGTAGAACAATGAAAGGAACAGGTAGACGGTTGAAATCAATGTATATATTGCTTCTATATAGTCTAAGAAACCTATATGCAAAGCATCTAAACAGTAACAATCGCCAATTGTTTGATCTTCAAGTTTAAGTGAACAGCGAGCCCCATTGATAATCATGAAATGGAAATTATTTGTAACTTTCTACAAGTAGAACAATGAATAGTACAGGTAAACGGGTGAAATCTTTCTATATATTGCTTCTAAATAGTCTAAGGAACATATATGCAAAGCATCCAAATAGTACAATTCGCCATTTTTTTGTTCTTCAAGTTTAAGTGAACTACCAGCCCCATTGTTAATCCTTTAACGGAAATTAATTGTAACTTTCTACAAGTAGAACAATGATTGGAACACGTAGACGGCTGAAATCTTTGTATATATTGCTTCCATATAGACTAAGAAACATATATGCAAAGCATCCAAACAGTACAATTCGCCAATTTTTTGTCCTTCAAGTTTAAGTGAACAATGAGCCCCATTGTTAATCCTTTATCGGAAATTATTTGTAACTTTCGACAAGTAGAACAATGAATGGAACAGGTAGACGGGTGAAATCTTTCTATATATTGCTTCTAAATAGTCTAAGAAACATATATGCAAAGTATACAAACAGTACAATTCGCCAATTTTTTGTTCTCCAAGTTTAAGTGAACTACGAGCCCAATTGTTAATCCTTTAAAGGAAATTATTTGTAAATATCGACAAGTAGAACAATGAATGGATCATGTAGACGGTTGAAATCATTGTATATATTGCTTCTATATAGTCTAAGAAACATATATGCAAAGCATCCAAACAGTACCATTCGCCAATTTTTTGTTCTTCAAGTTTAAGTGAACAACGAGTCCCAATGGTTAATCCTTTATCGGAAATTGTTTGTAAATTCCGACAAGTAGAACAATGAATGGAACAGGTAGACGGTTGAAATCTTTGTATATATTGCGTCTATATAGTCTAAGAAACATGTATGCAAAGCATCCAAACAGTACCATTCGCCAATTTTTCTTTCTTCAAGTTTAAGTGAACAACGAGCCCCAATGGTTAATCCTTTATCGGAAATTATTTGTAACTTTCGACAAGTAGAACAATGAAAGGAACAGGTAGACGGTTGAAATCAATGTATATATTGCTTCTATATAGTCTAAGAAACCTATATGCAAAGCATCTAAACAGTAACAATCGCCAATTGTTTGATCTTCAAGTTTAAGTGAACAGCGAGCCCCATTGATAATCATGAAATGGAAACTATTTGTAACTTTCTACAAGTAGAACAATGAATAGTACAGGTAGACGGGTGAAATCTTTCTATATATTGCTTCTAAATAGTCTAAGAAACATCTATGCAAAGCATCAAAAGAGTACAATTCGCCAATTTTTTGTTCTTCAAGTTTAAGTAAACTACGATCCCCATTGTTAATCCCTTAACGGAAATTATTTGTAACTTTCGACAAGTAGAACAATGAATGGAACAGGTAGACGGTTGAAATCATTGTATATATTGCGTCTATATAGTCTAAGAAACATGTATGCAAAGCATCCAAACAGTACCATTCGCCAATTTTTCTTTCTTCAAGTTTAAGTGAACAACGAGCCCCAATGGTTAATCCTTTATCGGAAATTATTTGTAACTTTCGACAAGTAGAACAATGAAAGGAACAGGTAGACGGTTGAAATCAATGTATATATTGCTTCTATATAGTCTAAGAAACCTATATGCAAAGCATCTAAACAGTACCATTCGCCACTTTTTTGTTCTTCAAGTTTAAGTGAACAACGAGCCCCATTGATAATCATGAAATGGAAACTATTTGTAACTTTCTACAAGTAGAACAATGAATAGTACAGGTAGACGGGTGAAATCTTTCTATATATTGCTTCTAAATAGTCTAAGAAACATCTATGCAAAGCATCAAAAGAGTACAATTCGCCAATTTTTTGTTCTTCAAGTTTAAGTAAACTACGATCCCCATTGTTAATCCCTTAACGGAAATTATTTGTAACTTTCGACAAGTAGAACAATGAATGGAACAGGTAGACGGTTGAAATCATTGTATATATTGCTTCTATATAGTCTAAGAAACATATATGCAAAGCATCCAAACAGTACAATTCGCCAATTTTTTGTTCTTCAAGTTTAAGTGAAGAATGAGCCCCATTGTTAATCCTTTAAAGGAAATTATTTGTAACTTTCGACAAGTAGAACAATGAATGGAACAGGTAGACGGTTGAAATCTTTGTATATATTGCTTCTATATAGTCTAAGAAACATATATGCAAAGCATCCAAACAGTACCATTCGCCAATTTTTTGTTTTTCAAGTTTAAGTGAACAATGAGCCCCATTGTTAATCCTTTATCGGAAATTATTTGTAACTTTCGACAAGTAGAACAATGAATGGAACAGGTAGACGGTTGAAATCCTTGTATATATTGCTTCCATATAGTCTAAGGAACATGTACGCAAAGCATCCAAACAGTACCATTCGCCAATTTTTTGTCCTTCAAGTTTAAGTGAACAATGAGCCCCATTGTTAATCCTTTATCGGAAATTATTTGTAACTTTCGACAAGTAGAACAATGAATGGAACAGGTAGACGGTTGAAATCTTTGTATATATTGCTTCTATATAGTCTAAGAAACATATATGCAAAGCATCCAAACAGTACAATTCGCCAATTTTTTGTTCTTCAAGTTTAAGTGAACAATGAGCCCCAATGGTTAATCCTTTATCGGTAATTATTTGTAACTTTCGACAAGTAGAACAATGAATGGAACTGGTAGACGGTTGAAATCTTTGTATATATTGCTTCGATATAATCTAAGAAACATATATGCAAAGCAACTACACAGTAACAATCGCCAATTGTTTGATCTTCAAGTTTAAGTGAACAGCGAGCCCCATTGATAATCATGAAATGGAAACTATTTGTAACTTTCTACAAGTAGAACAATGAATAGTACAGGTAGACGGGTGAAATCTTTCTATATATTGCTTCTAAATAGTCTAAGAAACATCTATGCAAAGCATCCAATCAGTACAATTCGCCAATTTTTTGTTCTTCAAGTTTAAGTAAACTACGATCCCCATTGTTAATCCCTTAACGGAAATTATTTGTAACTTTCGACAAGTAGAACAATGAATGGAACAGGTAGACGGTTGAAATCTTTGTATATATTGCTTCTATATAGTCTAAGAAACATATATGCAAATCATCCAAACAGTACAATTCGCCAATTTTTTGTCCTTCAAGTTTAAGTGAAAAATGAGCCCCATTGTTAATCCTTTATCGGAAATTATTTGTAACTTTCGACAAGTAGAACAATGAATGGAACAGGTAGACGGTTGAAATCCTTGTATATATTGCTTCCATATAGTCTAAGGAACATGTACGCAAAGCATCCAAACAGTACCATTCGCCAATTTTTTGTCCTTCAAGTTTAAGTGAACAATGAGCCCCATTGTTAATCCTTTATCGGAAATTATTTGTAACTTTCGACAAGTAGAACAATGAATGGAACAGGTAGACGGTTGAAATCTTTGTATATATTGCTTCTATATAGTCTAAGAAACATATATGCAAAGCATCCAAACAGTACAATTCGCCAATTTTTTGTTCTTCAAGTTTAAGTGAACAATGAGCCCCAATGGTTAATCCTTTATCGTAAATTATTTGTAATTTTCGACAAGTAGAACAATGAATGGAACAGTTAGACGGTTGAAATATTTGTATATATTGCTTCTATATAATCTAAGAAACATATATGCAAAGCATCTAAACAGTAACAATCGCCAATTTTTTGTTCTTCAAGTTTAAGTGAACAGCGAGCCCCATTGATAATCATGAAATGGAAATTATTTGTAACTTTCTACAAGTAGAACAATGAATAGTACAGGTAGACGGGTGAAATCTTTCTATATATTGCTTCTAAATAGTCTAAGAAACATCTATGCAAAGCATCCAAACAGTACAATTCGGCAATTTTTTGTTCTTCAAGTTTAAGTGAACTACGAGCCCCATTGTTAATCCTTTAAAGGAAATTATTTGTAAATTTCGACAAGTAGAACAATGAATGGATCATGTAGACGGTTGAAAAATTTGTATATATTGCTTCTATATAGTCTACGAAACATATATGCAAAGCATCCAAACAGTACAATTCGCCAATTTTTTGTACTTCAAGTTTAAGTGAACTACGAGCCCCATTGTTAATCCCTTACCTGAAATTAATTGTAAATTTCGACAAGTAGAACAATGAATGGATCATGTAGACGGTTGAAAAATTTGTATATATTGCTTCTATATAGTCTACGAAACATATATGCAAAGCATCCAAACAGTACAATTCGCCAATTTTTTGTACTTCAAGTTTAAGTGAACTACGAGCCCCATTGTTAATCCCTTACCTGAAATTAATTGTAAATTTCGACAAGTAGAACAATGAATGGAACAGGTAGACGGTTGAAATCTTTGTATATATTGCTTCTATATAGTCTAAGAAACATATATGCAAAGCATCCAAACAGTACAATTCGCCAATTTTTTGTTCAACAAGTTTAAATGAACAATGAGCCCCAATGGTTAATCCTTTATCGGAAATTATTTGTAAATTTCGACAAGTAGAACAATGAATGGAACAGGTAGCCGGTTGAAATCTTTATATATATTGCTTCTATATAGTCTAAGAAACATATATGCAAAGCATCCAAACAGTACAATGCGCCAATTTATTGTTCTTCAAGTTTAAGTAAACTACGATCCCCATTGTTAATCCCTTAACGGAAATTATTTGTAACTTTCGACAAGTAGAACAATGAATGGAACAGGTAGACGGTTGAAATCATTGTATATATTGCTTCTATATAGTCTAAGAAACATATATGCAAAGCATCCAAACAGTACAATTCGCCAATTTTTTGTTCTTCAAGTTTAAGTAAACTACGATCCCCATTGTTAATCCCTTAACGGAAATTATTTGTAAATTTCGGCAAGTAGAACAATGAATGGAATAGGTAGACGGTTGAAATCATTGTATATATTGCTTCTATATAGTCTAAGAAACATATATGCAAAGCATCCAAACAGTACAATTCGCCAATTTTTTGTTCTTCAAGTTTAAGTGAACAATGAGCCCCATTGTTAATCCTTTAAAGGAAATTATTTGTAACTTTCGACAAGTAGAACAATGAATGGAACAGGTAGACGGTTGAAATCTTTGTATATATTGCTTCTATATAGTCTAAGAAACATATATGCAAAGCATCCAAACAGTACCATTCGCCACTTTTTTGTTCTTCAAGTTTAAGTGAACAACGAGCCCCATTGTTAATCCTTTAAAGGAAATTATTTGTAAATTTCGACAAGTAGAACAATGAATGGATCATGTAGACGGTTGAAAAATTTGTATATATTGCTTCTATATAGTCTACGAAACATATATGCAAAGCATCCAAACAGTACAATTCGCCAATTTTTTGTACTTCAAGTTTAAGTGAACTACGAGCCCCATTGTTAATCCCTTACCTGAAATTAATTGTAAATTTCGACAAGTAGAACAATGAATGGAACAGGTAGACGGTTGAAATCTTTGTATATATTGCTTCCATATAGTCTAAGAAACATGTACGCAAAGCATCCAAACAGTACCATTCGCCAATTTTTTGTTCTTCAAGTTTAAGTGAACAATGAGCCCCATTGTTAATCCTTTATCGGAAATTATTTGTAACTTTCGACAAGTAGAACAATGAATGGAACAGGTAGACGGTTGAAATCTTTATATATATTGCTTCTATATAGTCTATGAAACATATATGCAAAGCATCCAAACAGTACAATTCGCCAATTTTTTGTTCTTCAAGTTTAAGTGAACAATGAGCCCCATTGTTAATCCTTTAAAGGAAATTATTTGTAACTTTCGACAAGTAGAACAATGAATGGAACAGGTAGACGGTTGAAATCTTTGTATATATTGCTTCTATATAGTCTAAGAAACATATATGCAAAGCATCCAAACAGTACCATTCGCCAATTTTTTGTTCTTCAAGTTTAAGTGAACAATGAGCCCCATTGTTAATCCTTTAAAGGAAATTATTTGTAACTTTCGACAAGTAGAACAATGAATGGAACAGGTAGACGGTTGAAATCTTTGTATATATTGCTTCCATATAGTCTAAGAAACATGTACGCAAAGCATCCAAACAGTACAATTCGCCAATTTATTGTTCTTCAAGTTTAAGTTAACAACGAGCCCCATTGTTAATCCTTTAAAGGAAATTATTTGTAATTTTCGACAAGTAGAACAATGAATGGAACTGGTAGACGGTTGATATCTTTCTATATATATATTGCTTCTATATAATCTAAGAAACATATATGCAAAGCATCTAAACAGTAACAATCGCCAATTTTTTGATCTTCAAGTTTAAGTGAACAGCGAGCCCCATTGATAATCATGAAATGGAAATTATTTGTAACTTTCTACAAGTAGAACAATGAATAGTACAGGTAGACGGGTGAAATCTTTCTATATATTGCTTGTAAATAGTCTAAGAAACATCTATGCAAAGCATCCAAACAGTACAATTCGCCAATTTTTTGTTCTTCAAGTTTAAGTAAACTACGATCCCCATTGTTAATCCCTTAACGGAAATTATTTGTAACTTTCGACAAGTAGAACAATGAATGGAACAGGTAGACGGTTGAAATCATTGTATATATTGCTTCTATATAGTCTAAGAAACATATATGCAAAGCATCCAAACAGTACAATTCGCCAATTTATTGTTCTTCAAGTTTAAGTTAACAACGAGCCCCATTGTTAATCCTTTAAAGGAAATTATTTGTAATTTTCGACAAGTAGAACAATGAATGGAACTGGTAGACGGTTGATATCTTTCTATATATATATTGCTTCTATATAATCTAAGAAACATATATGCAAAGCATCTAAACAGTAACAATCGCCAATTTTTTGATCTTCAAGTTTAAGTGAACAGCGAGCCCCATTGATAATCATGAAATGGAAATTATTTGTAACTTTCTACAAGTAGAACAATGAATAGTACAGGTAGACGGGTGAAATCTTTCTATATATTGCTTGTAAATAGTCTAAGAAACATCTATGCAAAGCATCCAAACAGTACAATTCGCCAATTTTTTGTTCTTCAAGTTTAAGTAAACTACGATCCCCATTGTTAATCCCTTAACGGAAATTATTTGTAACTTTCGACAAGTAGAACAATGAATGGAACAGGTAGACGGTTGAAATCATTGTATATATTGCTTCTATATAGTCTAAGAAACATATATGCAAAGCATCCAAACAGTACAATTCGACAATTTTTTGCTCTTCAAGTTTAAGTGAACTACGAGCCCCATTGTTAATCCTTTAAAGTAAATTATTTGTAAATTTCGGCAAGTAGAACAATGAATGGAATAGGTAGACGGTTGAAATCATTGTATATATTGCTTCTATATAGTCTAAGAAACATATATGCAAAGCATCCAAACAGTACAATTCGCCAGTTCTTTGTTCTTCAAGTTTAAGTAAACTACGATCCCCATTGTTAATCCCTTAACGGAAATTATTTGTAACATTCGACAAGTAGATCAATGAATGGAACAGGTAGACGGTTGAAATCATTGTATATATTGCTTCTATATAGTCTAAGAAACATATATGCAAAGCATCCAAACAGTACAATTCGCAAATTTTTTGTTCTTCAAGTTTAAGTGAACAATGAGCCCTATTGTTAATCCTTTAAAGGAAATTATTTGTAACTTTCGACAAGTAGAAAAATGAATGGAACAGGTAGACGGTTGAAATCTTTGTATATATTGCTTCTATATAGTCTAAGAAACATATATGCAAAGCATCCAAACAGTACCATTCGCCACTTTTTTGTTCTTCAAGTTTAAGTGAACAACGAGCCCCATTGTTAATCCTTTAAAGGAAATTATTTGTAACTTTCGACAAGTAGAACAATGAATGGAACACGTAGACGGTTGAAATCTTTGTATATATTGCTTCTATATAGTCTAAGAAACATATATGCAAATCATCCAAACAGTACCATTCGCCAATTTTTTGTTCTTCAAGTTTAAGTAAACTACGATCCCCATTGTTAATCCCTTAACGGAAATTATTTGTAACATTCGACAAGTAGAACAATGAATGGAACAGGTAGACGGTTGAAATCATTGTATATATTGCTTCTATATAGTCTAAGAAACATATATGCAAAGCATCCAAACAGTACAATTCGCCAATTTTTTGTTCTTCAAGTTTAAGTGAACAATGAGCCCCAATGGTTAATCCTTTATCGGTAATTATTTGTAACTTTCGACAAGTAGAACAATGAATGGAACAGGTAGACGGTTGAAATCTTTGTATATATTGCTTCTATATAGTCTAAGAAACATATATGCAAAGCATCCAAACAGTACCATTCGCCACTTTTTTGTTCTTCAAGTTTAAGTGAACAACGAGCCCCATTGTTAATCCTTTAAAGGAAATTATTTGTAAATTTCGACAAGTAGAACAATGATTGGAACACGTAGACGGTTGAAATCTTTGTATATATTGCTTCCATATAGTCTAAGAAACATGTACGCAAAGCATCCAAACAGTACCATTCGCCAATTTTTTGTTCTTCAAGTTTAAGTGAACAATGAGCCCCAATGGTTAATCCTTTATCGTAAATTATTTGTAATTTTCGACAAGTAGAACAATGAATGGAACAGTTAGACGGTTGAAATATTTGTATATATTGCTTCTATATAATCTAAGAAACATATATGCAAAGCATCTAAACAGTAACAATCGCCAATTTTTTGATCTTCAAGTTTAAGTGAACAGCGAGCCCCATTGATAATCATGAAATGGAAATTATTTGTAACTTTCTACAAGTAGAACAATGAATAGTACAGGTAGACGGGTGAAATCTTTCTATATATTGCTTCTAAATAGTCTAAGAAACATCTATGCAAAGCATCCAAACAGTACAATTCGGCAATTTTTTGTTCTTCAAGTTTAAGTGAACTACGAGCCCCATTGTTAATCCTTTAAAGGAAATTATTTGTAAATTTCGACAAGTAGAACAATGAATGGATCATGTAGACGGTTGAAAAATTTGTATATATTGCTTCTATATAGTCTACGAAACATATATGCAAAGCATCCAAACAGTACAATTCGCCAATTTTTTGTACTTCAAGTTTAAGTGAACTACGAGCCCCATTGTTAATCCCTTACCTGAAATTAATTGTAAATTTCGACAAGCAGAACAATGAATGGATCATGTAGACGGTTGAAAAATTTGTATATATTGCTTCTATATAGTCTACGAAACATATATGCAAAGCATCCAAACAGTACAATTCGCCAATTTTTTGTACTTCAAGTTTAAGTGAACTATGAGCCCCATTGTTAATCCCTTACCTGAAATTAATTGTAAATTTCGACAAGTAGAACAATGAATGGAACAGGTAGACGGTTGAAATCTTTGTATATATTGCTTCTATATAGTCTAAGAAACATATATGCAAAGCATCCAAACAGTACAATTCGCCAATTTTTTGTTCAACAAGTTTAAGTGAACAATGAGCCCCAATGGTTAATCCTTTATCGGAAATTATTTGTAAATTTCGACAAGTAGAACAATGAATGGAACAGGTAGCCGGTTGAAATCTTTATATATATTGCTTCTATATAGTCTAAGAAACATATATGCAAAGCATCCAAACAGTACAATGCGCCAATTTATTGTTCTTCAAGTTTAAGTAAACTACGATCCCCATTGTTAATCCCTTAACGGAAATTATTTGTAACTTTCGACAAGTAGAACAATGAATGGAACAGGTAGACGGTTGAAATCATTGTATATATTGCTTCTATATAGTCTAAGAAACATATATGCAAAGCATCCAAACAGTACAATTCGCCAATTTTTTGTTCTTCAAGTTTAAGTAAACTACGATCCCCATTGTTAATCCCTTAACGGAAATTATTTGTAAATTTCGGCAAGTAGAAAAATGAATGGAATAGGTAGACGGTTGAAATCATTGTATATATTGCTTCTATATAGTCTAAGAAACATATATGCAAAGCATCCAAACAGTACAATTCGCCAATTTTTTGTTCTTCAAGTTTAAGTGAACAATGAGCCCCATTGTTAATCCTTTAAAGGAAATTATTTGTAACTTTCGACAAGTAGAACAATGAATGGAACAGGTAGACGGTTGAAATCTTTGTATATATTGCTTCTATATAGTCTAAGAAACATATATGCAAAGCATCCAAACAGTACCATTCGCCAATTTTTTGTTCTTCAAGTTTAAGTGAACAATGAGCCCCTTTGTTAATCCTTTATCGGAAATTATTTGTAACTTTCGACAAGTAGAACAATGAATGGAACAGGTAGACGGTTGAAATCTTTGTATATATTGCTTCTATATAGTCTAAGAAACATATATGCAAAGCATCCAAACAGTACAATTCGCCAATTTTTTGTTCTTCAAGTTTAAGTGAACAATGAGCCCCAATGGTTAATCCTTTATCGGTAATTATTTGTAACTTTCGACAAGTAGAACAATGAATGGAACAGGTAGACGGTTGAAATCTTTGTATATATTGCTTCTATATAGTCTAAGAAACATATATGCAAAGCATCCAAACAGTACCATTCGCCACTTTTTTGTTCTTCAAGTTTAAGTGAACAACGAGCCCCATTGTTAATCCTTTAAAGGAAATTATTTGTAAATTTCGACAAGTAGAACAATGATTGGAACACGTAGACGGTTGAAATCTTTGTATATATTGCTTCCATATAGTCTAAGAAACATGTACGCAAAGCATCCAAACAGTACCATTCGCCAATTTTTTGTTCTTCAAGTTTAAGTGAACAATGAGCCCCAATGGTTAATCCTTTATCGTAAATTATTTGTAATTTTCGACAAGTAGAACAATGAATGGAACAGTTAGACGGTTGAAATATTTGTATATATTGCTTCTATATAATCTAAGAAACATATATGCAAAGCATCTAAACAGTAACAATCGCCAATTTTTTGATCTTCAAGTTTAAGTGAACAGCGAGCCCCATTGATAATCATGAAATGGAAATTATTTGTAACTTTCTACAAGTAGAACAATGAATAGTACAGGTAGACGGGTGAAATCTTTCTATATATTGCTTCTAAATAGTCTAAGAAACATCTATGCAAAGCATCCAAACAGTACAATTCGGCAATTTTTTGTTCTTCAAGTTTAAGTGAACTACGATCCCCATTGTTAATCCCTTAACGGAAATTATTTGTAACTTTCGACAAGTAGAACAATGAATGGAACAGGTAGACGGTTGAAATCATTGTATATATTGCTTCTATATAGTCTAAGAAACATATATGCAAAGCATCCAAACAGTACAATTCGCCAATTTTTTGTTCTTCAAGTTTAAGTAAACTACGATCCCCATTGTTAATCCCTTAACGGAAATTATTTGTAACTTTCGACAAGTAGAACAATGAATGGAACAGGTAGACGGTTGAAATCATTGTATATATTGCTTCTATATAGTCTAAGAAACATATATGCAAAGCATCCAAACAGTACAATTCGCCAATTTTTTGTTCTTCAAGTTTAAGTGAACAACGAGCCCCATTGTTAATCCTTTAAAGGAAATTATTTGTAATTTTCGACAAGTAGAACAATGAATGGAACAGGTAGACGGTTGAAATCTTTGTATATATTGCTTCTATATAGTCTAAGAAACATATATGCAAAGCATCCAAACAGTACCATTCGCCAATTTTTTGTTCTACAAGTTTAAGTGAACAATGAGCCCCATTGTTAATCCTTTATCGGAAATTATTTGTAACTTTCGACAAGTAGAACAATGAATGGAACATGTAGACGGTTGAAATCTTTGTATATATTGCTTCTATATAGTCTAAGAAACATATATGCAAAGCATCCAAACAGTACCATTCGCCACTTTTTTGTTCTTCAAGTTTAAGTGAACAACGAGCCCCAATGGTTAATCCTTTATCGGAAATTATTTGTAAATTTCGACAAGTAGAACAATGAATGGAACAGGTAGCCGGTTGAAATCTTTGTATATATTGCTTCTATATAGTCTAAGAAACATATATGCAAAGCATCCAAACAGTACAATTCGCCAATTTATTGTTCTTCAAGTTTAAGTAAACTACGATCCCCATTGTTAATCCCTTAACGGAAATTATTTGTAACTTTCGACAAGTAGAACAATGAATGGAACAGGTAGACGGTTGAAATCATTGTATATATTGCTTCTATATAGTCTAAGAAACATATATGCAAAGCATCCAAACAGTACAATTCGCCAATTTTTTGTTCTTCAAGTTTAAGTAAACTACGATCCCCATTGTTAATCCCTTAACGGAAATTATTTGTAACTTTCGACAAGTAGAACAATGAATGGAACAGGTAGACGGTTGAAATCATTGTATATATTGCTTCTATATAGTCTAAGAAACATATATGCAAAGCATCCAAACAGTACAATTCGCCAATTTTTTGTTCTTCAAGTATAAGTACTCTACGATCCCCATTGTTAATCCCTTAACGGAAATTATTTGTAACTTTCGACAAGTAGAACAATGAATGGAACAGGTAGACGGTTGAAATCATTGTATATATTGCTTCTATATAGTCTAAGAAACATATATGCAAAGCATCCAAACAGTACAATTCGCCAATTTTTTGTTCTTCAAGATTAAGTGAACAATGAGCCCTATTGTTAATCCTTTAAAGGAAATTATTTGTAACTTTCGACAAGTAGAACAATGAATGGAACAAGTAGACGGTTGAAATCTTTGTATATATTGCTTCTATATAGTCTAAGAAACATATATGCAAAGCATCCAAACAGTACCATTCGCCAATTTTTTGTTCTTGAAGTTTAAGTGAACAATGAGCCCCATTGTTAATCCTTTAAAGGAAATTATTTGTAACTTTCGACAAGTCGAACAATGAATGGAACAGGTAGACGGTTGAAATCTTTGTATATATTGCGTCTATATAGTCTAAGAAACATGTATGCAAAGCATCCAAACAGTACCATTCGCCAATTTTTCTTTCTTCAAGTTTAAGTGAACAACGAGCCCCAATGGTTAATCCTTTATCGGAAATTATTTGTAACTTTCGACAAGTAGAACAATGAAAGGAACAGGTAGACGGTTGAATTCTTTGTATATATTGCTTTTATATAGTCTAAGAAACATATATGCAAAGCATCCAAACAGTACAATTCGTCAATTTATTGTTCTTCAAGTTTAAGTGAACAACGAGCCCCATTGTTAATCCTTTAATGGAAATTATTTGTAAATTTCGACAAGTAGAACAATGATTGGAACACGTAGACGGTTGAAATCTTTCTATATATTGCTTCTAAATAGTCTAAGAAACATATATGCAAAGCATCCAAACAGTACAATTCGCCAATTTTTTGTTCTTCAAGTTTAAGTGAACAACGAGCCCCAATGGTTAATCCTTTATCGGAAATTATTTGTAACTTTCGACAAGTAGAACAATGAATGGAACAGGTAGCCGGTTGAAATCAATGTATATATTGCTTCTATATAGTCTAAGAAACATATATGCAAAGCATCCAAACAGTACCATTCGCCAATTTTTCTTTCTTCAAGTTTAAGTGAACAACGAGCCCCAATGGTTAATCCTTTATCGGAAATTATTTGTAACTTTCGACAAGTAGAACAATGAAAGGAACAGGTAGACGGTTGAAATCAATGTATATATTGCTTCTATATAGTCTAAGAAACCTATATGCAAAGCATCTAAACAGTAACAATCGCCAATTGTTTGATCTTCAAGTTTAAGTGAACAGCGAGCCCCATTGATAATCATGAAATGGAAATTATTTGTAACTTTCTACAAGTAGAACAATGAATAGTACAGGTAAACGGGTGAAATCTTTCTATATATTGCTTCTAAATAGTCTAAGGAACATATATGCAAAGCATCCAAATAGTACAATTCGCCATTTTTTTGTTCTTCAAGTTTAAGTGAACTACCAGCCCCATTGTTAATCCTTTAACGGAAATTAATTGTAACTTTCTACAAGTAGAACAATGATTGGAACACGTAGACGGCTGAAATCTTTGTATATATTGCTTCCATATAGACTAAGAAACATATATGCAAAGCATCCAAACAGTACAATTCGCCAATTTTTTGTCCTTCAAGTTTAAGTGAACAATGAGCCCCATTGTTAATCCTTTATCGGAAATTATTTGTAACTTTCGACAAGTAGAACAATGAATGGAACAGGTAGACGGGTGAAATCTTTCTATATATTGCTTCTAAATAGTCTAAGAAACATATATGCAAAGTATACAAACAGTACAATTCGCCAATTTTTTGTTCTCCAAGTTTAAGTGAACTACGAGCCCAATTGTTAATCCTTTAAAGGAAATTATTTGTAAATATCGACAAGTAGAACAATGAATGGATCATGTAGACGGTTGAAATCATTGTATATATTGCTTCTATATAGTCTAAGAAACATATATGCAAAGCATCCAAACAGTACCATTCGCCAATTTTTTGTTCTTCAAGTTTAAGTGAACAACGAGTCCCAATGGTTAATCCTTTATCGGAAATTGTTTGTAAATTCCGACAAGTAGAACAATGAATGGAACAGGTAGACGGTTGAAATCTTTGTATATATTGCGTCTATATAGTCTAAGAAACATGTATGCAAAGCATCCAAACAGTACCATTCGCCAATTTTTCTTTCTTCAAGTTTAAGTGAACAACGAGCCCCAATGGTTAATCCTTTATCGGAAATTATTTGTAACTTTCGACAAGTAGAACAATGAAAGGAACAGGTAGACGGTTGAAATCAATGTATATATTGCTTCTATATAGTCTAAGAAACCTATATGCAAAGCATCTAAACAGTAACAATCGCCAATTGTTTGATCTTCAAGTTTAAGTGAACAGCGAGCCCCATTGATAATCATGAAATGGAAACTATTTGTAACTTTCTACAAGTAGAACAATGAATAGTACAGGTAGACGGGTGAAATCTTTCTATATATTGCTTCTAAATAGTCTAAGAAACATCTATGCAAAGCATCAAAAGAGTACAATTCGCCAATTTTTTGTTCTTCAAGTTTAAGTAAACTACGATCCCCATTGTTAATCCCTTAACGGAAATTATTTGTAACTTTCGACAAGTAGAACAATGAATGGAACAGGTAGACGGTTGAAATCATTGTATATATTGCGTCTATATAGTCTAAGAAACATGTATGCAAAGCATCCAAACAGTACCATTCGCCAATTTTTCTTTCTTCAAGTTTAAGTGAACAACGAGCCCCAATGGTTAATCCTTTATCGGAAATTATTTGTAACTTTCGACAAGTAGAACAATGAAAGGAACAGGTAGACGGTTGAAATCAATGTATATATTGCTTCTATATAGTCTAAGAAACCTATATGCAAAGCATCTAAACAGTACCATTCGCCACTTTTTTGTTCTTCAAGTTTAAGTGAACAACGAGCCCCATTGATAATCATGAAATGGAAACTATTTGTAACTTTCTACAAGTAGAACAATGAATAGTACAGGTAGACGGGTGAAATCTTTCTATATATTGCTTCTAAATAGTCTAAGAAACATCTATGCAAAGCATCAAAAGAGTACAATTCGCCAATTTTTTGTTCTTCAAGTTTAAGTAAACTACGATCCCCATTGTTAATCCCTTAACGGAAATTATTTGTAACTTTCGACAAGTAGAACAATGAATGGAACAGGTAGACGGTTGAAATCATTGTATATATTGCTTCTATATAGTCTAAGAAACATATATGCAAAGCATCCAAACAGTACAATTCGCCAATTTTTTGTTCTTCAAGTTTAAGTGAAGAATGAGCCCCATTGTTAATCCTTTAAAGGAAATTATTTGTAACTTTCGACAAGTAGAACAATGAATGGAACAGGTAGACGGTTGAAATCTTTGTATATATTGCTTCTATATAGTCTAAGAAACATATATGCAAAGCATCCAAACAGTACCATTCGCCAATTTTTTGTTTTTCAAGTTTAAGTGAACAATGAGCCCCATTGTTAATCCTTTATCGGAAATTATTTGTAACTTTCGACAAGTAGAACAATGAATGGAACAGGTAGACGGTTGAAATCCTTGTATATATTGCTTCCATATAGTCTAAGGAACATGTACGCAAAGCATCCAAACAGTACCATTCGCCAATTTTTTGTCCTTCAAGTTTAAGTGAACAATGAGCCCCATTGTTAATCCTTTATCGGAAATTATTTGTAACTTTCGACAAGTAGAACAATGAATGGAACAGGTAGACGGTTGAAATCTTTGTATATATTGCTTCTATATAGTCTAAGAAACATATATGCAAAGCATCCAAACAGTACAATTCGCCAATTTTTTGTTCTTCAAGTTTAAGTGAACAATGAGCCCCAATGGTTAATCCTTTATCGGTAATTATTTGTAACTTTCGACAAGTAGAACAATGAATGGAACTGGTAGACGGTTGAAATCTTTGTATATATTGCTTCGATATAATCTAAGAAACATATATGCAAAGCAACTACACAGTAACAATCGCCAATTGTTTGATCTTCAAGTTTAAGTGAACAGCGAGCCCCATTGATAATCATGAAATGGAAACTATTTGTAACTTTCTACAAGTAGAACAATGAATAGTACAGGTAGACGGGTGAAATCTTTCTATATATTGCTTCTAAATAGTCTAAGAAACATCTATGCAAAGCATCCAATCAGTACAATTCGCCAATTTTTTGTTCTTCAAGTTTAAGTAAACTACGATCCCCATTGTTAATCCCTTAACGGAAATTATTTGTAACTTTCGACAAGTAGAACAATGAATGGAACAGGTAGACGGTTGAAATCTTTGTATATATTGCTTCTATATAGTCTAAGAAACATATATGCAAATCATCCAAACAGTACAATTCGCCAATTTTTTGTCCTTCAAGTTTAAGTGAAAAATGAGCCCCATTGTTAATCCTTTATCGGAAATTATTTGTAACTTTCGACAAGTAGAACAATGAATGGAACAGGTAGACGGTTGAAATCCTTGTATATATTGCTTCCATATAGTCTAAGGAACATGTACGCAAAGCATCCAAACAGTACCATTCGCCAATTTTTTGTCCTTCAAGTTTAAGTGAACAATGAGCCCCATTGTTAATCCTTTATCGGAAATTATTTGTAACTTTCGACAAGTAGAACAATGAATGGAACAGGTAGACGGTTGAAATCTTTGTATATATTGCTTCTATATAGTCTAAGAAACATATATGCAAAGCATCCAAACAGTACAATTCGCCAATTTTTTGTTCTTCAAGTTTAAGTGAACAATGAGCCCCAATGGTTAATCCTTTATCGGTAATTATTTGTAACTTTCGACAAGTAGAACAATGAATGGAACTGGTAGACGGTTGAAATCTTTGTATATATTGCTTCGATATAATCTAAGAAACATATATGCAAAGCAACTACACAGTAACAATCGCCAATTGTTTGATCTTCAAGTTTAAGTGAACAGCGAGCCCCATTGATAATCATGAAATGGAAACTATTTGTAACTTTCTACAAGTAGAACAATGAATAGTACAGGTAGACGGGTGAAATCTTTCTATATATTGCTTCTAAATAGTCTAAGAAACATCTATGCAAAGCATCCAATCAGTACAATTCGCCAATTTTTTGTTCTTCAAGTTTAAGTAAACTACGATCCCCATTGTTAATCCCTTAACGGAAATTATTTGTAACTTTTGACAAGTAGAACAATGAATGGAACAGGTAGACGGTTGAAATCTTTGTATATATTGCTTCTATATAGTCTAAGAAACATATATGCAAATCATCCAAACAGTACAATTCGCCAATTTTTTGTCCTTCAAGTTTAAGTGAAAAATGAGCCCCATTGTTAATCCTTTATCGGAAATTATTTGTAACTTTCGACAAGTAGAACAATGAATGGAACAGGTAGACGGTTGAAATCTTTGTATATATTGCTTCTATATAGTCTAAGAAACATATATGCAAAGCATCCAAACAGTACAATTCGCCAATTTTTTGTTCTTCAAGTTTAAGTGAACAATGAGCCCCAATGGTTAATCCTTTATCGGTAATTATTTGTAACTTTCGACAAGTAGAACAATGAATGGAACTGGTAGACGGTTGAAATCTTTGTATATATTGCTTCGATATAATCTAAGAAACATATATGCAAAGCAACTAAACAGTAACAATCGCCAATTTTTTGATCTTCAAGTTTAAGTGAACAGCGAGCCCCATTGATAATCATGAAATGGAAACTATTTGTAAATTTCTACAAGTAGAACAATGAATAGTACAGGTAGACGGGTGAAATCTTTCTATATATTGCTTCTAAATAGTCTAAGAAACATATATGCAAAGCATCCAAACAGTACCATTCGCCAATTTTTTGTTCTTGAAGTTTAAGTGAACAATGAGCCCCATTGTTAATCCTTTAAAGGAAATTATTTGTAACTTTCGACAAGTCGAACAATGAATGGAACAGGTAGACGGTTGAAATCTTTGTATATATTGCGTCTATATAGTCTAAGAAACATGTATGCAAAGCATCCAAACAGTACCATTCGCCAATTTTTCTTTCTTCAAGTTTAAGTGAACAACGAGCCCCAATGGTTAATCCTTTATCGGAAATTATTTGTAACTTTCGACAAGTAGAACAATGAAAGGAACAGGTAGACGGTTGAATTCTTTGTATATATTGCTTTTATATAGTCTAAGAAACATATATGCAAAGCATCCAAACAGTACAATTCGTCAATTTATTGTTCTTCAAGTTTAAGTGAACAACGAGCCCCATTGTTAATCCTTTAATGGAAATTATTTGTAAATTTCGACAAGTAGAACAATGATTGGAACACGTAGACGGTTGAAATCTTTCTATATATTGCTTCTAAATAGTCTAAGAAACATATATGCAAAGCATCCAAACAGTACAATTCGCCAATTTTTTGTTCTTCAAGTTTAAGTGAACAACGAGCCCCAATGGTTAATCCTTTATCGGAAATTATTTGTAACTTTCGACAAGTAGAACAATGAATGGAACAGGTAGCCGGTTGAAATCAATGTATATATTGCTTCTATATAGTCTAAGAAACATATATGCAAAGCATCCAAACAGTACCATTCGCCAATTTTTCTTTCTTCAAGTTTAAGTGAACAACGAGCCCCAATGGTTAATCCTTTATCGGAAATTATTTGTAACTTTCGACAAGTAGAACAATGAAAGGAACAGGTAGACGGTTGAAATCAATGTATATATTGCTTCTATATAGTCTAAGAAACCTATATGCAAAGCATCTAAACAGTAACAATCGCCAATTGTTTGATCTTCAAGTTTAAGTGAACAGCGAGCCCCATTGATAATCATGAAATGGAAATTATTTGTAACTTTCTACAAGTAGAACAATGAATAGTACAGGTAAACGGGTGAAATCTTTCTATATATTGCTTCTAAATAGTCTAAGGAACATATATGCAAAGCATCCAAATAGTACAATTCGCCATTTTTTTGTTCTTCAAGTTTAAGTGAACTACCAGCCCCATTGTTAATCCTTTAACGGAAATTAATTGTAACTTTCTACAAGTAGAACAATGATTGGAACACGTAGACGGCTGAAATCTTTGTATATATTGCTTCCATATAGACTAAGAAACATATATGCAAAGCATCCAAACAGTACAATTCGCCAATTTTTTGTCCTTCAAGTTTAAGTGAACAATGAGCCCCATTGTTAATCCTTTATCGGAAATTATTTGTAACTTTCGACAAGTAGAACAATGAATGGAACAGGTAGACGGGTGAAATCTTTCTATATATTGCTTCTAAATAGTCTAAGAAACATATATGCAAAGTATACAAACAGTACAATTCGCCAATTTTTTGTTCTCCAAGTTTAAGTGAACTACGAGCCCAATTGTTAATCCTTTAAAGGAAATTATTTGTAAATATCGACAAGTAGAACAATGAATGGATCATGTAGACGGTTGAAATCATTGTATATATTGCTTCTATATAGTCTAAGAAACATATATGCAAAGCATCCAAACAGTACCATTCGCCAATTTTTTGTTCTTCAAGTTTAAGTGAACAACGAGTCCCAATGGTTAATCCTTTATCGGAAATTGTTTGTAAATTCCGACAAGTAGAACAATGAATGGAACAGGTAGACGGTTGAAATCTTTGTATATATTGCGTCTATATAGTCTAAGAAACATGTATGCAAAGCATCCAAACAGTACCATTCGCCAATTTTTCTTTCTTCAAGTTTAAGTGAACAACGAGCCCCAATGGTTAATCCTTTATCGGAAATTATTTGTAACTTTCGACAAGTAGAACAATGAAAGGAACAGGTAGACGGTTGAAATCAATGTATATATTGCTTCTATATAGTCTAAGAAACCTATATGCAAAGCATCTAAACAGTAACAATCGCCAATTGTTTGATCTTCAAGTTTAAGTGAACAGCGAGCCCCATTGATAATCATGAAATGGAAACTATTTGTAACTTTCTACAAGTAGAACAATGAATAGTACAGGTAGACGGGTGAAATCTTTCTATATATTGCTTCTAAATAGTCTAAGAAACATCTATGCAAAGCATCAAAAGAGTACAATTCGCCAATTTTTTGTTCTTCAAGTTTAAGTAAACTACGATCCCCATTGTTAATCCCTTAACGGAAATTATTTGTAACTTTCGACAAGTAGAACAATGAATGGAACAGGTAGACGGTTGAAATCATTGTATATATTGCGTCTATATAGTCTAAGAAACATGTATGCAAAGCATCCAAACAGTACCATTCGCCAATTTTTCTTTCTTCAAGTTTAAGTGAACAACGAGCCCCAATGGTTAATCCTTTATCGGAAATTATTTGTAACTTTCGACAAGTAGAACAATGAAAGGAACAGGTAGACGGTTGAAATCAATGTATATATTGCTTCTATATAGTCTAAGAAACCTATATGCAAAGCATCTAAACAGTACCATTCGCCACTTTTTTGTTCTTCAAGTTTAAGTGAACAACGAGCCCCATTGATAATCATGAAATGGAAACTATTTGTAACTTTCTACAAGTAGAACAATGAATAGTACAGGTAGACGGGTGAAATCTTTCTATATATTGCTTCTAAATAGTCTAAGAAACATCTATGCAAAGCATCAAAAGAGTACAATTCGCCAATTTTTTGTTCTTCAAGTTTAAGTAAACTACGATCCCCATTGTTAATCCCTTAACGGAAATTATTTGTAACTTTCGACAAGTAGAACAATGAATGGAACAGGTAGACGGTTGAAATCATTGTATATATTGCTTCTATATAGTCTAAGAAACATATATGCAAAGCATCCAAACAGTACAATTCGCCAATTTTTTGTTCTTCAAGTTTAAGTGAAGAATGAGCCCCATTGTTAATCCTTTAAAGGAAATTATTTGTAACTTTCGACAAGTAGAACAATGAATGGAACAGGTAGACGGTTGAAATCTTTGTATATATTGCTTCTATATAGTCTAAGAAACATATATGCAAAGCATCCAAACAGTACCATTCGCCAATTTTTTGTTTTTCAAGTTTAAGTGAACAATGAGCCCCATTGTTAATCCTTTATCGGAAATTATTTGTAACTTTCGACAAGTAGAACAATGAATGGAACAGGTAGACGGTTGAAATCCTTGTATATATTGCTTCCATATAGTCTAAGGAACATGTACGCAAAGCATCCAAACAGTACCATTCGCCAATTTTTTGTCCTTCAAGTTTAAGTGAACAATGAGCCCCATTGTTAATCCTTTATCGGAAATTATTTGTAACTTTCGACAAGTAGAACAATGAATGGAACAGGTAGACGGTTGAAATCTTTGTATATATTGCTTCTATATAGTCTAAGAAACATATATGCAAAGCATCCAAACAGTACAATTCGCCAATTTTTTGTTCTTCAAGTTTAAGTGAACAATGAGCCCCAATGGTTAATCCTTTATCGGTAATTATTTGTAACTTTCGACAAGTAGAACAATGAATGGAACTGGTAGACGGTTGAAATCTTTGTATATATTGCTTCGATATAATCTAAGAAACATATATGCAAAGCAACTACACAGTAACAATCGCCAATTGTTTGATCTTCAAGTTTAAGTGAACAGCGAGCCCCATTGATAATCATGAAATGGAAACTATTTGTAACTTTCTACAAGTAGAACAATGAATAGTACAGGTAGACGGGTGAAATCTTTCTATATATTGCTTCTAAATAGTCTAAGAAACATCTATGCAAAGCATCCAATCAGTACAATTCGCCAATTTTTTGTTCTTCAAGTTTAAGTAAACTACGATCCCCATTGTTAATCCCTTAACGGAAATTATTTGTAACTTTCGACAAGTAGAACAATGAATGGAACAGGTAGACGGTTGAAATCTTTGTATATATTGCTTCTATATAGTCTAAGAAACATATATGCAAATCATCCAAACAGTACAATTCGCCAATTTTTTGTCCTTCAAGTTTAAGTGAAAAATGAGCCCCATTGTTAATCCTTTATCGGAAATTATTTGTAACTTTCGACAAGTAGAACAATGAATGGAACAGGTAGACGGTTGAAATCCTTGTATATATTGCTTCCATATAGTCTAAGGAACATGTACGCAAAGCATCCAAACAGTACCATTCGCCAATTTTTTGTCCTTCAAGTTTAAGTGAACAATGAGCCCCATTGTTAATCCTTTATCGGAAATTATTTGTAACTTTCGACAAGTAGAACAATGAATGGAACAGGTAGACGGTTGAAATCTTTGTATATATTGCTTCTATATAGTCTAAGAAACATATATGCAAAGCATCCAAACAGTACAATTCGCCAATTTTTTGTTCTTCAAGTTTAAGTGAACAATGAGCCCCAATGGTTAATCCTTTATCGGTAATTATTTGTAACTTTCGACAAGTAGAACAATGAATGGAACTGGTAGACGGTTGAAATCTTTGTATATATTGCTTCGATATAATCTAAGAAACATATATGCAAAGCAACTACACAGTAACAATCGCCAATTGTTTGATCTTCAAGTTTAAGTGAACAGCGAGCCCCATTGATAATCATGAAATGGAAACTATTTGTAACTTTCTACAAGTAGAACAATGAATAGTACAGGTAGACGGGTGAAATCTTTCTATATATTGCTTCTAAATAGTCTAAGAAACATCTATGCAAAGCATCCAATCAGTACAATTCGCCAATTTTTTGTTCTTCAAGTTTAAGTAAACTACGATCCCCATTGTTAATCCCTTAACGGAAATTATTTGTAACTTTTGACAAGTAGAACAATGAATGGAACAGGTAGACGGTTGAAATCTTTGTATATATTGCTTCTATATAGTCTAAGAAACATATATGCAAATCATCCAAACAGTACAATTCGCCAATTTTTTGTCCTTCAAGTTTAAGTGAAAAATGAGCCCCATTGTTAATCCTTTATCGGAAATTATTTGTAACTTTCGACAAGTAGAACAATGAATGGAACAGGTAGACGGTTGAAATCTTTGTATATATTGCTTCTATATAGTCTAAGAAACATATATGCAAAGCATCCAAACAGTACAATTCGCCAATTTTTTGTTCTTCAAGTTTAAGTGAACAATGAGCCCCAATGGTTAATCCTTTATCGGTAATTATTTGTAACTTTCGACAAGTAGAACAATGAATGGAACTGGTAGACGGTTGAAATCTTTGTATATATTGCTTCGATATAATCTAAGAAACATATATGCAAAGCAACTAAACAGTAACAATCGCCAATTTTTTGATCTTCAAGTTTAAGTGAACAGCGAGCCCCATTGATAATCATGAAATGGAAACTATTTGTAAATTTCTACAAGTAGAACAATGAATAGTACAGGTAGACGGGTGAAATCTTTCTATATATTGCTTCTAAATAGTCTAAGAAACATCTATGCAAAGCATCCAAACAGTACAATTCGCCAATTTTTTGTTCTTCAAGTTTAAGTAAACTACGATCCCCATTGTTAATCCCTTAACGGAAATTATTTGTAACTTTCGACAAGTAGAACAATGAATGGAACAGGTAGACGGTTGAAATCATTATATATATATTGCTTCTATATAGTCTAAGAAACATATATGCAAAGCATCCAAACAGTACAATTCGCCAATTTTTTGTTCTTCAAGTTTAAGTAATCTACGATCCCCATTGTTAATCCCTTAACGGAAATTATTTGTAACTTTCGACAAGTAGAACAATGAATGGAACAGGTAGACTGTTGAAATCATTGTATATATTGCTTCTATATAGTCTAAGAAACATATATGCAAAGCATCCAAACAGTACAATTCGCCAATTTTTTGTTCTTCAAGTTTAAGTGAACAATGAGACCCATTGTAAATCCTTTAATGGAAATTATTTGTAAATTTCGACAAGTAGAACAATGAATGGAACAGGTAGACGGTTGAAATCTTTGTATATATTGCTTCTATATAGTCTAAGAAACATATATGCAAATCATCCAAACAGTACAATTCGCCAATTTTTTGTCCTTCAAGTTTAAGTGAACAATGAGCCCCATTGTTAATCCTTTATCGGAAATTATTTGTAACTTTCGACAAGTAGAACAATGAATGGAACAGGTAGACGGTTGAAATCTTTGTATATATTGCTTCTATATAGTCTAAGAAACATATATGCAAATCATCCAAACAGTACAATTCGCCAATTTTTTGTCCTTCAAGTTTAAGTGAACAATGAGCCCCATTGTTAATCCTTTATCGGAAATTATTTGTAACTTTCGACAAGTAGAACAATGAATGGAACAGGTAGACGGTTGAAATCTTTGTATATATTGCTTCTATATAGTCTAAGAAACATATATGCAAAGCATCCAAACAGTACCATTCGCCAATTTTTTGTTCTTCAAGTTTAAGTGAACAATGAGCCCCATTGTTAATCCTTTAAAGGAAATTATTTGTAACTTTCGACAAGTAGAACAATGAATGGAACAGGTAGACGGTTGAAATCTTTGTATATATTGCTTCCATATAGTCTAAGAAACATCTATGCAAAGCATCCAAACAGTACAATTCGCCAATTTTTTGTTCTTCAAGTTTAAGTGAACAATGAGACCCATTGTAAATCCTTTAAAGGAAATTATTTGTAACTTTCGACAAGTAGAACAATGAATGGAACAGGTAGACGGTTGAAATCCTTGTATATATTGCTTCCATATAGTCTAAGGAACATGTACGCAAAGCATCCAAACAGTACCATTCGCCAATTTTTTGTCCTTCAAGTTTAAGTGAACAATGAGCCCCATTGTTAATCCTTTATCGGAAATTATTTGTAACTTTCGACAAGTAGAACAATGAATGGAACAGGTAGACGGTTGAAATCTTTGTATATATTGCTTCTATATAGTCTAAGAAACATATATGCAAAGCATCCAAACAGTACAATTCGCCAATTTTTTGTTCTTCAAGTTTAAGTGAACAATGAGCCCCAATGGTTAATCCTTTATCGGTAATTATTTGTAACTTTCGACAAGTAGAACAATGAATGGAACTGGTAGACGGTTGAAATCTTTGTATATATTGCTTCGATATAATCTAAGAAACATATATGCAAAGCAACTACACAGTAACAATCGCCAATTGTTTGATCTTCAAGTTTAAGTGAACAGCGAGCCCCATTGATAATCATGAAATGGAAACTATTTGTAACTTTCTACAAGTAGAACAATGAATAGTACAGGTAGACGGGTGAAATCTTTCTATATATTGCTTCTAAATAGTCTAAGAAACATCTATGCAAAGCATCCAATCAGTACAATTCGCCAATTTTTTGTTCTTCAAGTTTAAGTAAACTACGATCCCCATTGTTAATCCCTTAACGGAAATTATTTGTAACTTTCGACAAGTAGAACAATGAATGGAACAGGTAGACGGTTGAAATCTTTGTATATATTGCTTCTATATAGTCTAAGAAACATATATGCAAATCATCCAAACAGTACAATTCGCCAATTTTTTGTCCTTCAAGTTTAAGTGAAAAATGAGCCCCATTGTTAATCCTTTATCGGAAATTATTTGTAACTTTCGACAAGTAGAACAATGAATGGAACAGGTAGACGGTTGAAATCCTTGTATATATTGCTTCCATATAGTCTAAGGAACATGTACGCAAAGCATCCAAACAGTACCATTCGCCAATTTTTTGTCCTTCAAGTTTAAGTGAACAATGAGCCCCATTGTTAATCCTTTATCGGAAATTATTTGTAACTTTCGACAAGTAGAACAATGAATGGAACAGGTAGACGGTTGAAATCTTTGTATATATTGCTTCTATATAGTCTAAGAAACATATATGCAAAGCATCCAAACAGTACAATTCGCCAATTTTTTGTTCTTCAAGTTTAAGTGAACAATGAGCCCCAATGGTTAATCCTTTATCGGTAATTATTTGTAACTTTCGACAAGTAGAACAATGAATGGAACTGGTAGACGGTTGAAATCTTTGTATATATTGCTTCGATATAATCTAAGAAACATATATGCAAAGCAACTACACAGTAACAATCGCCAATTGTTTGATCTTCAAGTTTAAGTGAACAGCGAGCCCCATTGATAATCATGAAATGGAAACTATTTGTAACTTTCTACAAGTAGAACAATGAATAGTACAGGTAGACGGGTGAAATCTTTCTATATATTGCTTCTAAATAGTCTAAGAAACATCTATGCAAAGCATCCAATCAGTACAATTCGCCAATTTTTTGTTCTTCAAGTTTAAGTAAACTACGATCCCCATTGTTAATCCCTTAACGGAAATTATTTGTAACTTTTGACAAGTAGAACAATGAATGGAACAGGTAGACGGTTGAAATCTTTGTATATATTGCTTCTATATAGTCTAAGAAACATATATGCAAATCATCCAAACAGTACAATTCGCCAATTTTTTGTCCTTCAAGTTTAAGTGAAAAATGAGCCCCATTGTTAATCCTTTATCGGAAATTATTTGTAACTTTCGACAAGTAGAACAATGAATGGAACAGGTAGACGGTTGAAATCTTTGTATATATTGCTTCTATATAGTCTAAGAAACATATATGCAAAGCATCCAAACAGTACAATTCGCCAATTTTTTGTTCTTCAAGTTTAAGTGAACAATGAGCCCCAATGGTTAATCCTTTATCGGTAATTATTTGTAACTTTCGACAAGTAGAACAATGAATGGAACTGGTAGACGGTTGAAATCTTTGTATATATTGCTTCGATATAATATAAGAAACATATATGCAAAGCAACTAAACAGTAACAATCGCCAATTTTTTGATCTTCAAGTTTAAGTGAACAGCGAGCCCCATTGATAATCATGAAATGGAAACTATTTGTAAATTTCTACAAGTAGAACAATGAATAGTACAGGTAGACGGGTGAAATCTTTCTATATATTGCTTCTAAATAGTCTAAGAAACATCTATGCAAAGCATCCAAACAGTACAATTCGCCAATTTTTTGTTCTTCAAGTTTAAGTAAACTACGATCCCCATTGTTAATCCCTTAACGGAAATTATTTGTAACTTTCGACAAGTAGAACAATGAATGGAACAGGTAGACGGTTGAAATCATTATATATATTGCTTCTATATAGTCTAAGAAACATATATGCAAAGCATCCAAACAGTACAATTCGCCAATTTTTTGTTCTTCAAGTTTAAGTAATCTACGATCCCCATTGTTAATCCCTTAACGGAAATTATTTGTAACTTTCGACAAGTAGAACAATGAATGGAACAGGTAGACTGTTGAAATCATTGTATATATTGCTTCTATATAGTCTAAGAAACATATATGCAAAGCATCCAAACAGTACAATTCGCCAATTTTTTGTTCTTCAAGTTTAAGTGAACAATGAGACCCATTGTAAATCCTTTAATGGAAATTATTTGTAAATTTCGACAAGTAGAACAATGAATGGAACAGGTAGACGGTTGAAATCTTTGTATATATTGCTTCTATATAGTCTAAGAAACATATATGCAAATCATCCAAACAGTACAATTCGCCAATTTTTTGTCCTTCAAGTTTAAGTGAACAATGAGCCCCATTGTTAATCCTTTATCGGAAATTATTTGTAACTTTCGACAAGTAGAACAATGAATGGAACAGGTAGACGGTTGAAATCTTTGTATATATTGCTTCTATATAGTCTAAGAAACATATATGCAAATCATCCAAACAGTACAATTCGCCAATTTTTTGTCCTTCAAGTTTAAGTGAACAATGAGCCCCATTGTTAATCCTTTATCGGAAATTATTTGTAACTTTCGACAAGTAGAACAATGAATGGAACAGGTAGACGGTTGAAATCTTTGTATATATTGCTTCTATATAGTCTAAGAAACATATATGCAAAGCATCCAAACAGTACCATTCGCCAATTTTTTGTTCTTCAAGTTTAAGTGAACAATGAGCCCCATTGTTAATCCTTTAAAGGAAATTATTTGTAACTTTCGACAAGTAGAACAATGAATGGAACAGGTAGACGGTTGAAATCTTTGTATATATTGCTTCCATATAGTCTAAGAAACATCTATGCAAAGCATCCAAACAGTACAATTCGCCAATTTTTTGTTCTTCAAGTTTAAGTGAACAATGAGACCCATTGTAAATCCTTTAAAGGAAATTATTTGTAACTTTCGACAAGTAGAACAATGAATGGAACAGGTAGACGGTTGAAATCCTTGTATATATTGCTTCCATATAGTCTAAGGAACATGTACGCAAAGCATCCAAACAGTACCATTCGCCAATTTTTTGTCCTTCAAGTTTAAGTGAACAATGAGCCCCATTGTTAATCCTTTATCGGAAATTATTTGTAACTTTCGACAAGTAGAACAATGAATGGAACAGGTAGACGGTTGAAATCTTTGTATATATTGCTTCTATATAGTCTAAGAAACATATATGCAAAGCATCCAAACAGTACAATTCGCCAATTTTTTGTTCTTCAAGTTTAAGTGAACAATGAGCCCCAATGGTTAATCCTTTATCGGTAATTATTTGTAACTTTCGACAAGTAGAACAATGAATGGAACTGGTAGACGGTTGAAATCTTTGTATATATTGCTTCGATATAATCTAAGAAACATATATGCAAAGCAACTACACAGTAACAATCGCCAATTGTTTGATCTTCAAGTTTAAGTGAACAGCGAGCCCCATTGATAATCATGAAATGGAAACTATTTGTAACTTTCTACAAGTAGAACAATGAATAGTACAGGTAGACGGGTGAAATCTTTCTATATATTGCTTCTAAATAGTCTAAGAAACATCTATGCAAAGCATCCAATCAGTACAATTCGCCAATTTTTTGTTCTTCAAGTTTAAGTAAACTACGATCCCCATTGTTAATCCCTTAACGGAAATTATTTGTAACTTTCGACAAGTAGAACAATGAATGGAACAGGTAGACGGTTGAAATCTTTGTATATATTGCTTCTATATAGTCTAAGAAACATATATGCAAATCATCCAAACAGTACAATTCGCCAATTTTTTGTCCTTCAAGTTTAAGTGAAAAATGAGCCCCATTGTTAATCCTTTATCGGAAATTATTTGTAACTTTCGACAAGTAGAACAATGAATGGAACAGGTAGACGGTTGAAATCCTTGTATATATTGCTTCCATATAGTCTAAGGAACATGTACGCAAAGCATCCAAACAGTACCATTCGCCAATTTTTTGTCCTTCAAGTTTAAGTGAACAATGAGCCCCATTGTTAATCCTTTATCGGAAATTATTTGTAACTTTCGACAAGTAGAACAATGAATGGAACAGGTAGACGGTTGAAATCTTTGTATATATTGCTTCTATATAGTCTAAGAAACATATATGCAAAGCATCCAAACAGTACAATTCGCCAATTTTTTGTTCTTCAAGTTTAAGTGAACAATGAGCCCCAATGGTTAATCCTTTATCGGTAATTATTTGTAACTTTCGACAAGTAGAACAATGAATGGAACTGGTAGACGGTTGAAATCTTTGTATATATTGCTTCGATATAATCTAAGAAACATATATGCAAAGCAACTAAACAGTAACAATCGCCAATTTTTTGATCTTCAAGTTTAAGTGAACAGCGAGCCCCATTGATAATCATGAAATGGAAACTATTTGTAAATTTCTACAAGTAGAACAATGAATAGTACAGGTAGACGGGTGAAATCTTTCTATATATTGCTTCTAAATAGTCTAAGAAACATCTATGCAAAGCATCCAAACAGTACAATTCGCCAATTTTTTGTTCTTCAAGTTTAAGTAAACTACGATCCCCATTGTTAATCCCTTAACGGAAATTATTTGTAACTTTCGACAAGTAGAACAATGAATGGAACAGGTAGACGGTTGAAATCATTATATATATTGCTTCTATATAGTCTAAGAAACATATATGCAAAGCATCCAAACAGTACAATTCGCCAATTTTTTGTTCTTCAAGTTTAAGTAATCTACGATCCCCATTGTTAATCCCTTAACGGAAATTATTTGTAACTTTCGACAAGTAGAACAATGAATGGAACAGGTAGACTGTTGAAATCATTGTATATATTGCTTCTATATAGTCTAAGAAACATATATGCAAAGCATCCAAACAGTACAATTCGCCAATTTTTTGTTCTTCAAGTTTAAGTGAACAATGAGACCCATTGTAAATCCTTTAAAGGAAATTATTTGTAAATTTCGACAAGTAGAACAATGAATGGAACAGGTAGACGGTTGAAATCTTTGTATATATTGCTTCTATATAGTCTAAGAAACATATATGCAAATCATCCAAACAGTACAATTCGCCAATTTTTTGTTCTTCAAGTTTAAGTGAACAATGAGCCCCAATGGTTAATCCTTTATCGGTAATTATTTGTAACTTTCGACAAGTAGAACAATGAATGGAACTGGTAGACGGTTGAAATCTTTGTATATATTGCTTCGATATAATCTAAGAAACATATATGCAAAGCAACTACACAGTAACAATCGCCAATTGTTTGATCTTCAAGTTTAAGTGAACAGCGAGCCCCATTGATAATCATGAAATGGAAACTATTTGTAACTTTCTACAAGTAGAACAATGAATAGTACAGGTAGACGGGTGAAATCTTTCTATATATTGCTTCTAAATAGTCTAAGAAACATCTATGCAAAGCATCCAAACAGTACAATTCGCCAATTTTTTGTTCTTCAAGTTTAAGTAAACTACGATCCCCATTGTTAATCCCTTAACGGAAATTATTTGTAACTTTCGACAAGTAGAACAATGAATGGAACAGGTAGACGGTTGAAATCATTATATATATTGCTTCTATATAGTCTAAGAAACATATATGCAAAGCATCCAAACAGTACAATTCGCCAATTTTTTGTTCTTCAAGTTTAAGTAATCTACGATCCCCATTGTTAATCCCTTAACGGAAATTATTTGTAACTTTCGACAAGTAGAACAATGAATGGAACAGGTAGACTGTTGAAATCATTGTATATATTGCTTCTATATAGTCTAAGAAACATATATGCAAAGCATCCAAACAGTACAATTCGCCAATTTTTTGTTCTTCAAGTTTAAGTGAACAATGAGACCCATTGTAAATCCTTTAAAGGAAATTATTTGTAAATTTCGACAAGTAGAACAATGAATGGAACAGGTAGACGGTTGAAATCTTTGTATATATTGCTTCTATATAGTCTAAGAAACATATATGCAAATCATCCAAACAGTACAATTCGCCAATTTTTTGTCCTTCAAGTTTAAGTGAACAATGAGCCCCATTGTTAATCCTTTATCGGAAATTATTTGTAACTTTCGACAAGTAGAACAATGAATGGAACAGGTAGACGGTTGAAATCTTTGTATATATTGCTTCTATATAGTCTAAGAAACATATATGCAAAGCATCCAAACAGTACAATTCGCCAATTTTTTGATCTTCAAGTTTAAGTGAACAGCGAGCCCCATTGATAATCATGAAATGGTAACTATTTGTAAATTTCTACAAGTAGAACAATGAATAGTACAGGTAGACGGGTGAAATCTTTCTATATATTGCTTCTAAATAGTCTAAGAAACATCTATGCAAAGCATCCAAACAGTACAATTCGCCAATTTTTTGTTCTTCAAGTTTAAGTGAACAATGAGACCCATTGTAAATCCTTTAAAGGAAATTATTTGTAAATTTCGACAAGTAGAACAATGAATGGAACAGGTAGACGGTTGAAATCTTTGTATATATTGCTTCTATATAGTCTAAGAAACATATATGCAAATCATCCAAACAGTACAATTCGCCAATTTTTTGTCCTTCAAGTTTAAGTGAACAATGAGCCCCATTGTTAATCCTTTATCGGAAATTATTTGTAACTTTCGACAAGTAGAACAATGAATGGAACAGGTAGACGGTTGAAATCTTTGTATATATTGCTTCTATATAGTCTAAGAAACATATATGCAAAGCATCCAAACAGTACAATTCGCCAATTTTTTGTTCTTCAAGTTTAAGTGAACAATGAGCCCCAATGGTTAATCCTTTATCGGTAATTATTTGTAACTTTCGACAAGTAGAACAATGAATGGAACTGGTAGACGGTTGAAATCTTTGTATATATTGCTTCGATATAATCTAAGAAACATATATGCAAAGCAACTACACAGTAACAATCGCCAATTGTTTGATCTTCAAGTTTAAGTGAACAGCGAGCCCCATTGATAATCATGAAATGGAAACTATTTGTAACTTTCTACAAGTAGAACAATGAATAGTACAGGTAGACGGGTGAAATCTTTCTATATATTGCTTCTAAATAGTCTAAGAAACATCTATGCAAAGCATCCAATCAGTACAATTCGCCAATTTTTTGTTCTTCAAGTTTAAGTAAACTACGATCCCCATTGTTAATCCCTTAACGGAAATTATTTGTAACTTTCGACAAGTAGAACAATGAATGGAACAGGTAGACGGTTGAAATCTTTGTATATATTGCTTCTATATAGTCTAAGAAACATATATGCAAATCATCCAAACAGTACAATTCGCCAATTTTTTGTCCTTCAAGTTTAAGTGAAAAATGAGCCCCATTGTTAATCCTTTATCGGAAATTATTTGTAACTTTCGACAAGTAGAACAATGAATGGAACAGGTAGACGGTTGAAATCTTTGTATATATTGCTTCTATATAGTCTAAGAAACATATATGCAAAGCATCCAAACAGTACAATTCGCCAATTTTTTGTTCTTCAAGTTTAAGTGAACAATGAGCCCCAATGGTTAATCCTTTATCGGTAATTATTTGTAACTTTCGACAAGTAGAACAATGAATGGAACTGGTAGACGGTTGAAATCTTTGTATATATTGCTTCGATATAATCTAAGAAACATATATGCAAAGCAACTAAACAGTAACAATCGCCAATTTTTTGATCTTCAAGTTTAAGTGAACAGCGAGCCCCATTGATAATCATGAAATGGAAACTATTTGTAAATTTCTACAAGTAGAACAATGAATAGTACAGGTAGACGGGTGAAATCTTTCTATATATTGCTTCTAAATAGTCTAAGAAACATCTATGCAAAGCATCCAAACAGTACAATTCGCCAATTTTTTGTTCTTCAAGTTTAAGTAAACTACGATCCCCATTGTTAATCCCTTAACGGAAATTATTTGTAACTTTCGACAAGTAGAACAATGAATGGAACAGGTAGACGGTTGAAATCATTATATATATTGCTTCTATATAGTCTAAGAAACATATATGCAAAGCATCCAAACAGTACAATTCGCCAATTTTTTGTTCTTCAAGTTTAAGTAATCTACGATCCCCATTGTTAATCCCTTAACGGAAATTATTTGTAACTTTCGACAAGTAGAACAATGAATGGAACAGGTAGACTGTTGAAATCATTGTATATATTGCTTCTATATAGTCTAAGAAACATATATGCAAAGCATCCAAACAGTACAATTCGCCAATTTTTTGTTCTTCAAGTTTAAGTGAACAATGAGACCCATTGTAAATCCTTTAAAGGAAATTATTTGTAAATTTCGACAAGTAGAACAAGGAATGGAACAGGTAGACGGTTGAAATCTTTGTATATATTGCTTCTATATAGTCTAAGAAACATATATGCAAATCATCCAAACAGTACAATTCGCCAATTTTTTGTCCTTCAAGTTTAAGTGAACAATGAGCCCCATTGTTAATCCTTTATCGGAAATTATTTGTAACTTTCGACAAGTAGAACAATGAATGGAACAGGTAGACGGTTGAAATCTTTGTATATATTGCTTCTATATAGTCTAAGAAACATATATGCAAAGCATCCAAACAGTACAATTCGCCAATTTTTTGATCTTCAAGTTTAAGTGAACAGCGAGCCCCATTGATAATCATGAAATGGTAACTATTTGTAAATTTCTACAAGTAGAACAATGAATAGTACAGGTAGACGGGTGAAATCTTTCTATATATTGCTTCTAAATAGTCTAAGAAACATCTATGCAAAGCATCCAAACAGTACAATTCGCCAATTTTTTGTTCTTCAAGTTTAAGTGAACAATGAGACCCATTGTAAATCCTTTAAAGGAAATTATTTGTAAATTTCGACAAGTAGAACAATGAATGGAACAGGTAGACGGTTGAAATCTTTGTATATATTGCTTCTATATAGTCTAAGAAACATATATGCAAATCATCCAAACAGTACAATTCGCCAATTTTTTGTCCTTCAAGTTTAAGTGAACAATGAGCCCCATTGTTAATCCTTTATCGGAAATTATTTGTAACTTTCGACAAGTAGAACAATGAATGGAACAGGTAGACGGTTGAAATCTTTGTATATATTGCTTCTATATAGTCTAAGAAACATATATGCAAAGCATCCAAACAGTACAATTCGCCAATTTTTTGATCTTCAAGTTTAAGTGAACAGCGAGCCCCATTGATAATCATGAAATGGTAACTATTTGTAAATTTCTACAAGTAGAACAATGAATAGTACAGGTAGACGGGTGAAATCTTTCTATATATTGCTTCTAAATAGTCTAAGAAACATCTATGCAAAGCATCCAAACAGTACAATTCGCCAATTTTTTGTTCTTCAAGTTTAAGTAAACTACGATCCCCATTGTTAATCCCTTAACGGAAATTATTTGTAACTTTCGACAAGTAGAACAATGAATGGAACAGGTAGACGGTTGAAATCATTATATATATTGCTTCTATATAGTCTAAGAAACATATATGCAAAGCATCCAAACAGTACAATTCGCCAATTTTTTGTTCTTCAAGTTTAAGTAATCTACGATCCCCATTGTTAATCCCTTAACGGAAATTATTTGTAACTTTCGACAAGTAGAACAATGAATGGAACAGGTAGACTGTTGAAATCATTGTATATATTGCTTCTATATAGTCTAAGAAACATATATGCAAAGCATCCAAACAGTACAATTCGCCAATTTTTTGTTCTTCAAGTTTAAGTGAACAATGAGACCCATTGTAAATCCTTTAAAGGAAATTATTTGTAAATTTCGACAAGTAGAACAAGGAATGGAACAGGTAGACGGTTGAAATCTTTGTATATATTGCTTCTATATAGTCTAAGAAACATATATGCAAATCATCCAAACAGTACAATTCGCCAATTTTTTGTCCTTCAAGTTTAAGTGAACAATGAGCCCCATTGTTAATCCTTTATCGGAAATTATTTGTAACTTTCGACAAGTAGAACAATGAATGGAACAGGTAGACGGTTGAAATCTTTGTATATATTGCTTCTATATAGTCTAAGAAACATATATGCAAAGCATCCAAACAGTACAATTCGCCAATTTTTTGATCTTCAAGTTTAAGTGAACAGCGAGCCCCATTGATAATCATGAAATGGTAACTATTTGTAAATTTCTACAAGTAGAACAATGAATAGTACAGGTAGACGGGTGAAATCTTTCTATATATTGCTTCTAAATAGTCTAAGAAACATCTATGCAAAGCATCCAAACAGTACAATTCGCCAATTTTTTGTTCTTCAAGTTTAAGTGAACAATGAGACCCATTGTAAATCCTTTAAAGGAAATTATTTGTAAATTTCGACAAGTAGAACAATGAATGGAACAGGTAGACGGTTGAAATCTTTGTATATATTGCTTCTATATAGTCTAAGAAACATATATGCAAATCATCCAAACAGTACAATTCGCCAATTTTTTGTCCTTCAAGTTTAAGTGAACAATGAGCCCCATTGTTAATCCTTTATCGGAAATTATTTGTAACTTTCGACAAGTAGAACAATGAATGGAACAGGTAGACGGTTGAAATCTTTGTATATATTGCTTCTATATAGTCTAAGAAACATATATGCAAAGCATCCAAACAGTACAATTCGCCAATTTTTTGATCTTCAAGTTTAAGTGAACAGCGAGCCCCATTGATAATCATGAAATGGTAACTATTTGTAAATTTCTACAAGTAGAACAATGAATAGTACAGGTAGACGGGTGAAATCTTTCTATATATTGCTTCTAAATAGTCTAAGAAACATCTATGCAAAGCATCCAAACAGTACAATTCGCCAATTTTTTGTTCTTCAAGTTTAAGTGAACAATGAGACCCATTGTAAATCCTTTAAAGGAAATTATTTGTAAATTTCGACAAGTAGAACAATGAATGGAACAGGTAGACGGTTGAAATCTTTGTATATATTGCTTCTATATAGTCTAAGAAACATATATGCAAATCATCCAAACAGTACAATTCGCCAATTTTTTGTCCTTCAAGTTTAAGTGAACAATGAGCCCCATTGTTAATCCTTTATCGGAAATTATTTGTAACTTTCGACAAGTAGAACAATGAATGGAACAGGTAGACGGTTGAAATCTTTGTATATATTGCTTCTATATAGTCTAAGAAACATATATGCAAAGCATCCAAACAGTACAATTCGCCAATTTTTTGTTCTTCAAGTTTAAGTGAACAATGAGCCCCAATGGTTAATCCTTTATCGGTAATTATTTGTAACTTTCGACAAGTAGAACAATGAATGGAACTGGTAGACGGTTGAAATCTTTGTATATATTGCTTCGATATAATCTAAGAAACATATATGCAAAGCAACTAAACAGTAACAATCGCCAATTTTTTGATCTTCAAGTTTAAGTGAACAGCGAGCCCCATTGATAATCATGAAATGGAAACTATTTGTAACTTTCTACAAGTAGAACAATGAATAGTACAGGTAGACGGGTGAAATCTTTCTATATATTGCTTCTAAATAGTCTAAGAAACATCTATGCAAAGCATCAAAAGAGTACAATTCGCCAATTTTTTGTTTTTCAGGTTTAAGTGAACAATGAGCCCCAATGGTTAATCCTTTTTCGGAAATTATTTGTAATTTTCGACAAGTAGAACAATGAATGGAACAGGTAGACGGTTGAAATCTTTGTATATGTTGCTTCCATATAGTCTCAGAAACATGTACGCAAAGCATCCAAACAGTACCATTCGCCAATTTTTTGTTCTTCAAGTTTAAGTGAACTACGTGCCCCATTGTTAATCCTTTAACGGAAATTATTTGTAACTTTCTACAAGTAGAACAATGATTGGAACACGTAGACGGTTGAAATCTTTGTATATATTGCTTCCATATAGTCTAAGAAACATATATGCAAAGAATCCAAACAGTACCATTCTCCAATTTTTTGTCCTTCAAGTTTAAGTGAACAACGAGCCCCATTGTTAATCCTTTAAAGGAAATTATTTGTAAATTTCGACAAGTAGAACAATGAATGGAACAGGTAGACGGTTGAAATCTTTGCATATATTGCTTCTATATAATCTAAGAAACATATATGCAAAGCATCCAAACAGTACCATTCGCCAATTTTTTGTTCTTCAAGTTTAAGTGAACAGCGAGCCCCATTGATAATCATGAAATGGAAATTATTTGTAACTTTCTACAAGTAGAACAATGAATAGTACAGGTAAACGGGTGAAATCTTTCTATATATTGCTTCTAAATAGTCTAAGGAACATATATGCAAAGCATCCAAATAGTACAATTCGCCATTTTTTTGTTCTTCAAGTTTAAGTGAACTACCAGCCCCATTGTTAATCCTTTAACGGAAATTAATTGTAACTTTCTACAAGTAGAACAATGATTGGAACACGTAGACGGCTGAAATCTTTGTATATATTGCTTCCATATAGACTAAGAAACATATATGCAAAGCATCCAAACAGTACAAATCGCCAATTTTTTGTCCTTCAAGTTTAAGTGAACAATGAGCCCCATTGTTAATCCTTTATCGGAAATTATTTGTAACTTTCGACAAGTAGAACAATGAATGGAACAGGTAGACGGTTGAAATCTTTGTATATATTGCTTCTATATAGTCCAAGAAACCTATATGCAAAGCATCCAAACAGTACTCTTCGCCAATTTTTTGTTCTTCAAGTTTAAGTGAACTACGAGCCCCATTGTTAATCCTTCAAAGGAAATTATTTGCAAATTTCGACAAGTAGAACAATGAATGGAACAGGTAGACGGTTGAAATCAATGTATATATTGCTTCCATATAGTCTAAGAAACATGTACGCAAAGCATCCAAACAGTACCATTCGCCAATTTTTTGATTCTCAAGTTTAAGTGAACAGCGAGCCCCATTGATAATCATGAAATGGAAATTATTTGTAACTTTCTACAAGTAGAACAATGAATAGTACAGGTAGACGGGTGAAATCTTTCTATATATTGCTTCTAAATAGTCTAAGAAACATATATGCAAAGTATACAAACAGTACAATTCGCCAATTTTTTGTTCTCCAAGTTTAAGTGAACTACGAGCCCAATTGTTAATCCTTTAAAGGAAATTATTTGTAAATATCGACAAGTAGAACAATGAATGGATCATGTAGACGGTTGAAATCATTGTATATATTGCTTCTATATAGTCTAAGAAACATATATGCAAAGCATCCAAACAGTACCATTCGCCAATTTTTTGTTCTTCAAGTTTAAGTGAACAACGAGTCCCAGTGGTTAATCCTTTATCGGAAATTATTTGTAAATTCCGACAAGTAGAACAATGAATGGAACAGGTAGACGGGTGAAATCTTTCTATATATTGCTTCTAAATAGTCTAAGAAACATCTATGCAAAGCATCAAAAGAGTACAATTCGCCAATTTTTTGTTCTTCAAGTTTAAGTAAACTACGATCCCCATTGTTAATCCCTTAACGGAAATTATTTGTAACTTTCGACAAGTAGAACAATGAATGGAACAGGTAGACGGTTGAAATCATTGTATATATTGCTTCTATATAGTCTAAGAAACATATATGCAAAGCATCCAAACAGTACAATTCGCCAATTTTTTGTTCTTCAAGTTTAAGTGAACAATGAGCCCCATTGTTAATCCTTTAAAGGAAATTATTTGTAACTTTCGACAAGTAGAACATTGAATGGAACAGGTAGACGGTTGAAATCTTTGTATATATTGCTTCTATATAGTCTAAGAAACATATATGCAAAGCATCCAAACAGTACCATTCGCCAATTTTTTGTTTTTCAAGTTTAAGTGAACAATGAGCCCCATTGTTAATCCTTTATCGGAAATTATTTGTAATTTTCGACAAGTAGAACAATGAATGGAACAGGTAGACGGTTGAAATCTTTGTATATGTTGCTTCCATATAGTCTCAGAAACATGTACGCAAAGCATCCAAACAGTACCATTCGCCAATTTTTTGTTCTTCAAGTTTAAGTGAACTACGTGCCCCATTGTTAATCCTTTAACGGAAATTAATTCTAACTTTCTACAAGTAGAACAATGCTTGGAACACGTAGACGGATGAAATCTTTGTATATATTGCTTCCATATAGTCTCAGAAACATGTACGCAAAGCATCCAAACAGTACCATTCGCCAATTTTTTGTTCTTCAAGTTTAAGTGAACTACGAGCCCCATTGTTAATCCTTTAACGGAAATTAATTGTAACTTTCTACAAGTAGAACAATGATTGGAACACGTAGACGGTTGAAATCTTTGTATATATTGCTTCCATATAGTCTAAGAAATATATATGCAAAGAATCCAAACAGTACCATTCTCCAATTTTTTGTCCTTCAAGTTTAAGTGAACAATGAGCCCCATTGTTAATCCTTTATCGGAAATTATTTGTAACTTTCGACAAGTAGAGCAATGAATGGAACAGGTGGACGGTTGAAATCTTTGTATATATTGCTTCTATATAGTCTAAGAAGCATATATGCAAAGCATCCAAACAGTACAATTCGCCAATTTATTTTTCTTCAAGTTTAAGTGAACAACGAGCCCCATTGTTAATCCTTTAAAGGAAATTATTTGTAAATTTCGACAAGTAGAACAATGATTGGAACACGTAGACGGTTGAAATCTTTGTATATATTGCTTCCATATAGTCTAAGAAACATCTACGCTAGCATCCAAACAGTACCATTCGCCAATTTTTTGTTTTTCAAGTTTAAGTGAACAATGAGCCCCAATGGTTAATCCTTTATCGGAAATTATTTGTAACTTTCGACAAGTAGAACAATGAATGGAACAGGTAGACGGTTGAATTCTTCGTATATATTGCTTCTATATAGTCTAAGAAACATATATGCAAAGCATCCAAACAGTACAATTCGCCAATTTATTGTTCTTCAAGTTTAAGTGAACAACGAGCCCCATTGGTAATCCTTTAAAGGAAATTATTTGTAAATTTCGACAAGTAGAACAATGATTGGAACACGCAGACAGTTGAAATCTTTGTATATATTGCTTCCATATAGTCTAAGAAACATCTACGCAAGCATCCAAACAGTACCTTTCGCCAATTTTTTGTTTTTCAAGTTTAAGTGAACTATGAGCCCCAATGGTTAATCCTTTATAGGAAATTATTTGTAAATTTCGACAAGTAAAACAATGAATGGAACAGGTAGACGGTTGAAATCTTTGTATATATTGCTTCCATATAGTCTAAGAAACATGTACGCAAAGCATCCAAACAGTACCATTCGCCAATTTTTTGTTCTTCAAGTTTAAGTGAACAAGGAGCCCCAATGGTTAATCCTTTATCGGAAATTATTTGTAACTTCCGACAAGTAGAACAATGAATGGAACAGGTAGACGGTTGAAATCTTTGTATATATTGCTTCTATATAACGTAAGAAACATATATGCAAAGCATCCAAACAGTACCATTCGCCAATTTTTTGTTCTTCAAGTTTAAGTGATCTACGAGCCCCATTGTTAATCCTTTAAAGGAAATTATTTGTAAATTTCGACAAGTAGAACAATGAATGGAACAGGTAGACGGTTGAAATCTTTGTATATATTGCTTACATATAGTCTAAGAAACATGTACGCAAAGCATCCAAACAGTACCATTCGCCAATTTTTTGTTCTTCAAGTTTAAGTGAAAAATGAGCCCCAATGGTTAATCCTTTATCGGAAATTATTTGTAATTTTCGACAAGTAGAACAATGAATGGAACAGGTAGACGGTTGAAATCTTTGTATATATTGCTTCTATATAACGTAAGAAACATATATGCAAAGCATCCAAACAGTACCATTCGCCAATTTTTTGTTCTTCAAGTTTAAGTGAACTACGAGCCCCATTGTTAATCCTTTAAAGGAAATTATTTGTAAATTTCGACAAGTAGAACAATGAATGGAACAGGTAGACGGTAGAAATCTTTGTATATATTGCTTCCATATAGTCTAAGAAACATGTACGCAAAGCATCCAAACAGTACCATTCGCCAATTTTTTGTTCTTCAAGTTTAAGTGAACTACGAGCCCCATTGTTAATCCTTTAAAGGAAATTATTTGTAAATTTCGACAAGTAGAACAATGAATGGAACAGGTAGACTGTTGAAATCATTGTATATATTGCTTCTATATAGTCTAAGAAACATATATGCAAAGCGTCCAAACAGTACAATTCGCCAATTATTTGATCTTCAAGTTTAAGTGAACTACGAGCCCCATTGTTAATACTTTAACGGAAATTATTTGTAACTTGCGACAAGTAGAACAATGAATGGAACAGGTAGCCGGTTGAAATCAATGTATATATTGCTTCTATATAGTATAAGAAACATATATGCAAAGCATCCAAACAGTACCATTCGGCAATTTTTTGTTCTTCAAGTTTAAGTGAACTACGAGCCCCATTGTTAATCCTTTATAGGAAATTATTTGTAAATTTCGACAAGTAGAACAATGAATGGAACAGGTAGACGGTTGAAATCAGTATATATATTGCTTCTATAAAGTCTAAGAAACATATATGCAAAGCATCCAAACAGTACCATTCGCCAATTTTTTGTTTTTCAAGTTTAAGTGAACAATGAGCCCCAATGGTTAATCCTTTATCGGAAATTATTTGTAACTTTCGACAAGTAGAACAATGAATGGAACAGGTAGACGGTTGAATTCTTCGTATATATTGCTTCTATATAGTCTAAGAAACATATATGCAAAGCATCCAAACAGTACAATTCGCCAATTTTTTGTTCTTCAAGTTTAAGTGAACAATGAGCCCCATTGTTAATCCTTTAAAGGAAATTATTTGTTATTTTCGACAAGCAGAACAATGAATCGAACAGGTAGACGGTTGAAATCTTTGTATATATTGCTTCTATATAGTCTAAGAAACATATATGCAAAGCATCCAAACAGTACCATTCGCCAATTTTTTGTTCTTCAAGATTAAGTGAACAATGAGCCCCATTGTTAATCCTTTAAAGGAAATTATTTGCAACTTTCGACAAGTAGAACAATGAATGGAACAGGTAGACGGTTGAAATCTTTGTATATATTGCTTCTATATAGTCTAAGAAACATATATGCAAAGCATCCAAACAGTACCATTCGCCAATTTTTTGTTTTTCAAGTTTAAGTGAACAATGAGCCCCATTGTTAATCCTTTATCGGAAATTATTTGTAACTTTCGACAAGTAGAACAATGAATGGAACAGGTAGACGGTTGAAATCTTTGTATATATTGCTTCTATATAGTATAAGAAACATATATGCAAAGCATCCAAACAGTACCATTCGGCAATTTTTTGTTCTTCAAGTTTAAGTGAACTACGAGCCCCATTGTTAATCCTTTAAAGGAAATTATTTGTAAATTTCGACAAGTAGAACAATGATTGGAACACGTAGACGGTTGAAATCTTTGTATATATTGCTTCTATATAGTCTAAGAAACATATATGCAAAGCATCCAAACAGTACCATTCGGCAATTTTTTGTTCTTCAAGTTTAAGTGAACTACGAGCCCCATTGTTAATCCTTTATAGGAAATTATTTGTAAATTTCGACAAGTGGAACAATGAATGGAACAGGTATACGGTGGAAATCAATGTATATATTGCTTCTATAAAGTCTAAGAAACATATATGCAAAGCATCCAAACAGTACCATTCGCCAATTTTTTGTTTTTCAAGTTTAAGTGAACAATGAGCCCCAATGGTTAATCCTTTATCGGAAATTATTTGTAACTTTCGACAAGTAGAACAATGAATGGAACAGGTAGACGGTTGAATTCTTCGTATATATTGCTTCTATATAGTCTATGAAACATATATGCAAAGCATCCAAACAGTACAATTCGCCAATTTATTGTTCTTCAAGTTTAAGTGAACAACGAGCCCCATTGTTAATCCTTTAAAGGAAATTATTTGTAAATTTCGACAAGTAGAACAATGATTGGAACACGCAGACAGTTGAAATCTTTGTATATATTGCTTCCATATAGTCTAAGAAACATCTACGCAAGCATCCAAACAGTACCTTTCGCCAATTTTTTGTATTTCAAGTTTAAGTGAACTATGAGCCCCAATGGTTAATCCTTTATAGGAAATTATTTGTAAATTTCGACAAGTAGAACAATGAATGGAACAGGTAGACGGTTGAAATCTTTGTATATATTGCTTCCATATAGTCTAAGAAACACGTACGCAAAGCATCCAAACAGTACCATTCGCCAATTTTTTGTTCTTCAAGTTTAAGTGAACAAGGAGCCCCAATGGTTAATCCTTTATCGGAAATTATTTGTAACTTTCGACAAGTAGAACAATGAATGGAACAGGTAGACGGTTGAAATCTTTGTATATATTGCTTCTATATAACGTAAGAAACATATATGCAAAGCATCCAAACAGTACCATTCGCCAATTTTTTGTTCTTCAAGTTTAAGTGAACTACGAGCCCCATTGTTAATCCTTTAAAGGAAATTATTTGTAAATTTCGACAAGTAGAACAATGAATCGAACAGGTAGACGGTTGAAATCTTTGTATATATTGCTTCCATATAGTCTAAGAAACATGTACGCAAAGCATCCAAACAGTACAATTCGCCAATTTATTGTTCTTCAAGTTTAAGTGAACAACAAGCCCCATTGTTAATCCTTTAAAGGAAATTATTTGTAAATTTCGACAAGTAGAACAATGATTGGAACACGTAGACGGTTGAAATCTTTGTATATATTGCTTCCAAATAGTCTAAGAAACATCTACGCAAGCATCCAAACAGTACCATTCGCCAATTTTTTGTTCTTAAAGTTTAAGTGAACAATGAACCCCAATGGTTAATCCTTTATCGGAAATTATTTGTACTTTTCGACAAGTAGAACAATGAATGGAACAGGTAGACGGTTGACATCTTTGTATATATTGCTTCTATATAATCTAAGAAACATATATGCAAAGCATCTAAACAGTACCATTCGCCAATTTTTTGTTCTTCAAGTTTAAGTGAACAATGAGCCCCAATGGTTAATCCTTTATCGGAAATTATTTGTAACTTTCGACAAGTAGAACAATGAATGGAACAGGTAGACGGTTGAATTCTTCGTATATATTGCTTCTATATAGTCTATGAAACATATATGCAAAGCATCCAAACAGTACAATTCGCCAATTTATTGTTCTTCAAGTTTAAGTGAACAACGAGCCCCATTGTTAATCCTTTAAAGGAAATTATTTGTAAATTTCGACAAGTAGAACAATGATTGGAACACGCAGACAGTTGAAATCTTTGTATATATTGCTTCCATATAGTCTAAGAAACATCTACGCAAGCATCCAAACAGTACCTTTCGCCAATTTTTTGTATTTCAAGTTTAAGTGAACTATGAGCCCCAATGGTTAATCCTTTATAGGAAATTATTTGTAAATTTCGACAAGTAGAACAATGAATGGAACAGGTAGACGGTTGAAATCTTTGTATATATTGCTTCCATATAGTCTAAGAAACATGTACGCAAAGCATCCAAACAGTACCATTCGCCAATTTTTTGTTCTTCAAGTTTAAGTGAACAAGGAGCCCCAATGGTTAATCCTTTATCGGAAATTATTTGTAACTTTCGACAAGTAGAACAATGAATGGAACAGGTAGACGGTTGAAATCCTTGTATATATTGCTTCCATATAGTCTAAGGAACATGTACGCAAAGCATCCAAACAGTACCATTCGCCAATTTTTTGTCCTTCAAGTTTAAGTGAACAATGAGCCCCATTGTTAATCCTTTATCGGAAATTATTTGTAACTTTCGATAAGTAGAACAATGAATGGAACAGGTAGACGGTTGAAATCTTTGTATATATTGCTTCTATATAGTCTAAGAAACATATATGCAAAGCATCCAAATAGTACAATTCGCCAATTTTTTGTTCTTCAAGTTTAAGTGAACAATGAGCCCCAATGGTTAATCCTTTATCGGTAATTATTTGTAACTTTCGACAAGTAGAACAATGAATGGAACTGGTAGACGGTTGAAATCTTTGTATATATTGCTTCGATATAATCTAAGAAACATATATGCAAAGCAACTAAACAGTAACAATCGCCAATTTTTTGATCTTCAAGTTTAAGTGAACAGCGAGCCCCATTGATAATCATGAAATGGAAACTATTTGTAACTTTCTACAAGTAGAACAATGAATAGTACAGGTAGACGGGTGAAATCTTTCTATATATTGCTTCTAAATAGTCTAAGAAACATCTATGCAAAGCATCCAAACAGTACAATTCGCCAATTTTTTGTTCTTCAAGTTTAAGTAAACTACGATCCCCATTGTTAATCCCTTAACGGAAATTATTTGTAACTTTCGACAAGTAGAACAATGAATGGAACAGGTAGACGGTTGAAATCATTGTATATATTGCTTCTATAGAGTCTAAGAAACATATATGCAAAGCATCCAAACAGTACAATTCGCCAATTTTTTGTTCTTCAAGTTTAAGTGAACAATGAGCCCCATTGTTAATCCTTTAAAGGAAATTATTTGTAACTTTCGACAAGTAGAACAATGAATGGAACAGGTAGACGGTTGAAATCTTTGTATATATTGCTTCTATATAGTCTAAGAAACATATATGCAAAGCATCCAAACAGTACCATTCGCCAATTTTTTGTTTTTCAAGTTTAAGTGAACAATGAGCCCCATTGTTAATCCTTTATCGGAAATTATTTGTAACTTTCGACAAGTAGAACAATGAATGGAACAGGTAGACGGTTGAAATCTTTGTATATATTGCTTCTATATAGTCTAAGAAACATATATGCGAAGCATCCAAACAGTACAATTCGCCAATTTTTTGTTCTTCAAGTTTAAGTAAACTACGATCCCCATTGTTAATCCCTTAACGGAAATTATTTGTAACTTTCGACAAGTAGAACAATGAATGGAATAGGTAGACGGTTGAAATCATTGTATATATTGCTTCTATATAGTCTAAGAAACATGTATGCAAAGCATCCAAACAGTACAATTCGCCAATTTTTTGTTCTTCAAGTTTAAGTAAACTACGATCCCCATCGTTAATCCCTTAACGGAAATTATTTGTAACATACGACAAGTAGAACAATGAATGGAACAGGTAGACGGTTGAAATCATTGTATATATTGCTTCTATATAGTCTAAGAAACATATATGCAAAGCATCCAAACAGTACAATTCGCCAATTTTTTGTTCTTCAAGTTTAAGTGAACAATGAGCCCCATTGTTAATCCTTTAAAGGAAATTATTTGTTATTTTCGACAAGCAGAACAATGAATCGAACAGGTAGACGGTTGAAATCTTTGTATATATTGCTTCTATATAGTCTAAGAAACATATATGCAAAGCATCCAAACAGTACCATTCGCCAATTTTTTGTTCTTCAAGATTAAGTGAACAATGAGCCCCATTGTTAATCCTTTAAAGGAAATTATTTGCAACTTTCGACAAGTAGAACAATGAATGGAACAGGTAGACGGTTGAAATCTTTGTATATATTGCTTCTATATAGTCTAAGAAACATATATGCAAAGCATCCAAACAGTACCATTCGCCAATTTTTTGTTTTTCAAGTTTAAGTGAACAATGAGCCCCATTGTTAATCCTTTATCGGAAATTATTTGTAACTTTCGACAAGTAGAACAATGAATGGAACAGGTAGACGGTTGAAATCTTTGTATATATTGCTTCTATATAGTCTAAGAAACATATATGCGAAGCATCCAAACAGTACAATTCGCCAATTTTTTGTTCTTCAAGTTTAAGTAAACTACGATCCCCATTGTTAATCCCTTAACGGAAATTATTTGTAACTTTCGACAAGTAGAACAATGAATGGAATAGGTAGACGGTTGAAATCATTGTATATATTGCTTCTATATAGTCTAAGAAACATGTATGCAAAGCATCCAAACAGTACCATTCGCCAATTTTTTGATCTTCAAGTTTAAGTGAACAGCGAGCCCCATTGATAATCATGAAATGGAAACTATTTGTAACTTTCTACAAGTAGAACAATGAATAGTACAGGTAGACGGGTGAAATCTTTCTATATATTGCTTCTAAATAGTCTAAGAAACATCTATGCAAAGCATCCAAACAGTACAATTCGCCAATTTTTTGTTCTTCAAGTTTAAGTAAACTACGATCCCCATTGTTAATCCCTTAACGGAAATTATTTGTAACTTTCGACAAGTAGAACAATGAATGGAACAGGTAGACGGTTGAAATCATTGTATATATTGCTTCTATAGAGTCTAAGAAACATATATGCAAAGCATCCAAACAGTACAATTCGCCAATTTTTTGTTCTTCAAGTTTAAGTGAACAATGAGCCCCATTGTTAATCCTTTAAAGGAAATTATTTGTAACTTTCGACAAGTAGAACAATGAATGGAACAGGTAGACGGTTGAAATCTTTGTATATATTGCTTCTATATAGTCTAAGAAACATATATGCAAAGCATCCAAACAGTACCATTCGCCAATTTTTTGTTTTTCAAGTTTAAGTGAACAATGAGCCCCATTGTTAATCCTTTATCGGAAATTATTTGTAACTTTCGACAAGTAGAACAATGAATGGAACAGGTAGACGGTTGAAATCTTTGTATATATTGCTTCTATATAGTCTAAGAAACATATATGCAAAGCATCCAAACAGTACCATTCGCCAATTTTTTGTTTTTCAAGTTTAAGTGAACAATGAGCCCCATTGTTAATCCTTTATCGGAAATTATTTGTAACTTTCGACAAGTAGAACAATGAATGGAACTGGTAGACGGTTGAAATCTTTGTATATATTGCTTCGATATAATCTAAGAAACATAAATGCAAAGCAACTAAACAGTAACAATCGCCAATTGTTTGATCTTCAAGTTTAAGTGAACAGCGAGCCCCATTGATAATCATGAAATGGAAACTATTTGTAACTTTCTACAAGTAGAACAATGAATAGTACAGGTAGACGGGTGAAATCTTTCTATATATTGCTTCTAAATAGTCTAAGAAACATCTATGCAAAGCATCAAAAGAGTACAATTCGCCAATTTTTTGTTTTTCAAGTTTAAGTGAACAATGAGCCCCATTGTTAATCCTTTATCGGAAATTATTTGTAACTTTCGACAAGTAGAACAATGAATGGAACAGGTAGACGGTTGAAATCTTTGTATATATTGCTTCTATATAGTCTAAGAAACATATATGCGAAGCATCCAAACAGTACAATTCGCCAATTTTTTGTTCTTCAAGTTTAAGTAAACTACGATCCCCATTGTTAATCCCTTAACGGAAATTATTTGTAACTTTCGACAAGTAGAACAATGAATGGAATAGGTAGACGGTTGAAATCATTGTATATATTGCTTCTATATAGTCTAAGAAACATGTATGCAAAGCATCCAAACAGTACAATTCGCCAATTTTTTGTTCTTCAAGTTTAAGTAAACTACGATCCCCATCGTTAATCCCTTAACGGAAATTATTTGTAACATACGACAAGTAGAACAATGAATGGAACAGGTAGACGGTTGAAATCATTGTATATATTGCTTCTATATAGTCTAAGAAACATATATGCAAAGCATCCAAACAGTACAATTCGCCAATTTTTTGTTCTTCAAGTTTAAGTGAACAATGAGCCCCATTGTTAATCCTTTAAAGGAAATTATTTGTTATTTTCGACAAGCAGAACAATGAATCGAACAGGTAGACGGTTGAAATCTTTGTATATATTGCTTCTATATAGTCTAAGAAACATATATGCAAAGCATCCAAACAGTACCATTCGCCAATTTTTTGTTCTTCAAGATTAAGTGAACAATGAGCCCCATTGTTAATCCTTTAAAGGAAATTATTTGCAACTTTCGACAAGTAGAACAATGAATGGAACAGGTAGACGGTTGAAATCTTTGTATATATTGCTTCTATATAGTCTAAGAAACATATATGCAAAGCATCCAAACAGTACCATTCGCCAATTTTTTGTTTTTCAAGTTTAAGTGAACAATGAGCCCCATTGTTAATCCTTTATCGGAAATTATTTGTAACTTTCGACAAGTAGAACAATGAATGGAACAGGTAGACGGTTGAAATCTTTGTATATATTGCTTCTATATAGTCTAAGAAACATATATGCGAAGCATCCAAACAGTACAATTCGCCAATTTTTTGTTCTTCAAGTTTAAGTAAACTACGATCCCCATTGTTAATCCCTTAACGGAAATTATTTGTAACTTTCGACAAGTAGAACAATGAATGGAATAGGTAGACGGTTGAAATCATTGTATATATTGCTTCTATATAGTCTAAGAAACATGTATGCAAAGCATCCAAACAGTACCATTCGCCACTTTTTTGTTCTTCAAGTTTAAGTGAACAACGAGCCCCAATGGTTAATCCTTTATCGGAAATTATTTGTAAATTTCGACAAGTAGAACAATGAATGGAACAGGTAGCCGGTTGAAATCTTTGTATATATTGCTTCTATATAGTCTAAGAAACATATATGCAAAGCATCCAAACAGTACAATTCGCCAATTTTTTGTTCTTCAAGTTTAAGTAAACTACGATCCCCATTGTTAATCCCTTAACGGAAATTATTTGTAACTTTCGACAAGTAGAACAATGAATGGAACAGGTAGACGGTTGAAATCATTGTATATATTGCTTCTATATAGTCTAAGAAACATATATGCAAAGCATCCAAACAGTACAATTCGCCAATTTTTTGTTCTTCAAGTTTAAGTAATCTACGATCCCCATTGTTAATCCCTTAACGGAAATTATTTGTAACTTTCGACAAGTAGAACAATGAATGGAACAGGTAGACTGTTGAAATCATTGTATATATTGCTTCTATATAGTCTAAGAAACATATATGCAAAGCATCCAAACAGTACAATTCGCCAATTTTTTGTTCTTCAAGTTTAAGTGAACAATGAGCCCCATTGTAAATCCTTTAAAGGAAATTATTTGTAACTTTCGACAAGTAGAACAATGAATGGAACAGGTAGACGGTTGAAATCTTTGTATATATTGCTTCTATATAGTCTAAGAAACATATATGCAAATCATCCAAACAGTACAATTCGCCAATTTTTTGTCCTTCAAGTTTAAGTGAACAATGAGCCCCATTGTTAATCCTTTATCGGAAATTATTTGTAACTTTCGACAAGTAGAACAATGAATGGAACAGGTAGACGGTTGAAATCTTTGTATATATTGCTTCTATATAGTCTAAGAAACATATATGCAAAGCATCCAAACAGTACAATTCGCCATTTTTTTGTTCTTCAAGTTTAAGTGAACAATGAGCCCCAATGGTTAATCCTTTATCGGTAATTATTTGTAACTTTCGACAAGTAGAACAATGAATGGAACTGGTAGACGGTTGAAATCTTTGTATATATTGCTTCGATATAATCTAAGAAACATAAATGCAAAGCAACTAAACAGTAACAATCGCCAATTGTTTGATCTTCAAGTTTAAGTGAACAGCGAGCCCCATTGATAATCATGAAATGGAAACTATTTGTAACTTTCTACAAGTAGAACAATGAATAGTACAGGTAGACGGGTGAAATCTTTCTATATATTGCTTCTAAATAGTCTAAGAAACATCTATGCAAAGCATCAAAAGAGTACAATTCGCCAATTTTTTGTTTTTCAAGTTTAAGTGAACAATGAGCCCCATTGTTAATCCTTTATCGGAAATTATTTGTAACTTTCGACAAGTAGAACAATGAATGGAACAGGTAGACGGTTGAAATCTTTGTATATATTGCTTCTATATAGTCTAAGAAACATATATGCGAAGCATCCAAACAGTACAATTCGCCAATTTTTTGTTCTTCAAGTTTAAGTAAACTACGATCCCCATTGTTAATCCCTTAACGGAAATTATTTGTAACTTTCGACAAGTAGAACAATGAATGGAATAGGTAGACGGTTGAAATCATTGTATATATTGCTTCTATATAGTCTAAGAAACATGTATGCAAAGCATCCAAACAGTACAATTCGCCAATTTTTTGTTCTTCAAGTTTAAGTAAACTACGATCCCCATCGTTAATCCCTTAACGGAAATTATTTGTAACATACGACAAGTAGAACAATGAATGGAACAGGTAGACGGTTGAAATCTTTGTATATATTGCTTCTATATAGTCTAAGAAACATATATGCGAAGCATCCAAACAGTACAATTCGCCAATTTTTTGTTCTTCAAGTTTAAGTAAACTACGATCCCCATTGTTAATCCCTTAACGGAAATTATTTGTAACTTTCGACAAGTAGAACAATGAATGGAATAGGTAGACGGTTGAAATCATTGTATATATTGCTTCTATATAGTCTAAGAAACATGTATGCAAAGCATCCAAACAGTACAATTCGCCAATTTTTTGTTCTTCAAGTTTAAGTGAACAATGAGCCCCATTGTTAATCCTTTAAAGGAAATTATTTGTTATTTTCGACAAGCAGAACAATGAATCGAACAGGTAGACGGTTGAAATCTTTGTATATATTGCTTCTATATAGTCTAAGAAACATATATGCAAAGCATCCAAACAGTACCATTCGCCAATTTTTTGTTCTTCAAGATTAAGTGAACAATGAGCCCCATTGTTAATCCTTTAAAGGAAATTATTTGCAACTTTCGACAAGTAGAACAATGAATGGAACAGGTAGACGGTTGAAATCTTTGTATATATTGCTTCTATATAGTCTAAGAAACATATATGCAAAGCATCCAAACAGTACCATTCGCCAATTTTTTGTTTTTCAAGTTTAAGTGAACAATGAGCCCCATTGTTAATCCTTTATCGGAAATTATTTGTAACTTTCGACAAGTAGAACAATGAATGGAACAGGTAGACGGTTGAAATCTTTGTATATATTGCTTCTATATAGTCTAAGAAACATATATGCGAAGCATCCAAACAGTACAATTCGCCAATTTTTTGTTCTTCAAGTTTAAGTAAACTACGATCCCCATTGTTAATCCCTTATCGGAAATTATTTGTAACTTTCGACAAGTAGAACAATGAATGGAATAGGTAGACGGTTGAAATCATTGTATATATTGCTTCTATATAGTCTAAGAAACATGTATGCAAAGCATCCAAACAGTACAATTCGCCAATTTTTTGTTCTTCAAGTTTAAGTAAACTACGATCCCCATCGTTAATCCCTTAACGGAAATTATTTGTAACATACGACAAGTAGAACAATGAATGGAACAGGTAGACGGTTGAAATCATTGTATATATTGCTTCTATATAGTCTAAGAAACATATATGCAAAGCATCCAAACAGTACAATTCGCCAATTTTTTGTTCTTCAAGTTTAAGTAAACTACGATCCCCATCGTTAATCCCTTAACGGAAATTATTTGTAACATACGACAAGTAGAACAATGAATGGAACAGGTAGACGGTTGAAATCATTGTATATATTGCTTCTATATAGTCTAAGAAACATATATGCAAAGCATCCAAACAGTACAATTCGCCAATTTTTTGTTCTTCAAGTTTAAGTGAACAATGAGCCCCATTGTAAATCCTTTAAAGGAAATTATTTGTAACTTTCGACAAGTAGAACAATGAATGGAACAGGTAGACGGTTGAAATCTTTGTATATATTGCTTCTATATAGTCTAAGAAACATATATGCAAATCATCCAAACAGTACAATTCGCCAATTTTTTGTCCTTCAAGTTTAAGTGAACAATGAGCCCCATTGTTAATCCTTTATCGGAAATTATTTGTAACTTTCGACAAGTAGAACAATGAATGGAACAGGTAGACGGTTGAAATCTTTGTATATATTGCTTCTATATAGTCTAAGAAACATATATGCAAAGCATCCAAACAGTACAATTCGCCAATTTTTTGTTCTTCAAGTTTAAGTGAACAATGAGCCCCAATGGTTAATCCTTTATCGGTAATTATTTGTAACTTTCGACAAGTAGAACAATGAATGGAACTGGTAGACGGTTGAAATCTTTGTATATATTGCTTCGATATAATCTAAGAAACATAAATGCAAAGCAACTAAACAGTAACAATCGCCAATTGTTTGATCTTCAAGTTTAAGTGAACAGCGAGCCCCATTGATAATCATGAAATGGAAACTATTTGTAACTTTCTACAAGTAGAACAATGAATAGTACAGGTAGACGGGTGAAATCTTTCTATATATTGCTTCTAAATAGTCTAAGAAACATCTATGCAAAGCATCAAAAGAGTACAATTCGCCAATTTTTTGTTTTTCAAGTTTAAGTGAACAATGAGCCCCATTGTTAATCCTTTATCGGAAATTATTTGTAACTTTCGACAAGTAGAACAATGAATGGAACAGGTAGACGGTTGAAATCTTTGTATATATTGCTTCTATATAGTCTAAGAAACATATATGCGAAGCATCCAAACAGTACAATTCGCCAATTTTTTGTTCTTCAAGTTTAAGTAAACTACGATCCCCATTGTTAATCCCTTAACGGAAATTATTTGTAACTTTCGACAAGTAGAACAATGAATGGAATAGGTAGACGGTTGAAATCATTGTATATATTGCTTCTATATAGTCTAAGAAACATGTATGCAAAGCATCCAAACAGTACAATTCGCCAATTTTTTGTTCTTCAAGTTTAAGTGAACAATGAGCCCCATTGTTAATCCTTTAATGGAAATTATTTGTTATTTTCGACAAGCAGAACAATGAATCGAACAGGTAGACGGTTGAAATCTTTGTATATATTGCTTCTATATAGTCTAAGAAACATATATGCAAAGCATCCAAACAGTACCATTCGCCAATTTTTTGTTCTTCAAGATTAAGTGAACAATGAGCCCCATTGTTAATCCTTTAAAGGAAATTATTTGCAACTTTCGACAAGTAGAACAATGAATGGAACAGGTAGACGGTTGAAATCTTTGTATATATTGCTTCTATATAGTCTAAGAAACATATATGCAAAGCATCCAAACAGTACCATTCGCCAATTTTTTGTTTTTCAAGTTTAAGTGAACAATGAGCCCCATTGTTAATCCTTTATCGGAAATTATTTGTAACTTTCGACAAGTAGAACAATGAATGGAACAGGTAGACGGTTGAAATCTTTGTATATATTGCTTCTATATAGTCTAAGAAACATATATGCGAAGCATCCAAACAGTACAATTCGCCAATTTTTTGTTCTTCAAGTTTAAGTAAACTACGATCCCCATTGTTAATCCCTTAACGGAAATTATTTGTAACTTTCGACAAGTAGAACAATGAATGGAATAGGTAGACGGTTGAAATCATTGTATATATTGCTTCTATATAGTCTAAGAAACATGTATGCAAAGCATCCAAACAGTACAATTCGCCAATTTTTTGTTCTTCAAGTTTAAGTAAACTACGATCCCCATTGTTAATCCCTTAACGGAAATTATTTGTAACTTTCGACAAGTAGAACAATGAATGGAATAGGTAGACGGTTGAAATCATTGTATATATTGCTTCTATATAGTCTAAGAAACATGTATGCAAAGCATCCAAACAGTACCATTCGCCACTTTTTTGTTCTTCAAGTTTAAGTGAACAACGAGCCCCAATGGTTAATCCTTTATCGGAAATTATTTGTAAATTTCGACAAGTAGAACAATGAATGGAACAGGTAGCCGGTTGAAATCTTTGTATATATTGCTTCTATATAGTCTAAGAAACATATATGCGAAGCATCCAAACAGTACAATTCGCCAATTTTTTGTTCTTCAAGTTTAAGTAAACTACGATCCCCATTGTTAATCCCTTAACGGAAATTATTTGTAACTTTCGACAAGTAGAACAATGAATGGAATAGGTAGACGGTTGAAATCATTGTATATATTGCTTCTATATAGTCTAAGAAACATGTATGCAAAGCATCCAAACAGTACAATTCGCCAATTTTTTGTTCTTCAAGTTTAAGTAAACTACGATCCCCATCGTTAATCCCTTAACGGAAATTATTTGTAACATACGACAAGTAGAACAATGAATGGAACAGGTAGACGGTTGAAATCATTGTATATATTGCTTCTATATAGTCTAAGAAACATATATGCAAAGCATCCAAACAGTACAATTCGCCAATTTTTTGTTCTTCAAGTTTAAGTGAACAATGAGCCCCATTGTTAATCCTTTAAAGGAAATTATTTGTAACTTTCGACAAGTAGAACAATGAATGGAACAGGTAGACGGTTGAAATCTTTGTATATATTGCTTCTATATTGTCTAAGAAACATATATGCAAAGCATCCAAACAGTACCATTCGCCAATTTTTTGTTTTTCAAGTTTAAGTGAACAATGAGCCCCATTGTTAATCCTTTATCGGAAATTATTTGTAACTTTCGACAAGTAGAACAATGAATGGAACAGGTAGACGGTTGAAATCTTTGTATATATTGCTTCTATATAGTCTAAGAAACATATATGCGAAGCATCCAAACAGTACAATTCGCCAATTTTTTGTTCTTCAAGTTTAAGTAAACTACGATCCCCATTGTTAATCCCTTAACGGAAATTATTTGTAACTTTCGACAAGTAGAACAATGAATGGAATAGGTAGACGGTTGAAATCATTGTATATATTGCTTCTATATAGTCTAAGAAACATGTATGCAAAGCATCCAAACAGTACAATTCGCCAATTTTTTGTTCTTCAAGTTTAAGTAAACTACGATCCCCATCGTTAATCCCTTAACGGAAATTATTTGTAACATACGACAAGTAGAACAATGAATGGAACAGGTAGACGGTTGAAATCATTGTATATATTGCTTCTATATAGTCTAAGAAACATATATGCAAAGCATCCAAACAGTACAATTCGCCAATTTTTTGTTCTTCAAGTTTAAGTGAACAATGAGCCCCATTGTAAATCCTTTAAAGGAAATTATTTGTAACTTTCGACAAGTAGAACAATGAATGGAACAGGTAGACGGTTGAAATCTTTGTATATATTGCTTCTATATAGTCTAAGAAACATATATGCAAATCATCCAAACAGTACAATTCGCCAATTTTTTGTCCTTCAAGTTTAAGTGAACAATGAGCCCCATTGTTAATCCTTTATCGGAAATTATTTGTAACTTTCGACAAGTAGAACAATGAATGGAACAGGTAGACGGTTGAAATCTTTGTATATATTGCTTCTATATAGTCTAAGAAACATATATGCAAAGCATCCAAACAGTACAATTCGCCAATTTTTTGTTCTTCAAGTTTAAGTGAACAATGAGCCCCAATGGTTAATCCTTTATCGGTAATTATTTGTAACTTTCGACAAGTAGAACAATGAATGGAACTGGTAGACGGTTGAAATCTTTGTATATATTGCTTCGATATAATCTAAGAAACATAAATGCAAAGCAACTAAACAGTAACAATCGCCAATTGTTTGATCTTCAAGTTTAAGTGAACAGCGAGCCCCATTGATAATCATGAAATGGAAACTATTTGTAACTTTCTACAAGTAGAACAATGAATAGTACAGGTAGACGGGTGAAATCTTTCTATATATTGCTTCTAAATAGTCTAAGAAACATCTATGCAAAGCATCAAAAGAGTACAATTCGCCAATTTTTTGTTTTTCAAGTTTAAGTGAACAATGAGCCCCAATGGTTAATCCTTTTTCGGAAATTATTTGTAATTTTCGACAAGTAGAACAATGAATGGAACAGGTAGACGGTTGAAATCTTTGTATATATTGCTTCCATATAGTCTCAGAAACATGTACGCAAAGCATCCAAACAGTACCATTCGCCAATTTTTTGTTCTTCAAGTTTAAGTGAACTACGTGCCCCATTGTTAATCCTTTAACGGAAATTAATTGTAACTTTCTACAAGTAGAACAATGATTGGAACACGTAGACGGTTGAAATCTTTGTATATATTGCTTCCATATAGTCTAAGAAACATATATGCAAAGAATCCAAACAGTACCATTCTCCAATTTTTTGTCCTTCAAGTTTAAGTGAACAATGAGCCCCATTGTTAATCCTTTATCGGAAATTATTTGTAACTTTCGACAAGTAGAACAATGAATGGAACAGGTGGACGGTTGAAATCTTTGTATATATTGCTTCTATATAGTCTAAGAAACATATATGCAAAGCATCCAAACAGTACAATTCGCCAATTTATTTTCCTTCAAGTTTAAGTGAACAACGAGCCCCATTGTTAATCCTTTAAAGGAAATTATTTGTAAATTTCGACAAGTAGAACAATGAATGGAACAGGTAGACGGTTGAAATCTTTGCATATATTGCTTCTATATAATCTAAGAAACATATATGCAAAGCATCCAAACAGTACCATTCGCCAATTTTTTGTTCTTCAAGTTTAAGTGAACTACGAGCCCCATTGTTAATCCTTTAAAGGAAATTATTTGTAAATTTCGACAAATAGAACAATGAATGGAACAGGTAGACTGTTGAAATCATTGTATATATTGCTTCTATATAGTCTAAGAAACATATATGCAAAGCGTCCAAACAGTACAATTCGCCAATTATTTGATCTTCAAGTTTAAGTGAACTACGAGCCCCATTGTTAATACTTTAACGGAAATTATTTGTAACTTGCGACAAGTAGAACAATGAATGGAACAGGTAGCCGGTTGAAATCAATGTATATATTGCTTCTATATAGTCTAAGAAACATATATGCAAAGCATCCAAACAGTACCATTCGGCAATTTTTTGTTCTTCAAGTTTAAGTGAACTACGAGCCCCATTGTTAATCCTTTATAGGAAATTATTTGTAAATTTCGACAAGTAGAACAATGAATGGAACAGGTAGACGGTTGAAATCAATGTATATATTGCTTCTATAAAGTCTAAGAAACATATATGCAGAGCATCCAAACAGTACCATTCGCCAATTTTATGTTTTTCAAGTTTAAGTGAACAATGAGCCCCAATGGTTAATCCTTTATCGGAAATTATTTGTAACTTTCGACAAGTAGAACAATGAATGGAACAGGTAGACGGTTGAATTCTTTGTATATATTGCTTTTATATAGTCTAAGAAACATATATGCAAAGCATCCAAACAGTACAATTCGCCAATTTATTGTTCTTCAAGTTTAAGTGAACAACGAGCCCCATTGTTAATCCTTTAATGGAAATTATTTGTAAATTTCGACAAGTAGAACAATGATTGGAACACGTAGACGGTTGAAATCTTTCTATATATTGCTTCTAAATAGTCTAAGAAACATATATGCAAAGCATCCAAACAGTACAATTCGCCAATTTTTTGTTCTTCAAGTTTAAGTGAACAACGAGCCCCAATGGTTAATCCTTTATCGGGAATTATTTGTAACTTTCGACAAGTAGAACAATGAATGGAACAGGTAGCCGGTTGAAATCAATGTATATATTGCTTCTATATAGTCTAAGAAACATATATGCAAAGCATCCAAACAGTACCATTCGCCAATTTTTCTTTCTTCAAGTTTAAGTGAACAACGAGCCCCAATGGTTAATCCTTTATCGGAAATTATTTGTAACTTTCGACAAGTAGAACAATGAAAGGAACAGGTAGACGGTTGAAATCAATGTATATATTGCTTCTATATAGTCTAAGAAACCTATATGCAAAGCATCTAAACAGTAACAATCGCCAATTGTTTGATCTTCAAGTTTAAGTGAACAGCGAGCCCCATTGATAATCATGAAATGGAAATTATTTGTAACTTTCTACAAGTAGAACAATGAATAGTACAGGTAAACGGGTGAAATCTTTCTATATATTGCTTCTAAATAGTCTAAGGAACATATATGCAAAGCATCCAAATAGTACAATTCGCCATTTTTTTGTTCTTCAAGTTTAAGTGAACTACCAGCCCCATTGTTAATCCTTTAACGGAAATTAATTGTAACTTTCTACAAGTAGAACAATGATTGGAACACGTAGACGGCTGAAATCTTTGTATATATTGCTTCCATATAGACTAAGAAACATATATGCAAAGCATCCAAACAGTACAATTCGCCAATTTTTTGTCCTTCAAGTTTAAGTGAACAATGAGCCCCATTGTTAATCCTTTATCGGAAATTATTTGTAACTTTCGACAAGTAGAACAATGAATGGAACAGGTAGACGGTTGAAATCTTTGTATATATTGCTTCTATATAGTCCAAGAAACCTATATGCAAAGCATCCAAACAGTACTCTTCGCCAATTTTTTGTTCTTCAAGTTTAAGTGAACTACGAGCCCCATTGTTAATCCTTTAAAGGAAATTATTTGCAAATTTCGACAAGTAGAACAATGAATGGAACAGGTAGACGGTTGAAATCAATGTATATATTGCTTCCATATAGTCTAAGAAACATGTACGCAAAGCATCCAAGCAGTACCATTCGCCAATTTTTTGATTCTCAAGTTTAAGTGAACAGCGAGCCCCATTGATAATCATGAAATGGAAATTATTTGTAACTTTCTACAAGTAGAACAATGAATAGTACAGGTAGACGGGTGAAATCTTTCTATATATTGCTTCTAAATAGTCTAAGAAACATATATGCAAAGTATACAAACAGTACAATTCGCCAATTTTTTGTTCTCCAAGTTTAAGTGAACTACGAGCCCAATTGTTAATCCTTTAAAGGAAATTATTTGTAAATATCGACAAGTAGAACAATGAATGGATCATGTAGACGGTTGAAATCATTGTATATATTGCTTCTATATAGTCTAAGAAACATATATGCAAAGCATCCAAACAGTACCATTCGCCAATTTTTTGTTCTTCAAGTTTAAGTGAACAACGAGTCCCAATGGTTAATCCTTTATCGGAAATTATTTGTAAATTCCGACAAGTAGAACAATGAATGGAACAGGTAGACGGTTGAAATCTTTGTATATATTGCGTCTATATAGTCTAAGAAACATATATGCAAAGCATCCAAACAGTACCATTCGCCAATTTTTCTTTCTTCAAGTTTAAGTGAACAACGAGCCCCAATGGTTAATCCTTTATCGGAAATTATTTGTAACTTTCGACAAGTAGAACAATGAAAGGAACAGGTAGACGGTTGAAATCAATGTATATATTGCTTCTATATAGTCTAAGAAACCTATATGCAAAGCATCTAAACAGTAACAATCGCCAATTGTTTGATCTTCAAGTTTAAGTGAACAGCGAGCCCCATTGATAATCATGAAATGGAAACTATTTGTAACTTTCTACAAGTAGAACAATGAATAGTACAGGTAGACGGGTGAAATCTTTCTATATATTGCTTCTAAATAGTCTAAGAAACATCTATGCAAAGCATCAAAAGAGTACAATTCGCCAATTTTTTGTTCTTCAAGTTTAAGTAAACTACGATCCCCATTGTTAATCCCTTAACGGAAATTATTTGTAACTTTCGACAAGTAGAACAATGAATGGAACAGGTAGACGGTTGAAATCATTGTATATATTGCTTCTATATAGTCTAAGATACATATATGCAAAGCATCCAAACAGTACAATTCGCCAATTTTTTGTTCTTCAAGTTTAAGTGAACAATGAGCCCCATTGTTAATCCTTTAAAGGAAATTATTTGTAACTTTCGACAAGTAGAACAATGAATGGAACAGGTAGACGGTTGAAATCTTTGTATATATTGCTTCTATATAGTCTAAGAAACATATATGCAAAGCATCCAAACAGTACCATTCGCCAATTTTTTGTTTTTCAAGTTTAAGTGAACAATGAGCCCCATTGTTAATCCTTTATCGGAAATTATTTGTAACTTTCGACAATTAGAACAATGAATGGAACAGATAGACGGTGAAATCTTTGTATATATTGCTTCTATATAGTCTAAGAAACATATATGCAAAGCATCCAAACAGTACCATTCGCCAATTTTTTGTTCTTCAAGTTTAAGTGAACTACGAGCCCCATTGTTAATCCTTTAAAGGAAATTATTTGCAAATTTCGACAAGTAGAACAATGAATGGAACAGGTAGACGGTTGAAATCAATGTATATATTGCTTCCATATAGTCTAAGAAACATGTACGCAAAGCATCCAAACAGTACCATTCGCCAATTTTTTGTCCTTCAAGTTTAAGTGAACAATGAGCCCCATTGTTAATCCTTTATCGGAAATTATTTGTAACTTTCGACAAGTAGAACAATGAATGGAACAGGTAGACGGTTGAAATCTTTGTATATATTGCTTCTATATAGTCCAAGAAACCTATATGCAAAGCATCCAAACAGTACCATTCGCCAATTTTTTGTTCTTCAAGTTTAAGTAAACTACGATCCCCATTGTTAATCCCTTAACGGAAATTATTTGTAACATTCGACAAGTAGAACAATGAATGGAACAGGTGGCCGGTTGAAATCAATGTATATATTGCTTCTATATAGTCTAAGAAACATATATGCAAAGCATCCAAACAGTACCATTCGCCAATTTTTTGTTTTTCAAGTTTAAGTGAACAATGAACCCCAATGGTTAATCCTTTATCGGAAATTATTTGTAATTTTCGACAAGTAGAACAATGAATGGAACAGGTAGACGGTTGAAATCTTTGTATATATTGCTTCCATATAGTCTCAGAAACATGTACGCAAAGCATCCAAACAGTACCATTCGCCAATTTTTTGTGCTTCAAGTTTAAGTGAACTACGAGCCCCATTGTTAATCCTTTAACGGAAATTAATTGTAACTTTCTACAAGTAGAACAATGATTGGAACACGTAGACGGTTGAAATCTTTGTATATATTGCTTCCATATAGTCTAAGAAACATATATGCAAAGAATCCAAACAGTACCATTCTCCAATTTTTTGTCCTTCAAGTTTATGTGAACAATGAGCCCCATTGTTAATCCTTTATCGGAAATTATTTGTAACTTTCGACAAGTAGAACAATGAATGGAACAGGTGGACGGTTGAAATCTTTGTATATATTGCTTCTATATAGTCTAAGAATCATATATGCAAAGCATCCAAACAGTACAATTCGCCAATTTATTTTTCTTCAAGTTTAAGAGAACAACGAGCCCCATTGTTAATCCTTTAAAGGAAATTATTTGTAAATTTCGACAAGTAGAACAATGAATGGAACAGGTAGACGGTTGAAATCTTTGTATATATTGCTTCTATATAATCTAAGAAACATATATGCAAAGCATCCAAACAGTACCATTCGCCAATTTTTTGATCTTCAAGTTTAAGTGAACTACGAGCCCCATTGTTAATACTTTAACGGAAATTATTTGTAACTTGCGACAAGTAGAACAATGAATGGAACAGGTAGCCGGTTGAAATCAATGTATATATTGCTTCTATATAGTCTAAGAAACATATATGCAAAGCATCCAAACAGTACCATTCGGCAATTTTTTGTTCTTCAAGTTTAAGTGAACTACGAGCCCCATTGTTAATCCTTTATAGGAAATTATTTGTAAATTTCGACAAGTAGAACAATGAATGGAACAGGTAGACGGTTGAAATCAATGTATATATTGCTTCTACAAAGTCTAAGAAACATATATGCAAAGCATCCAAACAGTACCATTCGCCAATTTTATGTTTTTCAAGTTTAAGTGAACAATGAGCCCCAATGGTTAATCCTTTATCGGAAATTATTTGTAACTTTCGACAAGTAGAACAATGAATGGAACAGGTAGACGGTTGAATTCTTCGTTTATATTGCTTCTATATAGTCTAAGAAACATATATGCAAAGCATCCAAACAGTACAATTCGCCAATTTATTGTTCTTCAAGTTTAAGTGAACAACGAGCCCCATTGTTAATCCTTTATCGGAAATTATTTGTAACTTTCGACAAGTAGAACAATGAATGGAACAGGTAGACGGTTGAATTCTTTGTATATATTGCTTCTATATAGTCTAAGAAACATATATGCAAAGCATCCAAACAGTACAATTCGCCAATTTATTGTTCTTCAAGTTTAAGTGAACTACGAGCCCCATTGTTAATACTTTAACGGAAATTATTTGTAACTTGCGACAAGTAGAACAATGAATGGAACAGGTAGACGGTTGAAATCTTTGTATATATTGCTTCTATATAATCTAAGAAACATATATGCAAAGCATCCAAACAGTACCATTCGCCAATTTTTTGATCTTCAAGTTTAAGTGAACTACGAGCCCCATTGTTAATACTTTAACGGAAATTATTTGTAACTTGCGACAAGTAGAACAATGAATGGAACAGGTAGCCGGTTGAAATCAATGTATATATTGCTTCTATATAGTCTAAGAAACATATATGCAAAGCATCCAAACAGTACCATTCGGCAATTTTTTGTTCTTCAAGTTTAAGTGAACTACGAGCCCCATTGTTAATCCTTTTAGGAAATTATTTGTAAATTTCGACAAGTAGAACAATGAATGGAACAGGTAGACGGTTGAAATCAATGTATATATTGCTTCTACAAAGTCTAAGAAACATATATGCAAAGCATCCAAACAGTACCATTCGCCAATTTTTCTTTCTTCAAGTTTAAGTGAACAACGAGCCCCAATGGTTAATCCTTTATCGGAAATTATTTGTAACTTTCGACAAGTAGAACAATGAAAGGAACAGGTAGACGGTTGAAATCAATGTATATATTGCTTCTATATAGTCTAAGAAACCTATATGCAAAGCATCCAAACAGTACCATTCGCCAATTTTTTGTCCTTCAAGTTTAAGTGAACAATGAGCCCCATTGTTAATCCTTTATCGGAAATTATTTGTAACTTTCGAAAAGTAGAACAATGAATGGAACAGGTAGACGCTTGAAATCTTTGTATATATTGCTTCTATATAGTCTACGAAACATATATGCAAAGCATCCAAACAGTACAATTCGCCAATTTTTTGTTCTTCAAGTTTAAGTGAACTACGAGCCCCATTGTTAATCCTTTAAAGGAAATTATTTATAAATTTCGGCAAGTAGAACAATGAATGGAACAGGTAGACTGTTGAAATCATTGTATATATTGTTTATATATAGTCTAAGAAACATATATGCAAAGCATCCAAACAGTACCATTCGCCAATTTTTTGTTCTTAAAGTTTAAGTGAACTACGAGCCCCATTGTTAATCCTTTAACGGAAATTAATTGTAATTTTCTACAATTAGAACAATGAATGGAACAGGTAGACGGTTGAAATCATTGTATATTGTAGGGTAAACGTTTTGGAATGCATGGACTGCGTGTAACTGTTTATAAGGATCTGTCTGGTGACTGTTTGGGCGACGTGTGAATGTTAGGCGTGAAACCCCAGTGTGACTGAAGAACGCATGATTGTATAAACAAGAGTGAATCGTGGAAGAATGCGAGTGTTGCCCGAAATCGTGGTGCGGGTGTATCCGAGGAAAAGGGCAACGCTGTATGAATGAGAGTGGATATAAGTGAGTGAGATTGGAGAGCTAGTTTAGTTTTTGAGTAAGAGTCGAGAGAGAAACGTGTATTGTGTTAAGTTAAGTAAAGTATTACCTGTATTATTTATTATTAATCTTTAATAAACCATTATTCACTAAAACCCAGTTGACATTTCCTACAAATTGGTGTCAGAAGTGGGATAATACAATAGTACAGGTATTGTGAGTATCGCGAATCGTGCGAATTGTGAGAAAATAGTGATAAAATGAGCACCGAAGGAGTGAGTTTTGGCGAGAAGGAAGTGAATTCCGGGGATGACGATTATAACAGTGAAAATGACATAGATATCATGAGTTTCGCCGAATTAAGGAGTAAGCTGAAAAAGAAAGGGTTATTGATGGGTGGCTGCAAGAAGGACCTCCGCCTCCGGTTAAGAAATGCGTCGGGAGAGGTGAAAAAGTGTCAGATAGGGACGTGCGCGACGCAGTCGACGTCAACAGTGGCTGCAGTTCCAACAGTCAAAACGGACAGCTCAGCTGAAGAACCGAAATATACCGAGAGTGAAGTGACACTTCTGAAACGCGAGAAGGAAATGATAGAGAAAGAGTTACTATGGAAGAACAAAGAAATAGAATTGTTGCGCGAATTAAACGCTTTGCGTGCATCAGGAGCGGGTCCATCGACAGGAGAAAATAACAGCGCGAAGTCATGGGATAATGTTGTGCATGTAGCGGACCTGTTAAACTATTTCCAGGGCGCTACGGAAGAATTTGAAGATTGGGAAAGGCAATTCCAAACAGTGAGGAAAACGTATCGCCTGGACGAAGAACAGTCAAAATTGCTTATCGCCAAGAGGTTAAGAGGAAGAGCCGCATGGTGGTTAAATTCAAATTCGGAGTACGTGAACATGCCTGTGGAAGTGTTACTTAGAGAGATGCGGAGCATGTTTTGTTTTCACACCAGCAGAGTTGATTTAAGACGGCGTTTTGAGGAGAGAAATTGGAAAAGAGGCGAAAGTTTTTGCGAGTATGTACAGGACAAGGTGATTTTGGGAAATCGTGTGGTGGTCAGTGAAAGAGAAATGTTGGAATACATAATAGACGGGATTCCAGATGTCGTGCTCAGGAATCAAGCGCGTATCGGTCGTTTCACATCAAGGACCGAGCTTCTGGAAACGTTCGAGAAGGTAACTTTAAGTGGCAGTGTGAACAGCGGAGATGAGAGATGGCGCCGAAACGAGAGAGACGAGCAGAACTGGAGGAGTGAAGAGGACCTGAAGAGATATTGTACTTTCTGCGGACGGCGAGACCATCTGGCGCCGGACTGCCCAACGAGGGACGAAGGCCCAAAGTGTTTCAATTGTCAACAAAGAGGGCATCGGGCCCGGCAATGTCCTAAGCAGGCCGATAACAGGAGGAACACACACGTCACCGATGTCGTAACGCCGAGGAAATGCTGTAAAAGCCTAAGAATCGAGGGCCACCCGATGACTGCGTTGATAGACACAGGTAGCGATATTTCTATAATAAGTGCGCAGCAATATGTTAAGATCGGATCACCAGTGTTAGATCAAAAAATTATTAATTTTAGAGGTATCGGTTCGGGAGAAAATACCACTTTAGGCGAATTCAAAGCGAGAATGATAATCGATAACGAAGTACACGCGATAACATTACGAGTTGTATCGGATAAAATTTGTGCGTACGACTTAATACTCGGTAATGATTTTCTTGGCACAATAGAATTAATAATTAGAAGTGGTGATGTTTTAATCAGATCGTTAAACCAGGAACGCCGCGGGGAAAATACGCCTGAAATTTTTCAAATTCATGTAGATGCTATCAACACGACTGACGTTGAACTTTCTCATATAAGCGACGGTTTGGGACGAAATGCATTACGTGAAATAGTTAATACGTATGTACCAGCAGAAAATACTGAGACAAGCGTTACAATGTCGCTCGTGTCACAAGACGAAGAACCCGTATATCAAAGAGCACGACGGCTTTCTCCGTCAGATCGGCAATTGGTCAATGTACAAATAGATACGTGGATAAATGATGAAATAATCCAGCCGTCATTATCGGACTATGCAAGCCCAGTTGTTCTTGCAAAAAAGAAGGACGGAACTAAACGATTATGCGGTGATTATCGGAAACTGAATAAAAAAATCATGCGAGATAAACTTCCACTACCGATTATAGAAGATCAACTCGATGCACTAGAGAATTCGAAACTGTTTAGCACTCTTGAAATAGAAAACGGTTGCGTCTATCCGTCGGAGCATAAAACCGAGGCTGTGTGTAAATTTCCTGAATCTACGAATGTTAAACAAATTCAGAGTTTTTTAGGCCTAAGCGGGTATTTTAGAAAATACGTGAGCCATTATTCGAATATTGCACGACCATTAACTAATTTATTATGCACGGGAGTAATTTTTCAATTTGATCAGGCTGAGCGAGATGCATTTGTAACTTTAAAAACTATTCTTTATAGTCAGCCAGTATTGCGTTTGTATAGAGTAAAAGCCGAGACAGAATTACACACAGACGTATCCGTATTTGATTTTGGTGCAGTTCTTCTTCAGAGAGATAGTGAAGCGCGAGCCGTGTATCCAGTTTACTATTCAAGTGTGTTAGTCGAAAAAGGCTTTTACATTCCGAATTTGAAGGTAAAGACAGAAAAGGTTATACGCAATTGTGTACATTGTATTTTAGCTGAGCGAAAAGTGGGAAAAGAAGAAGAATATTTAGCGTCAATAGACAAAGGCAAAGTACCTTTCAATACTTTTTATATAGATCGTTTAGGACCATTACCTTCTACCCGAAAGAATTATAACTATATATTTGCTTTCATAGATAGGTTCTCAAAATATGTATGGCTTTACACAACTAAAACGACCGCAGCATCCGAAGTAATTAAAATATTGAAAAAGCAGTTCATATTTTTCGGAAATCCTCATAGAAGAATTTCAGATAGAGGTGCTGCGTTCACCTCGAACGATTTTCGTGAATATCGTGCACATGAGAAAATTGAACACGTTTTGATTACTGCCGGAATTCCGAGAAGCAATGGACAGATAGAAAGGGTAAATCGTATCTTGTTACCCTTACTAACTAAGCTTGTCAGCCCCAATGAGGAAAAATGGTACAAAAACCTTGACCGAGCGCAACAATGCATTAATGTAACCGTATATCGAAGCATTGGAACTGACCCTTTTAATTTACTGTTTGGAACGCGTGCGCGTTTACAAGAAAACATAGAAATTAGTGCGTTAATTGAGAGGGAATGTGTAGCAGAATTTACGAATAAGAGAGATGAACTGCGTAAGCATGCACGAGAAAATATCGTTAAAATACAGGAAGAAAACGAAAAATCATTTAATAAAAAGCGGAAAGAGTGTAATCGTTATTGTGAGGATGATCCGGTTGCAATTAGGCGTACGCAACAAGGGCCGGGATTGAAAGTTGCTAGCAAATATTTAGGACCGTATCGTGTTATCCGCGCATTAAGAAATAATAGATATATTGTATGTAAAGTAGACGACCACGAAGGTCCGATAAAAACGTCGACATCAGCTGACTACATGAAACCGTGGTCATATAACGTTGTAAGTGATGAATCTGACGTTGAGTGTAACTGCGTAAACAAGTGCGATATCAGGGACTGATATCGAGCGCAGGATGGCCGAGTGTAGGGTAAACGTTTTGGAATGCATGGACTGCGTGTAACTGTTTATAAGGATCTGTCTGGTGACTGTTTGGGCGACGTGTGAATGTTAGGCGTGAAACCCCAGTGTGACTGAAGAACGCATGATTGTATAAACAAGAGTGAATCGTGGAAGAATGCGAGTGTTGCCCGAAATCGTGGTGCGGGTGTATCCGAGGAAAAGGGCAACGCTGTATGAATGAGAGTGGATATAAGTGAGTGAGATTGGAGAGCTAGTTTAGTTTTTGAGTAAGAGTCGAGAGAGAAACGTGTATTGTGTTAAGTTAAGTAAAGTATTACCTGTATTATTTATTATTAATCTTTAATAAACCATTATTCACTAAAACCCAGTTGACATTTCCTACAATATATTACATCTATATAGTCTAATAAACATATATGCAAAGCACCCAAACAGTACCATTCGCCAATTTTTTGTTCTTCAAGTTTAAGTGAACAACGAGCCCCATTGTTAATCCTTTATCGGAAATTATTTGTAACTTTCGACAAGTAGAACAATGAATGGAACAGGTAGACGGTTGAAATCTTTGTAAATATTGCTTCTATATAGTCTAAGAAACATATATGCAAAGCATCCAAACAGTACAAGTCGCCAATTTTTTGTTCTTCAAGTTTAAGTGAACAATGAGCCCCAATGGTTAATCCTTTATCGGAAATTATTTGTAACTTTCGACAAGTAGAACAATGAATGGAACAGGTAGACGGTTGAATTCTTCGTATATATTGCTTCTATATAGTCTAAGAAACATATATACAAAGCATCCAAACAGTACAATTCGCCAATTTATTGTTCTTCAAGTTTAAGTGAACAACGAGCCCCATTGTTAATCCTTTAAAGGAAATTATTTGTAAATTTCGACAAGAAGAACAATGATTGGAACACGTAGACGGTTGAAATCTTTGTATATATTGCTTCCATATAGTCTAAGAAACATCTACGCAAGCATCCAAACAGTACCATTCGCCAATTTTTTGTTCTTCAAGTTTAAGTGAACAATGAGCCCCAATGGTTAATCCTTTATCGGAAATTATTTGTACTTTTCGACAAGTAGAACAATGAATGGAACAGGTAGACGGTTGACATCTTTGTATATACTGCTTCTATATAATCTAAGAAACATATATACAAAGCATCTAAACAGTAACAATCGCCAATTTTTTGTTCTTCAAGTTTAAGTGAACTACGAGCCCCATTGTTAATTCTTTAACGGAAATTAATTCTAACTTTCTACAAGTAGAACAATGCTTGGAACACGTAGACGGATGAAATCTTTGTATATATTGCTTCCATATAGTCTAAGAAACATGTACGCAAAGCATCCAAACAGTACCATTCGCCAATTTTTTGTTCTTCAAGTTTAAGTGAACAAGGAGCCCCAATGGTTAATCCTTTATCGGAAATTACTTGTAATTTTCGACAAGTAGAACAATGAATGGAACAGGTAGACGGTTGAAATCTTTGTATATATTGCTTCTATATAGACTAAGAAACCTATATGAAAAGCATCTAAACAGTAACAATCGCCAATTTTTTGATCTTCAAGTTTAAGTGAACAGCGAGCCCCATTGATAATCACGAAATGGAAATTATTTGTAACTTTCTATAAGTAGAAAAATGAATAGTACATGTAGACGGGTTAAATCTTTCTATATATTGCTTCTAAATAGTCTAATAAACATATATGCAAAGCACCCAAACAGTACCATTCGCCAATTTTTTGTTCTTCAAGTTTAAGTGAACAACGAGCCCCATTGTTAATCCTTTATCGGAAATTATTTGTAACTTTCGACAAGTAGAACAATGAATGGAACAGGTAGACGGTTGAAATCTTTGTAAATATTGCTTCTATATAGTCTAAGAAACATATATGCAAAGCATCCAAACAGTACAAGTCGCCAATTTTTTGTTCTTCAAGTTTAAGTGAACAATGAGCCCCAATGGTTAATCCTTTATCGGAAATTATTTGTAACTTTCGACAAGTAGAACAATGAATGGAACAGGTAGACGGTTGAATTCTTCGTATATATTGCTTCTATATAGTCTAAGAAACATATATACAAAGCATCCAAACAGTACAATTCGCCAATTTATTGTTCTTCAAGTTTAAGTGAACAACGAGCCCCATTGTTAATCCTTTAAAGGAAATTATTTGTAAATTTCGACAAGAAGAACAATGATTGGAACACGTAGACGGTTGAAATCTTTGTATATATTGCTTCCATATAGTCTAAGAAACATCTACGCAAGCATCCAAACAGTACCATTCGCCAATTTTTTGTTCTTCAAGTTTAAGTGAACAATGAGCCCCAATGGTTAATCCTTTATCGGAAATTATTTGTACTTTTCGACAAGTAGAACAATGAATGGAACAGGTAGACGGTTGACATCTTTGTATATACTGCTTCTATATAATCTAAGAAACATATATACAAAGCATCTAAACAGTAACAATCGCCAATTTTTTGTTCTTCAAGTTTAAGTGAACTACGAGCCCCATTGTTAATTCTTTAACGGAAATTAATTCTAACTTTCTACAAGTAGAACAATGCTTGGAACACGTAGACGGATGAAATCTTTGTATATATTGCTTCCATATAGTCTAAGAAACATGTACGCAAAGCATCCAAACAGTACCATTCGCCAATTTTTTGTTCTTCAAGTTTAAGTGAACAAGGAGCCCCAATGGTTAATCCTTTATCGGAAATTACTTGTAATTTTCGACAAGTAGAACAATGAATGGAACAGGTAGACGGTTGAAATCTTTGTATATATTGCTTCTATATAGACTAAGAAACCTATATGAAAAGCATCTAAACAGTAACAATCGCCAATTTTTTGATCTTCAAGTTTAAGTGAACAGCGAGCCCCATTGATAATCACGAAATGGAAATTATTTGTAACTTTCTATAAGTAGAAAAATGAATAGTACATGTAGACGGGTTAAATCTTTCTATATATTGCTTCTAAATAGTCTAATAAACATATATGCAAAGCACCCAAACAGTACCATTCGCCAATTTTTTGTTCTTCAAGTTTAAGTGAACAACGAGCCCCATTGTTAATCCTTTATCGGAAATTATTTGTAACTTTCTACAAGTAGAACAATGATTGGAACACGTAGACGGTTGAAATCTTTGTATATATTGCTTCCATATAGTCTAAGAAACATATATGCAAAGCATCCAAACAGTACCATTCGCCAATTTTTTGTCCTTCAAGTTTAAGTGAACAGCGAGCCCCATTGATAATCACGAAATGGAAATTATTTGTAACTTTCTATAAGTAGAAAAATGAATAGTACATGTAGACGGGTTAAATCTTTCTATATATTGCTTCTAAATAGTCTAATAAACATATATGCAAAGCACCCAAACAGTACCATTCGCCAATTTTTTGTTCTTCAAGTTTAAGTGAACAACGAGCCCCATTGTTAATCCTTTATCGGAAATTATTTGTAACTTTCTACAAGTAGAACAATGATTGGAACACGTAGACGGTTGAAATCTTTGTATATATTGCTTCCATATAGTCTAAGAAACATATATGCAAAGCATCCAAACAGTACCATTCGCCAATTTTTTGTCCTTCAAGTTTAAGTGAACAACGAGCCCCATTGTTAATCCTTTAATGGAAATTATTTGTAAATTTCGACAAGTAGAACAATGATTGGAACACGTAGACGGTTGAAATCTTTGTATATATTGCTTCTATATAACGTAAGAAACATATATGCAAAGCATCCAAACAGTACCATTCGCCAATTTTTTGTTCTTCAAGTTTAAGTGAACTACGAGCCCCATTGTTAATCCTTTAAAGGAAATTATTTGTAAATTTCGACAAGTAGAACAATGAATGGAACAGGTAGACTGTTGAAATCATTGTATATATTGCTTCTATATAGTCTAAGAAACATATATGCAAAGCGTCCAAACAGTACAATTCGCCAATTATTTGATCTTCAAGTTTAAGTGAACTACGAGCCCCATTGT